>CM050323.1:120386388-120542890 GCA_027475135.1 Bactrocera correcta
TTTAACCCATTAAACGCGAAAGCTAAATAGCAAAGATAGAGGAACCAAACTTTGTGTGGATACTACAAGGGTTGATATGTACACAAAACTACAAACAAAAGTTTTGACCCCTATCCGGGGGGGTCTGCACGACCCGTGACATATATGTAACGCTCGCGGGTTTCTGTTATGTAATACAATGTTTGATACTAACATGTAAATAAACACTTCCATTGGATTTAATTCATCAATTTCATTATTTTAATTATAAAGTTTACAAAAAGTCGTTTTCTTTTCAAGTACAAACGTATGAGAATTCATAAATTTTTGGTTGAGAAAGAAAACTCAAACTGGTCTAAAGTGAAAGTTATAGAAACAATCCACACACAAACCTACGTCACACTTTACACATTTGGTGTTTATTGATCGCTGGCAGTTGTTTCCAGCACAGCGTCTCCTGGTAGGATTTCTAACTATGAAATGGCCAATTAGGTCATATCTAGCATCAAGCTCAATTTGCGAATCCGGACGTCTTAATCCCTATGGTCCTCGGACTTGTCCATAAGTACGACAAAAGTGATTAGCAATGGTTCTTCTAAACTGTAGCTGGGTTAGCCCGTGTCCGCCTTTTCTATGTAAGAGCCAAGCATTTTGAATGGAGACATCAACCAACCAGGTAAAAATTGAGAACCACCACTTCTTCCCTCTAGCTCCAATCCTGTAAGCGTTAACGTTTTGGTCCATACGGTCTGTTCCGCCCATATTCTTATTATATTTACATTGCGATAGCATTGGGGACTTGAACCTGAATTCGAGCATGTTCTGCCCTAGAGTATCTTCCAGCTGTCCTTACCGGTGTCTTTCCAAATAAAGTTGATGCAACGGAAACTACTGCATTGTCTACCCATTTCGTGACTGTAATATCGCATTCAGAAATCCGGGAACTAACCACGTTCCTTTTTTTTCAACTTATCCTTCAGTGGCAAAGGGCAAGAGATTGGTATTGAATTTTGCCGAATTGTTCCAGTTCCCTCATATCCCATTTTTTTTAATCCAACCAAAACAGGTATTGAAGTGAATAGATTATCGAAATTGAAATGGAAGTGGCTTCCACGTTTCATCGAATTCATCGATCATTGAAAACAACGGAGCAGCGTTCTTTCCATAGTTTGCAGCGTACTCTTCGTTCGTCCTAGGGTTTTTTCCCTGATACATCTCGAAGTTTAGAAGATAACCGGAAGGCGTATTTAGACACCACATTTTATAACCAAATCTCAACGGTTTGCCTCTAATAAATTGTTTACAACCGTGCCTGCCGTAGTATTCCACCATTGATTCATCGTACGACAAATTCCGCTCTGGATGAAAATTTTTTGCAAAATTCGCTTTCAAAGCATCAGTTAGGGGTCTCAATTTCCATATTTTATCCGATAAATCTGTCTTTCCGGGGTCAATAAAGTGTAGATTTGCAAAAATAGTTCGAAAACGATCACGCCTCATCGAGTCAATAATCACAAGATTTTGAATATCTTTGTCAACGCTCCAATATGCTTCTTTGTTTGGAGAATAGGTATATCCACTTATTATCAGAATTCCTAAAAATACTTTCATTTCTCCAACTGTAATATTTGGGTTCCCATTATTATTTAAGAGCGAATATCTGTTTGACTCGTCACACAGCATTTGCAATAATTCATCATCAAAAAACTTTTGGAATTGCTCATATGGCTCTAGGTTGCTGCAGTCACTGTAATTACCCTCAGGGAAAATTGGAGATCTAGGTTCGATATTATCATCGACCCACGTAAAGGATGGTTTGGCTCTCTTAGCCTTACTATGTGACTGACCTGCAGTTATCTTACGATGACGAGAATTGGTTTGTTCCCTGGGCTTCTGAGTTGAACGCGATGTACTCGGCTTTTCGGATGCTTGCACAGAAGCAAATGATTCCTCCAAAAGGTTTACTTCTAACTCTGAGATAGAATGATTCAAGCAGTCTAAAATTTCAGCGTCCATATCAAAGTCGGGGTTCTCTTCAAAGTCGGTATTTTTTCTTGTAACAATTTCACAATCCTCGACAAGCTGTGTATGTGACAAGTTTTCCAAAGTACCGCCGTCTTCATCTGCCGAATCATCACCTGAAAGAGCACCCGCGTCAGGAGCCTCTATATATATAGCTTCCACTTCTTCTTCTTCATTATTTGTCAATTCGTCCAAACTGCGCAAACTTCTTCAACAGTTAGTTTTGCCCTAATAATGGAAGAACACGCACATAAATATGTATATTATACATAGTTATACAATTCATAAGGTGAACCCGCGAACGTGACATATATGTCACAGCTACACAAGACGAAAAAAAAAACCTACAAATACAGTCATTTTCAATTTTTTTTTTCTATTAGCATAAAATTTCAAACACTATCAAAATATACAAAACACTCTTTTCACATAAATCGGTGACACTTTATTAAAAATCGTACTTACCGACAACGTGTTCCCATTTCGACAGTTTTTTTAGGTGTATGAAATCGGCTTCGTGTTCACTGCGCTACTAATTTTACTACACTAAACGGAAAGGGCAAAATATAGCGCACACTTATTCTTTGATTTGTTCACTTCAATTCTAATTTGTAATTGGGAACATTTGAAATTGCATTTCGAAAAAGTCGTTGATTTATGTGAAAGATCGGAGCGTTACATATATGTAACACTAGCGTTTAATGGGTTAAATGCTTTGTGAAAATTTGTACTGCATACTTACATACATATACAGAATTTTCGGAATTATGGATTTTCAAAATTTCGAAACTACGATTTTCGGGATTTCGAAATTTTTAAACTTTTCCTGTTCTTTTGATTTGAAAAATAATTTAATATTAAGTTTATTTTAATATTCTGTAGAAATTTTTAATATTCCCAAATCGCGGGATTGTGATTTTTGGGATTTCGGGATTTTCAATTTTACACTGGTTCACCTTGGAACATATTTGAATATTGTGTGAAAGCTTTTAAAATCCCGGCATTTCGGGATTTGTAAATAGCGGTTTCGGGATCCCGAAATTCGGGATAAAAAAAATTGTAATTGATTACATAAACGTTTAGGCTTACTTGCAGATGTTTATATGTACATAAACCAATTTATTGGCATATATAATATATACATATGTATGTACATATGTATGTATGTCTATACTACTTACGTATATTTATAAAATATACATTTATTAAAAAGCTTGATCTGTGTCTGTCTAAGTGTTTATAGTTTTCCATGGTTACAAGTATGTTCAAATATATCTATAATATCGGTGTAATGTTTGTTTGTGGTAGCTCATCCGCTTTGGCAGCTCAGCAGTCACTCACCGGTACAGTTACGCTTTGGTTACCACTCAGCCACATTTCAGCTTTGCGGCCGCAGTATTGTGGCCAACATTTAGGAGTATGGGGGGTGCGGAGGTATTACCAGCACTCCTACTATCAACACAGTCGAGTACAACGGCAGCAAAGTTAGTGCTGCGGGCATAAAAACTAATTTCTGTTTTGGGCATAAACCGCATTGGAGCAAGCCAAAGGAAGCGCACGAGTGAGAGAAAATTGATATAGAAGGCAAAAAAGCTGCACCGCAAAGACAGGGTGGGATGGCCAAGGCAAGGCATTGGAAAAAAGTGGAAAAAAAATAGATGGAAATCACCAAAGCAGCTCAATTCCCATATGCGCCGCTACACCCCGCACCGCATCACACCGCCGTGACGTGCATTCTTTTGCGCGCTCGCTAACAACCGCAAATTCCACGTTTAACCGCAAACTTGTAACCGCAAAAACAACAAGTGCAGCGAAAAGTTAAAACCGAAATTGACTGAACTATTTGCGCGAAGGGCCAAAGCGCAGAAAACAAAAAATCACGCAAGCAACAAAATAGTATTTTGTATGTGGAGGGAAATGGATGGCGGTTGCCAACGACTTGTGAGCCCCTTAACGAAATTGCAAGCGAACGCGCGCACATCCAGTTCCCGGCTACAGCAGACAAAGCGAGCAAATGTAACAAAATCAAAATAAATGCTTTACGCGACTTCAGGGAATTTGTGGGAGTTGGCAGCGCGGCTCCACTGGGGTCGCGCCACAACCACTATCACCACATTGCCACATATACAACTAGCGCGTGTAACCCCCTTGAATGCCAGCCAGCGCTATGCATATTATCACGCGCATACTTCTGCCTGCTAGTGTAGGTATGTGTGTGTATGTGTATACTTGTTGTTGCTGCTGGCGCTACTTCAACGGCCTGTTATACCAAACTCCTCTTGGTTTTTGTCAGTGCCTTTGCCGTGGCCACTCGCACCACTTCACCGCATACTTTCTGCATTGTTGTTTTTGCTGTTGCGGCATTCACGTTATCTTCGGCGCAAATTCTCAATCAAACAGACAGTGGCAGGCGCAGACAGCATACTCATTACCAATACTCCCCAACAGCGCCGGACGTCATTAATGCGGTTCCCAGCGGCAGTCAAGCACACAAACGCATGCTGGCCGGCCGCCTGGCTGCCAGCGCGCTGCATACGTTTGGCAACATTTGATGGCCGCAAATCAAGCCATCCATCCACAGTTATCATTCCATACCACACTCCTACTCACCGCGCACAGGCACTGGGTGTGGAGTGTATTAGAATCGCGCGCTGAATTTCACATGAATTGTTGGTGCGCGGTAGCAGCGAGCGCCGCTGAGCGCGCCTCGTTGGCTAATACAATTGTAATGCAAGCTCTTGCCTCCTTCTGTATGTGTGTGTGTTGGTGCCGCGCGAAGCTCATAAAAGAAATCGATACTTCATTAAGATATCCTGTTTTGCCGCGGCGTTTCCTGTTTTCGTTTCCTTGATTACTTTAGTGCTGCCGCCTCCTCGAGGTCGGGCTGCGGTGTACGCGCAAGTGCCGCAAAGTTTCTGCTGGCTGACTGCCTGTATATTAGTTGGTAATTCGCTGCAATTTGCCCAATTCGTTCGCATATCGATGGCGCGTCCACACATCAGTGCCAGTTATCGCGATATTCCATCCTTTTGCTAGCAGCGCCCGAAATTGTGGCTCCGTTACTAATGTTTACCACCGTTTTCCCACTTTTGCCATCTTGTTTCCTTGCATGTTTACATGTGACCATACATTTTGGTACAATAACAACACAAATGCTAATTTCGGCAGTTGTAAGGCAACGACGTACGGTTTGGGTGGCCTTGGTAGGACTTGGTATAAATCTGTGTGGATATGCGTGTGTGTGGCATGGGTGGTGAATTGCCAAATCGCGTTAAAGCTACGACTTCCGTTGCGAAATACTGATTTGCCGCCAACATAGTTAGGCCTATGGTAAATGAGCCAAAACCAGACGAGGCTAATGTAACTGGTGTCTAGATAAGTATTTATGCTCATGCTTACTTGGATACTTAAGCAAATGCTTAATTGAGTGGGTGGGTTTATAGTTTAGGAAATATGTATGTTTTTGGGCATTAACTATTAGACTTGAACTTAAAATATTTCACATCATATGAATATACGTCGTTGGGAGTACATATTGCAAAGGTTCGAGACTCGGTTTGAAGAAAAGACGAAGTGTTTTCAGAGTTGTATTGGAAACGGTTCTCCGTAGTCAAATAATATCACAACTCCGATGAACAACAAACAATTATAGAGTTTCCAGGCTGCTTAAATAATGTTATGTTCTATGGCTAATTTGCAAGACGTAGGTTAAACTAGAACTGTTAATGACAGTCCTTCGTGAAGTCAGAAAACTGCTGCAGTTAGATCTTATATATCGACAAATGCGGTAAAGGATTGTTAGCTATAATTCCACTTCGTCCAGACAACTCAGCAAACAGCGTCCTATAAGATTTTAACCTCATTGTCTATATACCCGTTGGATAACCACTAATAAAAACCCTTACAACTAGGTAAATCTGAACCTTTTTGATGGTGAAGCGAGCTTTTACGATTTACATGGGGTCAGAAAGACCTTACGATTGCGTAGTTGCTTAGTTGACTAGCGTTCATCAAGCTCTTTTGCGGCTAAGAAATCAGGAAGGTAGCTTAGCTCCGGCCTGTTCATTTTCTACAGTTTGTACAGCTGAGGTGTTTCTTCCTTAATCCCATCAGCTTTATAATTCTCTGTGCTTCCGCTGTAGCCTAGGTTGTTCTATCATCATATGACTTGATTCCATTCAAAGAGGGACCAGGAGATACCTGGTTGAAACTAACAAAAATAAAATATATATGTATGTGGTATCCTAAAATGCTGCATTGTCTTAGAAAGCTCTACAAGTCTTAAGTTCTTATTATTGCAAGAGAGTCAAAAGTTTTCTACTTCTTATGAGCTAATAATAGGATCGAGGTCAACTCCATTTCCATACTATAATAGACACTAGCCTAGAAGTACTGGAACATATTTGCAAGACCGGAATCTTATATTTTGGGATTAAAGAATAAAAACAAATATTATTCATTGAAAATTGTTTTAGTGTTTCTCGAATTATTCTCCATTCTGACCTATATACTTTGCATGCGTTTGATCAATTGTCAAAGCACTTTCGTGAGCTACATTGAGGTATCTCCAAAATATTCATTTTTAACGAATCTAATTTAATCCGTCTTCGGCGGTTAGTTTTCAACCAATCGTATTTTTCCTATTATCGTATTTTATTTAAACATTTCCCTCAACCAATCGGCCCGAGCCACTTTTTGAGCGATTGGCAAATTGTGTGGGATTCAACGTGAACAAATTTTGGTATGCTTTTTCAATAATGATAAAATTGCCTCAGTTCCATGATAGGTCACAATTCGATCTTGCAAAACCAGTTTGCGCATCTTAACGAAATTTGTCTTGTGGGGATCTAGGACTTTAATTAAGTTCACCATACCATCCACAAACACTGTTTTTTAATGCAGCTCCATTGGCAAAAATTGAATGAAGTTCATCGGTGCACTTTGAAGAGATAAACTACATAGAAAGTTGTTAAAATAATCGCGGGAAAATGTTCTCAGTTAAATTCTACTTCTTGGCCGATACGAACATTTCAAGTTACTGTAAACAAAGCAAATAGCGCTCGTATGTAAAAACGTTCTGAGTGTGTGCAATAAAAAAATCGTCAAATTTTACGATAAAGTTGGGAGTTATTAGATTGCATCACTAGGGTTGTCTGATTCCGTAATATGAATGGTAAACTGCATTAAAATATCTAAATTACGAAGAACTTTGGAACCATATTGGAAAAGGCATAAGAGGAGAGCTCTCGAGAAATTTTTGGAATTTGGCCATTAAGAGTATGCTATAAATATAGAAACTATTTAAAAATAGAAAGCCGGAAGAGCTGATAATATGATAGTAAGAGCGATGAGCATTCCAGTGAATAACAGTTTGTGCCAATATTTCGACGTAATTTACTTCGTCACAATCAGCACATATTAAAAAGATGTAAGCTGCTCCTGAATACTTGTTGGATTTGATTACATAGGCTGCTATATATATTTCTGGACTAGGCAACACTAAGTGTTGCCAGAGGCAATCAGACATTTCCATTGGAACGTTTGACATTTTTTAGCATAACATTACTCAGAACGTTTTGTCATTTAATAGTGAATTGTTTTATTTACAGGGAATTAAAAAATTCATCTCGGCCGAAAAATGAAATTAACTCGAGAAAATTTTCGTGCGATCATTTTTCACAACTTTCGACGTGGATTATCACGACAAGAGTGCATCGATGAACTAAAATCTTTGTATGGCTATGAAGAACCATCCTATAGCACTGTGAAAAACTGTTACAACGAATTCAATCGTGGCCGACGCTCGCTCAAAAACGAATTCCGTGAAGGTCGTTCATAAACAGCCGTTGTGCTAGAAAACATCGATGTCGTTCGTGAACTGATAATGCAAGACCGATATGTAACATACCTTCAGATAGAGGCATGCCTATGCATTTCTCCCACCAGCATACATTCGATATTGCAAGAACACCTGGCCGTAAAAAGGGTTTGTTCTCGTTGGATCCCGCACAATTTGACAATCGCTCAAAAAAAAGGCTCATGTGGATTAGTGTAAAGAAATGCTGAAAAAATACGATCGCGGTGCTTCAAAGACGTTTATAAGATCGTCACAGGTGACGAATCATGGATCTATGCGTATGAGCCCGAAACAAAACAGCAATCGACCTGTGGATCTTCCAACAAATCCAACGAAAAAAAAAACATTTTCGTTGATAAATATGCCTATTTTCATTATTAGGCCAGAAATATATATAGCAGCCCTCGTAGCAGAAGCTTTTGGGTAAAACTTTCATATAAAACTTTCAGAAAATATTAGAAATTTTACTTGGTCTGCCATAGTAGAAACCGCTATTTTATTCGGTAACCAAACGAGTCAACGCCAAATTCCACTTCGTTTGGTGGTCAACGAGCCTATTTTTAAAATAAGCGAGAATGACGTTGTGTCTGTATTAATTAAATAACCCGACAATGACTCAATATTTCTCATTTTGAATATATTAGCCAATGCTTCGTTTTAATTGTCTAAGCCCTTCGATTTTAAGCGGACTCCTAATATTCCAGTAGCTGCATAAGAAATGCTTTTCTCAATGAAACTCTTATCTCTAACTTATTAAGTTCTCAAAATATTTCATTCTGAAACCTACGACGGTCAACCGAGCACGATATTAACTGAATCCAAAGCGTGGAAACACACTGCAGCCAGTTAAAGTGGTTATATCTTTCGCTGAGACTTTTTGATGTTCCATAATTGGATATATTTGGTTCCAAAATCAATTCTCATTGGAAATTTAGCTACAATAAAGTTGTAATTTTAGAGAAATGATACTCCAGCTCTGAAAGTATTCGACGCAATACCTCCCTGGAGAAGCAGAGGAGAGGAAGACCTCCACTCCGTTGACCAGACTAGGTAGAGAAGGACCTTGCTTCGTTTGGAATCTCCAATTGGTGCCACCTTGCGAAAAGAATAAACGACTGGCGCGTTGTTGTTAACTGTAGAAAATATAATGTTGAATGTTTATTATCATTTAAAAGAATATGCTTTGGTATTTACTTTTTTCACATTACCTCTTTCAAATATTGGCCGCGGCTACGTCTCAGATGGCCCATCCGTTGAGTCCAATTTTCGATGACTCCTTCGAGCATTTCGACTGGTAAGTGCCGACTAATATGAGTGATGTTTCGGTTCAAGGACTTTACATATACCCAAAGGAAAAGTCGAACGGTGCGATATAATGCAATACTGGTGAACTATCGACTGACACAAAACGTGAAATTATCTGCTCACCGAAGTGTTCTCTCAATAAATCCATTGATTGATGCGATGTATGGGAAGTGGCTTGTTGAAACCAAATGTCGCAGAGATCACGGGCTTCAATTTCAGGCATCAAATAGTCGCCATTGACGGTTACATTTTCATCGGCATAATTTTTGAAGAAATATGAACCAATGATTCCATCAAACCACAAACCACACCAAATCGTTGTTTTTTTTGAATGACATGGCAGCTCTTGAATCTTTTTAGGTTATTGTTCGTCTCAAAATCGGTCATTTTGTTCCTTTACATATCCATTGAGGCAAAAATGAGACTCATCGCTGAACAAAATTTGGCTTAGAAACGTCTGATCTTCTTGGAACTTTTCAAGAGCCTATAGAGCGAAGCGATGTCGTTTGTGAAGGTCGGACGGTTCGAGTTTTTGCACAAACTGTATTTTGTACACTTTCAGTTTAAGATCTCGACGTAAAATGCGCCAAGTTGTTCCATTCCACAGTCCGAGTTGCTGTGAGTGGCGTCAAATCGACTCGCCACGGTCTTAGTGTACACTCTTAACTACGGCTGCTAGTTATATTTTCTTCACTGCATGCTGGACGTGTTCTATTCGGTCAAATATTATCCAGTTATGAATGCTGGGTATCAAGATGGGTGTTGGAGTCGCGAAAAGTACGCTCAGTAAGCCGATTATATTGACCATAAGTTGAACGAAGCTTTGGATCACTTGCTATAATCTCAGTAGAAATTGAATTTGATCATGTGAAATTGTGCAGATCGGATAACTGTAGTATGTACATATGTATGTAGCTGGCATACAAACTAATCGATCAAGTACTTGTTTAGAGTCTTTTGTAGTTATGAAGGATGTTATAGCTTCTTCGATGCAACCAAAGTTAAAGTTTCTTTTTGTTTTTTTACTTTCTTTTATATACATTTTTTCACATGCTAACCTTATCGCGTCACCCTGTATGTATGTTCACGTGACTAATAAATATTTCTGCCATTTATTTGGTATATCCTTTTCACTATTCCCAAAGCAGTGATTCTATTAGACAGTTGCGCATGCGCTGTGGCACTCTCCTCTACACAAACAGCACTTCAAATATGAATGTGTGCGAGTTACTGGCTTTTATCAATAACCTCAAATATAGAACCATAAATGCGAACACACAGCTCACACATACACACACAAAGCACTAATAAAAAATGTTTATGGACAGTGCTTTTTTGTGCTTGTTGCTCAGGGTATACAAGTATTTATTTGCATGTACGCACGCACACAGGCACACACGTAGTGTAGTGTACCGTCAACTGCCCGCTTATTTGCTTATGCCACGTTATGTGGTCTCATGCCTTTCAATGATAATGCGATTGCAAAATTCACTCCATCGAAGTGCGGGCGTTTGGCTGCGCTGGCATGCGCCTGTGCATGTGTATGTGTTTAGAGTGTGCGTGTCTTCGAATCTTTGCCTTTGCTGGCATTTGCTTTTCCGCTCGGCTCGCTGATTTATGATGAATTATGAGTCCCTTTTGACTCGTTTCACATTTTATGCTTTTTACATGCCAATCCGCGCAATCCTTGCGAGCAATCTTTGAACACCACGTGATATACATAGTCACAAACACACACATACAAACATGCATACATATGTACAACTGTAAACTCGCTGATATATTTCTGAATATTTGCATATGTTCGCTTGTTTGCTTTGGCGCAGACATTGCGCCCGCTGCTGTTGCTAACGGTTTTTGCGCTGCTCTTCCGCTCTTGCCTCTGCCATCTCCCAACCTTGGAGCGTTCGCATATCGTGCGTCGGTTAATTCGTAAATCATTCGCAATGAAGTGCGCATTTGTTTGTTGGCCAAAGTCGCGCGCTACAAAAACAAAAACAAAAAAAAAATCTTGCAAAAAATCAACGGAAAATATATTAAAATCGGCGTAAATAGGCGGCGAGTGTGGAGTCAGTTTTGAATTTGAAATTTTTTACCTTTTTGTTTGATCTATTGGGAATCGCGTTTGCATGCTTGCATGCCTTACAGCTTAGTTGTTGTATTTGTTGCATGTCTTTTTGTATAAAGTGTTAACAATCTGCGCTTAGAGGCATTTAAGTGTTGCAACTCCTACTTAGCGGCATTAAACTGGCGACGAAGAAGGTGTGGCAATGTTGCATTTGGGAACAATTGAATTTATTTGTTGGAAGTCGCTATAATTCTCAACATATTTATTGAAATGATTGCAGCGTTGTTATAAAGCACTAAAAACGCATCATAATGATTCTGTAAATCATCTACAACAATAAAATATAAATCGTGCTCATCTGTTTTGGCTTAAAAGCACTCAAATTGATTTATTTCTTGTTGCCGATTTTGACACAGTAAAGTAATGTTTTCTGTTCTTTAGCTTAGGTTAAGTTAGGTTAGATGTCTGGTCCCTCAGCGTCGCGGAGAAATCACATTTAGTCAGTTGTGCACAGTCCTTTGTGAAGCGAAACCAAATAACTCCTGTAGTTGAATATCGCCTTTTGGCAAAGCGTTCTAAACTAATCACAAATCTGCTGAAGTATTTTCAATAAATTTTTGCTATTTCAACTGGATATCTAAGAAACATATAGATATGATGATGCGAGGAGTTTTTGCCTAGTTTTGGAAAAAGTTGGACATTCGAGGAGCAAGTGTAGAGATGTTTCAATCTCATCTTCTTCCAAACAGCTATTGCAGCTGACATCCGGTAAAATATTCACTTTTACTGCTTGAATAACTATGAGACAGTGTCTACTTAGAACTCGTACAACCATTGAAAGGAAAACTTTGCTGAGAGCATAGAGCTCTCTAGATCTCTTCTGATCTTGCTACTGCATAGCTGGTGGTGGTTGACCAAGGCCTGCTGAGCTGGTCTGAGGTCCAGTGATCAAGTGGCAAACCACATAAAGCTAACGGAGTTCTTAATCGTTGCAATCTGGCAGTTATTGAGACTGGAGTAGCTACCCTAGCAGGCTCAGCAGCCAGTTTCCTGATCGATAGGTATGACCAGGCACTCAAACCAGGCTAATCATAAAGTAACTTGATGGTAGAGATAAGCACTCTAGACATATCTTCAGTAGTCTTGATCGCACAGTCATCAAACTCAAAGCTAATATCGCTGCTCCAGTGGTCAAGAAGTCTACATTGGAGTTGATGAACAGCATACTTCTCCACCAATCCTCCTCCTAAACTTTGATTTATACTTAAAAAAGCAACAATGCTAAGGTACCCCTGAGTTAGATCATAAACGTTTTTCAGAAATTTTTCCTCTAACATGAGAGCTACGTCGTCCACGTTAGCTGTCATTCGACATCCGATTTCCTTTCTTCCTTCCAGGAGATCATTAAAAGTTATGCTCCCCTGCTTACATTCCGTTGTGCCCGCGCATTACACCACAACACCACGTTAGTTCTGTTGCAGAGTATATTGAAGATAAGATGCTTAAGCTTCCATTCTACCATAAGTCTGTTTAGAGCTCTAATGACCGCTTTCGGCAATAGATTGTTGAATGCCCTCTCGATATCGAGGAAGGTTCTTATAGCGAAGTCTTTTTCTAACGCTCCTCTCGAGCCAGGAGACAAGACTGAGCAAAGCAGCATCCGCTGATCGACCTTTACAATATTTGATCCGTAGTGACAAGAAAACTACATATTTATGTATTTTAATACAAATCATTATTATGATATTCAAAATAACGACTTTAAATCGGCTGGGATAGTTTCCACTTCGTATTTTGTGCCTTTCAATTTCGGCGAATTTTTGGACCGCTTTTCCAGTAATGGTGCGATTGATGAATGGAGGATACATCACCTTCTTTGTACTTCACACAACTGAAGTTGATTCAATTGGATGTTGTGAAGTATGAAGATAATGGGAGGGCCATCTAATGTTTTAAATTTGAATTATCTATATTTCGACATTGGAAACGTCAAATACCATTCGGAAAGTGACAGATATTCATTACGAAATGGCTCGCTATTAACAAGAAGAAAGCTGGGAACTAATGAAAACTTTTTTCCAAAGTGGTGAGTCAAGTGGATGGTCAATTTTAACGAAAAATCATCTTTTCGGACGAGGCTCATTTCCACAATCGATGGTTACGTTAACAAGCAGAAATGTCGGATTTGGGGCACAGAAAACCTGGACGTAATCGTCGAGAAGCCAATGCACCCAGCACAAATCACTGTATGGTGCGGATTTTGGTCTGGTGGAATCATCGGCCCATTTTTCTTCGAAATTGAAGAAGTAACCGCTGTAACCATCAATGGTGAGCGATATCGCGCAATGTTAACCTAATTTTTCTTCAAGCAAATTGAAGAGGAAGACTTGGAAACATTTGGTTCCAGCAGGATAGCGCTACGTGCCATACAGCAAACGCTACACTCAAACTTTTACGCCCTATCTTCGAAAATCGCATAATCAGTAAAAGAGGTGACGTGAATTGGCCTCCCAGAAACTGCGATTTAACTTCGTTGCACTATTTTCTGTGGGGAGCTGCTAAAGATAAATGCTACGCCAACCATGCAGAAACAATTCAAGATTAAAAGTACGAGATTCATGCTGCTGTATGGATCGGATAAGCTACTGTAAACTTAGCTGTGATGGTCATTTGTCCGAAATTGTTTTCTATAAATAAATTTCATAAAAATATCCTCTGAATTCCCTTTGGACGGAAATGACGACCTACAAAGCATGGTATAGCTGCACTATCCAAATTCTCTTTCAAGCATTCATTTTTAAAACACCTAAATAATAACCTGCTTAATAAAAAGGATGGCGTCATATGTAGAAGTTCACGAAAGTGAGGAAAGTTCTCTAAATGCCATTCACTTGGGAGTGGCCAGAATCGATATGTGGCTCAAGCAGCTCACGACTTCCGATCTTTGACCAAGTATCCTCTGGGTAGCGAACTAAAGTGAGAAGGTGAAAAATCTCTCCAAAGAGTTGTGCGCTGGATTTAGAACCCGCCACGTAAAAAAATTTACCAAGGAAAAGAAGAAAATAGCATCGGTTGAAAGACTGCGTAGGTATTTAATTTTAGGTAAGTGTAAGTTCAACTAAGAAACATCGCAATGACTTCTAGCGCCCTCCTCTCATGGGAACGTTGTGAACTGTTCAGCTTCGGTAGATATTACTAGTGGCTACATCTCATCGCAAGGATACGAACTTTTCAGCATAAATAGATATTACTACATCTATAAAGAAGGCACATATGTAGTTACGAAGTGTGGAAACAAAAGATATTGTCTTACAAACAAATTATAAAATTCTCACTCTTTAAATATATTTAATTCCAATTTCCCATCCGGTCACACCTTGTTGATCCTACGGTGTGCATTGTCTCTTGGCAGCCGAGGCACTTTTGTGCGCAACAACTTTGTCTATTTTCTGCTTAAAATAAATTAATTACAAGCGGAATCCTTTTGAGAGCCAACGTGGCCACAATAGCGCGTCTTTGCACCGCAAGATGCCAAGCTGGCAAGCAGTTACACACACACTCACACGCACATATCCTCAACTGTTGTCTCACTTCGCTTGACTCTTGGCTTGCCAGCAACTCGCCGGTGCTGCTGCCTATTGTGCGTGTATTTGTGTGTGCCACATGGCGCAAACATTTGACCAACATTTTGTTGCCTTACAACACACGCATCCTGCCGCCGCCACTTTGCCGCACTCTTAAGCTCTGAGCACATCTAATTTGCTGAAATTCCAGCTGTTCGCGAGTGAAACGCTTTGACGCTGCTGACTTCCGCCTGAATGGCATCCGCTGGCGGAGCAGCACGTTGGCGGGCGGTCGGGCGCTTGCATGCCGTGGCACCCTGTTGCGTTAAGTAGCCACTAATTTTTGCTGCTCTCTGCTGGCCACTCTCTTCGTGTGTAACTTTCTTTGCGCCCAACGAAAGAAGGAAAAATTAAAACGAAAATAACAGAAGGTCGCTGGCAGTGGAAAAACTTTCTTGGTCGCGCGCTGCTTTGTAAAGAGTCAAGTTTACAATTTAATTAATCACTTTGCTGGAACTAATAAAAGTGTGCTAAGGAAATTGCTAAATACTATTTCTAGTGCGTTCGTTTCGCCAAGCTGGTTGCATTGAAGTTTAGGAAAATCTCCGTCCTCTACTCCTAAGCATGCTTCAAAGCAATAGTTAGCTTTCTCAAATTGTTTCGGTTTTTCGTTGCGCTTTTTTTCGCCTTGTTTACTTTATAAATCTGCACTTTTCTTTCAGTCGCTTCGCATCATCTTCTTACCTTGCTTGCTTGCGCTCATCTGTAATGAAATTAATAGTTCAGACATTGTCTCAACAGAAGAATGTGTCCCTGATTTTATTTTTCTCTTATTGTCAAGCACTTTGAGTCTGTGCACAGTAGGTTAGACTACCGGAATCTTTGAGAATAAAAAATGATAACAGCTTGCTAAAAGCAAAAATAAACTTCCAACAGATGACAAGACTTCTAAGTCGAAATTAAAATTCCGTGAATTGAGTAATAAAGCATTTTAAACCTCTAGTGTTTGTCCTTTAAAGTTGGGAATCTTTTTCCGTAAACCGAATTAAATAAGGTCCAGTTTAACCAAAATAGGTTAGGGTAGGCTAGCCTCTTAAACCAGTTTTAGTCCTATGCAATACCGGATAGAGTTCAGTTCATGAGGAGTAGTCATCGCTTGATGCGAATTTCAACATACTCTGTGGCCTCGCAATCGATCTTCTTCTTCCAGTGTATCATACCGTAGAGACCCCAGATGCTTACAGCGTAGTCTTGTCAATGAGGGACAAGTGTGTCGATTACTGAATTGCTTGCTGCTTGGCTGTCTACGTAGATGTTGACTCTAGAATTGCCTGCCGCTGCATTAGAGGCAGAGAGGCAATGGCAAAGACTTAAGCTATACTGTAGTGGTCTGGCCACTTAAAAGGTTGCCTAATGCCTAACTCTCGACAGTACCAACTCCATCGTCCATTTTTGAGCCAATCGTATGGACGTTTAGAGTGTTGCGCGTAGCTAACCTACTAAACCCGCCAGACATCTTTTCCTATGTTTACTTTGAACCTTCTTCCCCAACTGAAAGTTCTATATGCAGCCAGTGGGCGTCCTGCTGATCTTGCTGCGCAGTTTTCAGGTTGGAGTTGTTCTAAAAGCTCCCGTTACGCAGCGCCCAGTGAGCCTCTGAATCCATTCCATTGCTTTCCGCTTGGTAGATTTCGGTAAGCCTACCGACCATACTACTCCACCGTAGAGCAAAATCGGTCTTACAATAGCTGCCATAGCCACAGTGCATAAGAGAGGGTGAGAGCTCCCAGGTTGAGCCGCTGAGCGTTGCAGGCCTTTCTCTATCTTTCTTCCGCATTGAATTTCCACAGCAATTTGCTGTATAAGACTACCTCAAGATAATGCGGTCTTTGAGAGAGAGCTGTATCCTATTTATCTAAGGGGACCTCCGTAGAGGAATTAACCAAAATTAAATGGATTCAATAAACATAGAACACAAAATCAAATAATGAATGAAAATATAGTACTTTTAAAAATACTAAAGTAGAGCAGATAGTTCATACATAAATAATGATAAGATAGTGCAATTAAAACAAAACCAAAAATTTTGAAAAATATATAATATTTCTTTGGAAGAAATTTGTAAGTTTTTATCACGGATTTTTAGGTTTCGTAATTTGATCGTAAATAGATCATTATAAATAATATTATATTAGTAGCGATGCAGTAGGTGGTACCAGACAATTGTTTAATTCAAAATCAATCTCTTATAATATCAGATTTTCGGTATTGAATCGGTACTGAATTCGGTATTGAATAGCGGGATTGCATTTTCGGGACTACATGATCCGAGCTTTTGATATTTATACGAAATAAATATAACAACACTCTCCGATCCCGAAATTCGGGATTGTTGTTTCGGGATTTTCGGGATCGGAGAAGACGAAGTTATATATATATATATACATACATTATAGAAATTTCCTAAATTAGAATCATGTGAATCCCGAAATTCGGGATTCGGTATCGGTCCTGCATTTTTTGCACTCCGACCTAACACGTTTTTTTCTGCATTAAAAATACCATTCATTTTAGGAGAAATAAAAAAATATTATATTGCAAATCAACGGCAACACTTATTATCATTGCCAAAACACTGTGCCTTATTGATTTCAAAAACGTCTGGAGACACTTTTTCATAGACATACACACCTACTGGTGCGTCTACAGAAATGAACTTTCATCATACGCACTGTTGCACCTGCAATTTCACCTACCGACAAGCAACACTGAAAGCCATGCAAGGACGAGGTGAAAAGTAGGAGTTCGAGCACTCATCGGCATTTAAGGCAAAATGATTTTAAGCCAACTCACTGCCGTCTGTGGATGCGTCAATACAGTGACGACTTGTCGACAAAATTTTATAGCTGTCATTGCGCTGGCTGCCGCCGTCACCGTTGTTGTTATTACTGTAAAGTCTGCTGTACATTGTTGTCATTGTTGCGTTAGCAAGAAATTGCGGCAACGACAAGCACACGGTTCTATGTGTAAGGAAGCGCCTTGTCGAGCATTCTTTATTTCTTAACCCTTCACTTACTCACTTCCTACTTTCAGACATTGGTACTTTCGTCACTGGTTGCGCCGCAGCTTCCACTGTCCATCTGATTGTCAGCTGCAATTCATCAACCACGCAGTGCTGGAAGGCGGAACATTATATATGAGTGTATGTGTGTGTGTATGCGTGCATATACGCACCTTGTCAACGCTGTCAGCAACAAACGCTGGCTCACTTCCCCACCCGCACGCACGACTGCCCGGCCTGTCGCTCCGTCACTCACTTCGTTTGGCATTAATGTGAAATTTTGCTGATGGATCCATGCGATAGAAGTTGGAACTAACGCCCGACAGCGCACACACTCGCTTGCAGCAGTGGAACGAGCGACACTATTGTTGCAGCAACATGTTGATACACACACATACACAATTTTATACATACATACACACCAACAACTTTCTTACCAATTTCACCTGCATTCGTAGGCGTGTTTGATGACTCAGTATGACTTGTCTCCAGTTGTTGTTGTCAACGACGCAGAACAATGTCAACGCGTATATATCTATAAGAGTATGTACATACATAGCTACACCTACGCTCAGTTTCTGACTGACAACGACAAGCAATGTGTTTGTGTTGTAGTTGACTGACAACGGTCAGTAGATTGTGTAGTTGTCGCAGACAATTAAAGCGTGTATTGTTCGCCCGGCAGGGAGCTCTAGCAGGCGGCGCATTGCTGGAAAATCACATAATGCTGACAAAGTCACATAATGTGGACAGCAGATGAAGGAGTTTATAGGCAAAAGGCGAATGCTTAAACTCGTTAATGCGAGTCTTTAATGAATGACTAGCAGCAAAGTCGATGAAAGGGACTGTGTCTTAAAGAGAGAGGCGGTATTATGGATTAAAAGATATTTCAAGTATTATAAATCTTGAATTCGTGTCTTAATTAAATAATATCAGGGGAAATTGCATATACCGAAACCAGTATTGAAAGTGAATAAATCTTAAGTGGATACAGCTGCGAGACGTTGATTTTAGAGATAGGCACATAGAAGGTCGATTGAGCGAACTTGTGACATTTTACGACAATTAAAAATACCGCCAAATATTTGATTTTGAGCCGTAGGTTTCTTACTCAATATAAAAGCTACATTTATTAAGATAAAGGTCAATGCTGCAGCCTTTGGAAATATTAAAAAATTTACAAAAAAATATCGTAAGTTGAAATCCATTGGAAACAGGCACGGAAGACAAAATTGGAAAAATTAAAAGAAAATTAAATTAACGACGATCTGAGGTCCAGAATTGGAAAGATAGGGTGTGGTTGAGTCTTTAAGGATTAAAAATCCTGTCTCTATTTTTAATAAAGCTATGAGCAATGGAAACAAGTTAGGGGCAAAATTGTCGGTTTTGAGAAGATATATAACTTTTTAATACTAAAATGTTTCTTTAAAAAATAAATTTTTGATTTTCGTTGCAATATTTTGATATTAACGATTTTCATTTTCACCTAATTTTGACTTAATTCCGGGAAACCCTAATTTTCAATCGCAATACCTGAAATATTTTTTTCTTAAAAACTAGTCACCCTAATTTAATATATTATCAACACATTTTCTTTTAGGAATCGATCACTTGAGTTAACCTAACCCATCTTTGTTAGCCAGTTCCAAGAAAAATATTTAATTTCGGTTACATTCAACCGATAACGTTTTTCACAGCTGCATTCTTTATACCAGAGTTTGAGAATATCTTTAATTTTATATTGATCTGTTAGTTTGTATGATATCTACATATTTACTACTCTGAGCTAAGACTTTGTTTATAATTTTGAAGTTCTTAATTTATTTTTCAAAATCTCTGTCGTCCCCCACAAAGTCATCCCCTTTGGCCACAACACACTTGTGCCAACGTTTTTTCTAATCATTGAAACAGTTGTTAAAGTCAATCCTGCTAGGCGAAAATCATTGCTTCACAGGCGTCACCGTGATGCTGTTTTTCAAAAAAATTTAGTGAATTTGATCAAATTATCTTTCAATCTGGTCTTCACCCATACGATATTCAACGATGCAAAGAAGATCTTCGACTGTTAATTGACGATTCTCATGCACCAATTCCTTTGTTTTATTGACGTGTTGATTCTCAGTTGATGTTGATTGCCGTCCTGGACGCGATTCGTCGTCGATGGTGCGTTCTTGTACTTCTTTGTATAACTTGCACCAGTCAAAAACACTTGCTTGCAACAAACAATTATCACCGAAGATTCTTTTCCAAGATTTTGAACATTTCGGCAACATAAATTTGATTCCGCACACAAAAATCAATTAAACTTCTTTTTTGAACAATTCCACTCATCGTAAAAATCGCAGAACGCCATTTATATTACATACTTCAGAAAGACAAGCGCATGCTAAACATCCATTCGATCATGACAAAATGCTTCACTTAAATGTCATAAAAACCGAATCGCATTAATATAAGGTACGTTCCAAAGTAAACAGGACTTAAAAATCGAAAAAAAAAACAAAACAGAACAAATGGGTTTTTCGGCAAAAACAATTTATTTTATTCAAAATAGTCTCCTTTTGCTTCAATACCGCTTTTTGCACGGTCCAAAAGCATGCCGAACGAGTGTTTTAGCTCGTTGGCGGGTATGGCCGCTAGTATGCCAATGCAAGCCTTTTGAATGACCTCTACGTCTGCATAACGCTTTCCTTTCATAGGCAAATGCATTTTTCCGAAAAGGAAAAAGTCGCACGGTACCATAACAGGTGAATACTGGGAGTGGTTAATGGTTAAAATGTGATTTTTGGTCAAAAAATTGGTCACAAGCGTGGAACGATGAGAGAAATTTTTGGTCGTCAGTCAATTTGTGCGGAACAAACCGTGTACACACCTGTCGTAAGCCCAAATGTTTGATCAAAATGCAATAAATCGATGTTTTGGAGATGTTTATTTCCATTTCCATGACTATTAATGATGCTTTCGTTTGTTTTTTGATGAATTCACGCACAGTTTCGAAGAAATTTCCGGTGATCACGGTGCGATTTTGATTGGCCCACATGTTGATCGTCATTTACGTCCTCACGATCACTTTGAAAACGTTAAAATCACTCGTGCACTCTGCAACGGGACACGCAATCATCGCCATGAACTTGTTTCATCTATTGAAACGTTTCGGTAAAAGTTTTACCAATTTTAAAGCAAGATTTAATGTTTTCTTTGTTTGAAGCTCATTTTCGCACTGATAACGCAAACACACTGACACGCAATAAATTCACTTCCAATCAATGAAATGTCATAAAATTCTCACTGAAAAATCAACAAAGATAGCAGATTCTAACGAACCAGTCAACATTTACATAGATGGTGCAACCAGGGGGCGCTAGATCAAACATGTGTTTACTTCAGAATGGACCTTGTAATTGACATTTTAAAGCATCAAAACGATAGTCGCTCATTCCGCAATAGTCGAGGTAATATACATAGCTAATTTTTACTTCAATCCGTTTGTTTCTTCCTAGTAGCTCTACTTGGTCTTTCGCCTCTAATAAGTCAGAGGTTTTACTATTGTAAAAGTATTATTGAATTGTTTTCTTTCACTGACTTGAAAGGTCCTCTCCATGTTGATATTTTCAACCAAATACTTGTTACCGGTCTAATTATAATGGAAGTCAATGGCTTGTATCTCGAGATATTTAATTGTACTTTTCAATGATTTCGCTCTATATAAGGTATGCCGCAAAAGAAACAGAACTTTTTAAATATAACTGTTTCTGATGGCGCCACCTATTGGTGGGTATATGAAATAAAAAGTTTGATCTTTTGTTAACATTTCGTAAAAAATTTAAGACAATTGGATAACTACAATCGATGTTATCGATTTGGTCATCGGTCGTAAAATGCTTTTTGAACAAAGAGCAAATATTAAATTTTGTTTTGATCTTGGGAAGACGTTTACTGAAACATTTCAAATGATGAAAAAAGTTTATGGTGATCAGCGCCTATCCCTTAGTAATGTGCATGAGTGGTTTAAGCGATTTCAAGAAGGTCGTGAGGACCTCTGTGACGATCAGAAGTCAGGTCGGCCAAAATCAGTGATTACCCAAAACAATATTGAAAAAGTGCAGGAATTTATTAAGAATGAGCCGAAATCTTCTTTGCGTTACATGGAAATAGAGTTACCTTGGTGTTATGAAGCGTCTTTTGTCACGCATTCGTCGTGCTCGACCACAATATCGTGGGGCAGGGTCCTAGCGCCTGTTGTACGACAATGCGCCGTGTCATCGGTCGACGCTTGTCACTGATTTTTTGACAAAAAACTCCATATTAACCATTAATCACTCAGCCTACTCACCTGATCTGGCACCCTGTAACTCTTACCTATTTGGAAAACTTCATTTGCCCATGAAAGGACACTGGTTTGAGGACATTTCAGCTATCCAAAAGGCGACGACCGATATTCTGAAGAGCATTCCGAAAAATGTCCTTAAACACTCATTTGAAATACTAATTCACCGGGCTAAACGCTGTATCGAAGCACAAGGAAACTACTTTGAATAAAAAAATAAAACCTTTGAAAAATATTAATTTTTTGTTGTTTTTTAATAGTCCTGTTTCTTTTGCGACAGACCTTGTGCATTCCACAATTTTTAATGAACTTAAGTAAAGAGTACGAATAGCGACTTTTATCGTTCAAACAACGAAACACTTAATTAACACTGTTTGATATACTATTTCCATCATGCTGGTATAGATAACTAGCAGTTTTGTCTTTGTTCAGATACCGTGACTGTCCATCTTTTGCAAGCTAGTTTAGCGGGAAGAAGTTGGGTACTTGTCAAGGTCTTGAAAGTTCTGCAAGTCTTTTATACAACAGCGTCTACGAGAAAAGCTGATAGAGAATCTCGTAAAAAAACTCTGTTGTTGATTCCTATCATACTATAACTTGATCATATCTTCCTTCCATTCGTTACCCAAAAATTAATTAATATTTTATATTAAATTTCTGAAACCGATTGATTGCTTTAAAAATTTAATAGCGAAAAGAATTTTAAAAGTTTGTGAGCTCCATAATTTCGGGATTATAATTATGTGTTACTCTATTTCAAAATTATCACTTTTAATTCTAACTTTAAAATAAATCATTTACTTACTAATTCGTGAGTCCCGAAAATTCGAGATTATATAATCCAATCTCAAAATTTCGGGACTCACAACTTTTTCTAAATTTTGGAATAAATAAATTCCTTACTAATTCGGGAGTACCAAAAATTCGGGACTTAATATTCCAATCCCGAAATTTCGGGACTAAGAAAATTTGGTTCTAATTGATTGCCTTATACGTAAATTATAGCACCAGCAATATTTCTGTCATCTATTTTTTATATATGTACATATGTATGCACTATCTAAGATTAGTTTACTTATTCCTTTATATTTGTATGTACTACACACATACAAACATATGTATGTGCATCCATATTTACATGTACATATATCGGTATTATAAAGTTATAATTATATTACAATTTGAAATAGATACTTATTATTCAAGTCGTGAGTCCCGAAAATTCAATACCAATGGTTCAAATCCCGAAAATTCGGGACTCAGAAAAATGATTTCTATTTATTGTTTCTTCTGAATTAAATTATAATTCATATGTGTACATATAGAGCAGCAAAATTATAATTCTAATATTGGAGGAAATAAAATCATCATAATTTACTTGGTATAACCTTAGCCTCGCTTGCATTCTTAAGAAAATTAATTACTTAGTTAGAAAGAAATGCGTTTTCTCTAACTTCCCATTGGCAAGGCTATCAACAAATACTAAATGACTTTGTGATTTCTCTGCAATTGTAGTATTTTTCAATTTCCGCCGCGAACCACAGGCTTCTGGCGTAATTGTCTTAATTAACGCAAAGCAGACATGTACTTGTGTATATGTGTGTGTTAGTGTGTAAATAAAAAATCACGCTACAAATTATGACAAAAGCACCTGCCAGTAATTCCTTTTCAAGTCATACTCGTACCCTGAACAGCAGGAGAAAGGCAAATGGCATATTTTGCACGTCATCGCTCACTAGACGCCAGGAGCATGACTGTGTATGTATGTACGAATGTTTTGTTTGTATGTGGTATGTAAGTATGTGTGTTTGTTGAATACGTATGGGAAAGCAAATGAATTAATGAGCAGGCGAATGAGCCACAATGAAATTGCGTGAAATTAACATGCAAATGACGATTGCTGCCAATGGAGCAAATAGGCGTACAACCGACCGCCATTTGTCTTGAGCGCCGTCCGCCGTCTGCCGTCCGCCTTCAAATGGCAAATTGTTGCTTGCTGATTAACCAAGAGTATACTAGAACTTATTGTGCACAATAAGACCGTCAATGGGCTATGAACATTCACATATTTCCTGGTCTCGGCTTTCGTTGCTGTTAATTATGTTATTGTGCAACAAAGTCGCTTAGCGTCGCGTTGTGTATGAATGCATCCGTTTCCGGTTTTAGGTGGTTAACCGTGACTTTGATGGTGCAACTAACGTGCATTTGAACGGTTCATTCCTTTTAACACGTTCAATAACGGTAATAAGCCAAAGCAAATAAACTATGTGGGAAGTAAGGAAAGGAGGCAAGTGCTAGGTACGACGCGAATGCGGCAGAGGAGTGTAAAACGATGTGGCAGGAGTAATTAAGAACAAGAAAGTCGATAAATTTGATTGTACCGAAACTTTAATATCTTTCACAAATACGAAAGTTTCCATAAAAGAATTTGATGTGGATCCTTCAGTTCATATGACAGATATATGCTATGTTGGTCCGATTTTAACATTTTGTTTTGATGGGTAATGTACCCTTACTCTGGAAAATAGTTGATACCAAATTCCGTAATGATACCTCGTCAAATTAAAAAGCTTACCATACAAGTACTTGATTTTGATCGTTATAGTAGTCCGATATCGGCGGATCCGAAAAATTAGCGGCTACTTGAGAAGAAATGGTTGTATTCAAAATTTCAGTTCGATATCTCAAAATTGAGGGACTAATTCAGGTATATATTGACAGACAAACCATCGATTGATTCAGAATATTACAAACTCCGTGACATTGCTTACTATACTCTATTCAGTATAAAGGGTTTATCCGAAAAGTAATAGGACTGAGCCCATTAAAAAAAATTTATTCTTACTGCGTCGATGCAGCGCTACCAGGGCAATTTCCAAGCATTGAAGGCGTCACGGAATTCATTCTCCTGAATAGCCTCGAGAGCCGAGAGCCTTCTGCTTGATCCCCTCTGTCGTCTATAACTGCTTGCCTTTCATCGGTCTTTTCAGGCAAGGAAACAAAAAAAGCCCGGGGGTCCTATCTGGGCTGTAGAGCGGCTGCGGAAGCGTTGAGATGTCGGCCTTGGTTAGGTAGCTGTTCACAAGAAAGGCGTCGTGTGCCAGGGCGTTGTCGTGGAGCAACTTCCAATCCGCTGCGATGTCTTATTGGACCTGATTGACTAACTTCATTTGAGGTTTTTCCACGCAAAACTTATCGTTGACGATTTGTCCGGGAGGAACAAATTCATGGTGGACGATGCCTTCGATGTCAAAAAAATAAAAAAATAAAAAAAAAAATAAAAAAAACAATGAGCATCGTTTTCACTTTGGATTTGCTCATTCTTCCCGTTTTTGGGCGAGGAGACCCGGCGTGTGCCACTCGGAAGATTGACTTTTGTCGCCCGAAATATTTGTCCTGACTCTCCAGGTGTTCGGACTGAAGACTGGAAAAAATAGTTTTGCATTTTAAAGAGTAAAAAACATATGTCTGAGGTATTTAAGATCAATCCAATTACAGAGATCACTGGCTTTCTCACATCATTTTATAATCGATTTACTTGTAGAAAGTAAAGAAAAATCATGGAATTTTAACGCTAAAATTTTTGAAGATTCGACAGTTAACAAGACCAGATTTAGTTGGAGAGAAAATCATCCTATGAAAAAGTAGATCTATCCTATAAGGCAATGTAGTCAAAAGGTTTAGACCCACAGAAATGTTAATCTCACTTAGTATCTCTCGACTCACAAACACTGAGTGTTGTTGCTCCAACAACTTTTGTTAGACTAATCCGATCCAAAAGTCACTCTAGAAACTGTTAACACGAAAAAAGACCTTGAAATACACAACTGAAGGATCCAATTCAATTTTTCCAACATTCTCTTCTCCCATGTTTTCCTCTTTACAATTTTTATAGTTGACTCACAATACTTACGCTTAACTTTTGCTTTACCCCACAAATTTAAGAACGCACATGCACTCTCAAACGGCTCATATCATATTTGCTTAAAAATTTAGCACTTAATTTACTTAAGCACACGAAATCTACTGTCATGGTTTACGCTTAATATGCTCTGATTGCCACTTCAGTGTGGCACAAGTAACTTCGTTGTGCTTAGGTGTCTTTAAGGGATTCCAAAGGTAAGCGCGTGCAAAACACAAAAAAAAGCATGTTCTGTTAGAAGTTTAAGTCCGTTGCGTAAGTGCAGCCGTGCTAACGCATTTTCGTTGCATACGGCAAGGCTGCATTGTGGCAACTTACAGTTTATGGTATAGATTTGCCGAAAACTTTTTCTAGTTACTGTAGAGCGAATATTTCCCAGTTAAGGAAAGCTGTAGGTTTCATTACAGTCATAAGTCTAGAATGGTAGTATAACATATATAGAGTAAATGATAAAGGTATTTGGAAAAGCAATAAAAGTAGCTAATGTTATCGATAAATACTGCAAGGATTCAGTAGGAGATTCAAGAAATATCTTGGGGGCATATATTGTTTCAAAATCGAAAACACATAAAGCTTTCTTACTACCTTTTTTCACTTCCTTGTTTGGTTTGCAGAACAGGTTCTCTTCTCTTTCTTTACTCTGATAGAAATAGATTCCTTAGGCTATAGAAGCCTGCCAACATTAATCCGATTTGCCGTACATTTTTCATAAGCTATTTTTGGAAAGTTTCAACATCAAATTTATAAATCCATGTTTCGTCACCAGTAGTGATCTGTCTGATTAATGTGGAATCCTCAACTACCAAGCAGTTCTGCTTTCTGTTACACGTCTGGTAATGACACGCTTCATACCTAAAACATTATCTAAAACATGTTGAGCCGATCTATAAACGATCTTTAATGCGAACTAACGAGTCTTTAGCATTGTCTATTTAAGTTTTTCTATGTTACAGTCATTAAAAGAGGTTAACGAATAACTCACAAGGGGCAAAATTTGGCTGGCTTAGCGACCTTCCATGCATGATTTGTGCCACATAAATACTCGTGTTCATAATAGAATAGAATAATTCCCAAAAGACTTCTTCATCGCAAATACAAAATTCAAGCCAATTTGTATTTATATGTTTACTATGGTGAAAAACCATCAAAAAAAAAAAAAGATAAAAAAATTTTCAAAAAAAAAAAAAATAAAAAAAAAATATCTCCGGGTCAAATTTGATTTGAAGGTATAACAGCGAAGGTAAACTCCTTCACATTAATCTTCACTTCACTATGTTCTTAGCCTAAGGCATACTAATATTCGCAAAGTAAAAATTACTCATTGAATTCTTTCTAGCTCCGCATCTGAAACTCCGAAAAACTACCTAGTAATACCTTCTAACAGGTACTGATGTTCCTTGAATAGGTTGTCTTGATATCCAAGGTTTTATAATATATTTTGTCTTCTTTACGACTGTATATTTTTTTTAGTGATCAGACTATTACGGTTACAGCTACATCCGGCGATCTCCACCCTCAGTAGACTGTCATGGATAGAGCTCGTGTGATCTGAGAGTTCTGAGAACTTGTTCTTGAATTTTATGTGAACATTTTCGGTTGTCTCAGCCGAATTCATTCTGGGCAATATTAGAGAGAGTTTTTCTGTAATATGTTGAATAAAGATGGATAGAAGCAAATACAAAAATGAATCTAAAGAAGTGTTTCGAAGTATTTTTTCTTGAATTTCATACATTACTCTTAACTTTTAGATCACTCAAGCAATATTTGAGTAAACCAACGCTTAAAAAATTTGCATATACTTATTTCTGAAATTGAAACCATTTTTCTGCGATCATTCTTATTTAATGGCGCAGACACTGCTTAGACGATTATAGCCCAGTTAACAACAGCGCGCCAATCATTCCTTCCTGTAGCAATATGGCGTCAATTTGATATACCAAGTGCAGCGATGTCCTTCTCCAACTGATCTTTCCTACTGAATGGAGATCTACCCCTTCCTTTGCTTCCCCCGATGAGCACCGCATTGAATACTCTCAGAGCTAGAGTGTTTTCATCCATTAGGATGACATGACCTAGCCAGTGTAACTCTTAATTCGGTAAACCCTGTCAGTGTCGTCGTATATCTCGTACAACTCACCATTCCATCGACTGCGGGATTCGCCGTTGCCAAAACCTTTGTCTCGAAACTCCTAACGTCGGCTCATCAAATGTTGTCATCACGCACCATATAGCAGGACGGGGAGGATGAGTGTCTAGTAGAATTTGGTTTTTGTTCGTTCAGAGGGACTTTCTTTTTATTTGTCTACTCAGTCCGAAGTAGCACCTGTTTGGCAAGACTCTTGGCTGATATTGTTGTTGGTGTTAATACTGGTTAGCAGATAGACGAAAATATTTACGAGTTCGAAGTTATGACTATTAACAGTGATTGCGACGACTGTTTGTTTAATAACACGAGATATTTAGTCTTGTCCTCGTTCACTTCCAGACCCAGACTAGCCGTGCAAGCTGTAGCTTGAGTAAAAATAGAGATATCGAGATAAAACTTGGTATGTGCGTTCCTTAGCACAAAAAAAAATTCGAGTTCGTAGATGGGCGTAATCGGACCATTGCCACACCCACGAAACGCGATTAATCGAAAAACTATTAAGTGTCATAAATAAGCATTAAATTAAGATATAAAGCTCTAACTTGACACAAGGGATTGCAGTATCAAGAGAAATCGGTTGGCAAAGATTTGTTGAAGAGGTAGTTGTGGCCCCGCCCCCTAATATGTTTAATGTACATATGTATCTCCTTAACTAATGAAGCTACAACAACGAATTTTGCAATGCGCAAATATTATAAGAAATCCTAACGAAAAATTGATGAAATCGAAGTATAACCCCTCTCACTCCCCATATAACGGTACTGTTCCAAAGTCACAATATCGTATATGAATAACTTTTACCTTAGAGATGGTATGAAAAGGCTTTATGGGAGCCATTGTGCAAGTTGGACGATGGGCGTGGCAACGCCCACTTTTTGAGGAAATCACGCTCGGAACCTGACCGACCGATTTCGCCACAATTTAGTACGTGGCATTCTTCTCATATTCCCATACTAGATACAGGGTTCAACTATAGGTTCTGGACCCTAGTTTTGACCGAACTTTCTTATTTATATTTTATTTAAACATTTATATGTAATTTAGCATTTTTTTCAATTTCAATTTCATCGAATTAATGCAGATTTCAATATATTTTGTTTATTGTGTATAACGGTGCATTTAGGTGCATGTGTAGGTGTATTATGTATGTATGTAAGTATATACCCATCTAGGTGTATGCTGCACTTTAATTAACTATTTGAGGATTTAGAGAGATTTCTAATTTACGAAATGCGTTGCAGCGTATCGCCTTCACACAAGTGGTGAACACACAAACAAAGAAACTTATAACTGTAATTATATACAACGGCAGCTAACCTTGTGCTACCAACTTATCTTAAACACACGCGATGAGCACACGCAACTAATTATGAAGATTCAAATTTAAGAACGCAATACCTTTACATATGCATGCGTATCACACCGACATGCCCGTGCGCACGACCAGAGATACACACTTGCGAGTGGCACTCAAACTGCGAACTTTTCAAAAGCACTGTAACAACGCGCTGACTCAACTGCAGCACTGCTCCCCTCGTATGCCACACGTACAAAATTGAGGCAGGCAAGTTGAAGGCTTGCTACACATGCGCACACATCGTCTGTGTTCGTGTAACGTGCATTTTGCTTTTTTTTTTGCGAACCTGAAATTATTTATTAAGTTTGTTAGTTTGGGAAAAAAGTAGAGATGAGTTTCCTCTGAGTCACTTGGCGTTCAAGTTGCGGCGCAGATGGACTGCAGTGATATAAATTTATTAACCTACTTGGCAAACGCTTGACACTCTGTAGCGGTTTCGTTACTTTCTTGGCCGCCGAATGAGCTGCGCTGCTTTTTCTTTAGTTCTTTGCGAGTTGAGTGGCAAATTTTGATCTATCAGCGAAAAGTATGCCGATCCGGTTTGAGTAAATTGCAGTCAGTTTTTATTAAGTGAGAAAAATGGGTGTACAAATAATGCTAAAAAATTCTTACGAGGGTGGCTTAATAAGGCATCAAAGAAGCAAAAATTAAGATTAAAAGTAGTCCCAGACACGGTAGAGCTCCACTGATCTAACAGCCGAAGCAATTTGGTCGAATGGTTTTGTATATCAGTCGTGAGTCTTTGAGTTCAGGTCCTACTTTTTACGATTACCAATTGTTCCAATCAGACTATCTTGGTTTCCTAACCTCAATATTTAACCGATTTGCTGCAGTTTTGTTTTATAAAAGTTCAGTTCATCTAAGAGCTAGAGATCCAAGAACTAGAGCGCGCATACTAAATTGATGAAATTTTATTAAAGGTTGTTTTGGTATCTTCTGAGTACACTAATCGCATATAATCCAGTACCTAAACTTTTACATAACAATAGAACACACTCCAGGGAATAATTGCTTTTAGCAGATGCATCGAAAAATGTATACACAAGTATATTAAGATATGAGTACTGAATTTCATCGTTTAGCGACAAAACAATGTTTCCCAAATATTATTCAAGGAAAGTTCTAGACATTAGCCGGAATATCGAAGTCCATTCCGGTTACGTAGACCCGTTAGTCATCTCCACCATCTTGCAAATTCGTTCCAATAAAGTCTCTAACTTTTATAAAACTCTGACATTTATGAATTTGTATGCCATAATGAACTTCATTCGTCATCAAAAGATTAAAGCATGCAATGCTATGACCTTTCTCCTTCCATTTGGTCCATTGGCTTCACAACCGTGGGTTGGTCTGGGCCGAAAACACAAAACTTTGCACGTTGTCTTTATCCTTTGCGTGGCCACGCCAGTTGGAAATCCCAAGTGCACGCCCTTGGTGAACGCCTCTGCTTTCATTGTCAACTCTTGGGTCTCGAATTAAAACAGATTTTCAGAGGATCATTATCTGCTATGTGTACGACATGAATCAATCGTTTGATTTGTATGGACCTAACAATAGCCACGAACTCCATCTTCTTTGATATCCATACCTCACGCTGACGGCTCCACAGATCTTGCGGTGAGCAGTTCTCTCGAATTTTTCAACTCGGTTCGTTATTGTCTATTGTAGGATGTTACGCCTTTGAAAGGCGCTACAACTTCCATTTCAGAAATTAACATTAGGTTTTTTTGAGTGACATTCCAGGAAGGAAATTTATAATATTTTGTAATACGAAATGCCCGCTATTTTGGAACCTCCTGGAAATCGTATTCGAGACCTGAAAGTTAAGGAAAGGCTATGTTCAACTTAAAGGTCTTTTAAGAAAGCTGTTATTGTTGTGGTCGTAAATAAAGGATGATCCAAGTAGAGCTACTTTTTCAATAGCTTTTTTTTGACAGATCACGTGTGAGTCGTGTCAGGCTGTCATGTTATTTTGGAAAAACTAACGACTGTACAATGTTTGAAAAACGTTCAAATTTACTACGAAAATTCACGTTTTGAAAAGAATGTCCTTCGCGCGAGTTATAACTAAAAGTCTTACACTCTGTTCTGTAGCAAGAATCAGTCTGACTCTGCCATCAGATCAGCAACTCTAGTCTGCCCCAATGTCTGGGTGTACCGCACATTCCAACACACTCAAAATATGCCGAATCTGCTGTTTTTACCACGAACTGGCTGATCATGCGATGTGGTGCACAAATTCATGCCGCCAGACGTAACCTGAGATGTAACTCGCGCTTAGCTCAGCTTATGGTCAACGTAATCGGCCTAATGTGTGCACTATTCACAAACCTATCACCCATCTTGAGACCCAGCATACGTAATTGTTGTCCAACACGCAGTGAAAAAAAGAGAACAGCCTTCGTAGAGAGTGTACACGAAGACCGTGGAGAGACAATTCGGAGCCATTCGCAGGAACTCAGACTAACGTTTGCAACGACTTTGCGCATTTTACGTCGAGATCATAAATTGAAAGCGTACAAAATACAACTTGCGCAAGAACTGAAACCCATCGACCTTCCCAAGCGCCACCACTTTGCTCTATGGCTCTTGAAAAGTTCCAAGAAGATCCGACGATTTCGAGCGAAATTTTGTTTAACGATGAGGTCTATTTGAGAACGTTACCGTCAATGGCGACCGTTACCGTGCCATGACAACCGACAATTTTATGCCTATAATTGAAGCTCTTGATCTCTGTGACATTTGATTTCAACGAGACGGCTGCACTTCCCACACACATCGCACCAATCAACGATTTATTGAGGAAACACTACAGTCTAAAGTCTATGCGGACAATCCTGCTTCGATTCTGGTCTTGAAGCAACCAGTCCAGTCGAAATGCTCGAATGAGCCATCGAAAATTGGACTCAACGTATGGACCATCTAAGATGTAGTCGCGGCAAACATTTCAAAGAGATATTCTTCAAAAAATATATGTCAAAGAATGTTCTTTCGAATGATAATAAACTTTCCTCATTAAACTTGAAGTTAAAATTAGGTAATACTGGTTGACTATCACGCCATTCAGAGATCTACTGGTCCTTAGTAATGCAAGATGAACGTCAACGTTTTTGCGAATTTTAAGAGCGACTTCATGTCTATGTTTGATTGTTCGTCCAGTCCCTTGAACTCCGAAGCTCCTAGATACTTAAGTCGAGTAGATAATGCTTCATAAAAGCATAAGAGGTGATCCAGCGTCTCTCTCATGTTAAATATTATATCCGAAAACTGAAAGACTTACCGAATCACCCTCGTGCTGGCCGTAATTGTAACAAACTCCTCGCAAGTTTCGCAAATCAGATAAACTTGCGCCAAGTGTTTTGCAAACATTTCATTTCCCTCAAACTGCGCTTTATGCAACAAATTTTATTTTCATTTCGCGCAATTGTATTTGTTGTTTGTGTTTTATCTTATTTTATTACAATTTTTAACGGTTTTTTATGTTCGTCGCTCTCAGCCAGAGTTTTGCTCGTCGTTTGTAGCGCAGCCGTTACGTTTCATTTGCTGCCAGATAAATATGAAAAGTTGCAAGCAATCTGCGGCCCCATCCGTTCCCGGCTCCATGTAGCACTCGCTTCGTTTTTGCACTGCTGCCATATAAGTCATACAAAACTTTGCCTTAGGAAACTCTCGTTTATCTACTTTTTCAATTTCATCTTACATGTGTTTGTCAGCGTATGTGTGAATGTGTGTGTATATATGTGAGTTTGTGTTTGTGCGTTTTTCTTGTGATTTTTAATTTACCGTCACAAATTGAGTTCAAGTTCGCGCTGTGCAAATCAAATTACAATTATTTATCTTTTTTTAGGTTCTCCTTTGCGCAGAACATCGGGAAAGTGTGCCAAAAAATGAAGCAAATAATAAGCTTGATTCTTCAGTGGGAACTTAGAATTCATTTGAAAGTACTATTTTTAGGTTAATATATATACGAGGTTTCACGACGTGTTTAGATGGACCTTCTTAGTTATGAGTTGGCTGTTGTAGAGTCAGAAATTATTCATTCGGAGGAATATGTATGTGTTATGATCCAGAGATACCACCTCTTCCTGCTAGATTACTTACTAACCTCAAAAAGTTAATTGTTTTAGCAGAGAATACTATTTAGTAGAACTTGATTAAAAGGAAGTGATAAAATAATACATATTCGACTTTAATCCATGTTACTCTCTCTATCTCTGTAATGTTTTCTAGAGTTTCATTTGTCGCGCTAAATGTCCGCTCTTCATCTTAGTAACTTTCCTCATAAGCAAAAATTTGTGGACTCGTCATAGTAGCAGCGCTGGAAACTGCAAAATTGATGAGTTCGTAACAGTGCTCTCTATTTTTTTCTCTAGGCCTTCATCTGAACCCCTTGCTCCCAGTAAGGACCATTTTGACGCAATCGTAAGTCTCACTGGACATTATCTGTACTATCAGAAAACCAAGAGTGCAAGTTTGTCTTCATCGGAAAAATGTCAAAGCTGTATATGGGAAGGGGAGGTGGAAATATCCAGGCATTTCTTACTCCATTGTCTAGCTTTGCAAAATTGATGTTGAAACATATCATTTTCGTCAAACTTCACGAAAAAGTCTGAACTGATAACAACTTCAAGAAATTTGTGCAGGCTCAATACGCCTTCGTTTTTTTTAATAATATTTTTGATCAATACTTAAGAGTATTTGCATATCGCAGTGATTACTATCATATATTTTGTGGCCTTCTTTAGTTTTGGTATTGAAAATTATCAATTCCTTTTAATATTTTATGAGATGCCTGATGAAAGCGCTGAACGTGAGTTTCTTAGTATTGTTCGTACAATAAAGTCAGCTTTCTAGCTTTGTTCAAGGAGAGTATACTCGCATTGTTCACTTAAAGTGTCAACGTGTATAAAATGTCGGGTCTTATACCATGCCATTAGCATTAGAAGATAGAAGGCACTACAATTTTGCTATACTGATCTCTTTCAGGCATTGATAAATGAGCTTAACAATAGCATCTATTGACGACTAATTGTTTAAAGTTTTCTTGAAGATATACATATAAGTATACTGCGCTGGCTTTGAAGTGGCTCAAAAACATTTATTGAGTTAAGCTTCTCATTTCATCGGCATAGTTTGCCATCATTATGGAATCAGAGTTGATCACTGGAAGGTCTGCTGTATAAAGAATGTAGAGCGCCTCACTGCCTTGAAGTACGCCAGCACGAGAAGGTCTCAAAACCAACTCAGCATCATTGCACTTAACGTAGAACGTTCGATTGCGCAAGTAAGACTTTAGCAGCAAATAATAAGGCATTGGTTGTTTTTCGTTTAATTTGAATGATAGGCCTAGATATTCTTTCTCAAATCAAGGAATATAGCAAAGCAGTATTTATTATTTTCCACAGCATCAGTTATAAGATGTTCACCCTGTTATAGTACTTTGCTCAATTTTTCCATGAAATTTTCTGAAGTCAAACTGATGTTTCCGAATAAGCTATTTGCCTTCCAACACCGGCAAAAGCCTGCTTAAAAATATCATTTCGTATTATACTTTCGAGATAATTACCCGTGAACTAAGTGTTCGATAGGAGTTTACCAGATGTTCCGGCTTTTAAAGCTGGTGAGCATCTAGATATCGGCTCGTTGCTTTGTCTAGTCGCATTCGAAAGCTTGTTTACAATATCAACTGGTTTGGCAGCAACGAGAAACGCCTTTAAAGACTTGTTGCGCAATTTCCATAAAGCATGCTTCAGCTGCTTTGTGGCACTATTAGAATCGTTTAGTCGTTAGGATTTTAACTGACTTGCCATGCATGCCGAAGACATCTGTTCTCTCTCAGCTTCGTCATTACCTCTTTGGACCAGAGATGTCTGTCTCACTTGTGGACGGTCTGTGCGGTTCTAGCTTTTGGCGTACTTACAGCAATGTGTATGCTTCTGGTCAAGACTTACGCGGCATAATCGACATCTGCCTTAGAGGAAATGATGATGATTTTGGGGTCCACATTGTCTTCTAGTCATTTGCGATAATTCAAAATATTTAAGGGGTTTTCTTGTGGGTTTACTCATAGCGAGTACCGGCGTATTTACTTCGAGCAGAAATGCGCTGTGTTCAGATAAGAGATCCTAACAGGTGGTAGAGAGTATGTACCTTGAATTGAAATCTTTCGAAATAGCAAAATCTAGACAAATTGAGCTTCCAAAGCAATTGGTTCCATATAAACAGGGCATCACTTACTACAGATAAAGCGTTCAAAAACAACAACAATAACTTAGCGTTAGTAGAGTGCTTTTGATTAGAAACCAAACCTTCAAACAATGAAAGAGAGGGTTTTATATCTTTGAACTGTACTTTGAAGGTTGTGATCTACACTTCCTGACACACCGAGTTACGTAGAATTATGCATATCACTGACTTCAATACGAATGTGACTAAGCTGCAACAACAATTTACAAGAATTTCTCGACTTTCTCATCTCTTAGCAACGCCAGATTCATATCAGTTGTTAAGTTCATTGCTGTAAATGATCTCTGTATGTAAATATATATACATATATATGCTCATGCATGTGTAAGTATGTGTGCATATAAAATTGAATAATTTTGTCTTCATTTTTACATCACTTTTATCTGGCGTTGTTTGGGTATGCCAATTCCATTTGCACGCTATGCTATTGTTGCTACTGTTAATCGTTGACAACGCAATTTTCACGCCACTACACCGCATTGCCACTATGACCGCCGCCAGCGTCAGCCTCAGCGACCGCGCCATGACAATTGACATGCGATTGACCAGACGACACGCTTGTGTGGTGACAACCGATGACTGCCGGCGTTTATACAGTGACAATCCAGCGATGTTATAACAATTGTACAAACACACATAGATATATTTATGTATGCATATATGTATGTACATTTATATATATGTATATGTAACAATTGAATTCAGACGGCTTCGATGGACAGGTTTATTTACACTCACTTATATATATGCTATGGATTGAGATCTATAACTGTAAAAATATACATACATACTCTCTAAAATACGCAGTTTTTCATGACATAATGTAAAACGTCTTATACCCTACACATTCTGCATGATGTTTGCAATGAAATAGTGTGCCTTCAGTCACCTCCGTCTATATGTGCCTGAACTAATCCCTCAGTTTTTGAGGTATCGATCTGAAATTTTGTACAAGTCTTTTTCTCACCGAAAAAACTGCTTATTTGGCGGAATGAACAATATCGTACCACTATAGCGTATAGCTGCCATACAAACTGAACAATCGGATTAAAGTCTTTATATGAAAAACTTTTTTATTTGACGAGATATCTCCACGAATTTTAGCACGGATCCTTGCCTCAGCCAATGGTACTATATAACTCTCGAAGAAATTGTCCAGATCAGACCACTATAGCATATAGCTGCCATATAAACGGACCAATCAAAATTACGTTTTTATGTGGAAAGCTTTAACGCGCTGACGTCCCGGAAATTTCAGTGAATTTTTATTCAAAGTAACAGTAGAATCCCCGAAAAACAAAGTCCAGTCTTGTATGAAAACTTTTTCAAGAAGGGTATACAGCTTCGTTGCGGACCAAGTTAATATTATATTTCTTTTCATTACCAGTGTTTCTCGTTTTGTTATTGCCTGCGTTTCCGCATTCTTTAATCATTAAACTTAAACATTTTCTTAACCACATTTTAAGCGCCAGTTTTAAGTATTGATATTTACATAAAGTTGGCAATTAATACCCTATAAATTAACCCAACTTTCTTCGCGTTTCGCACCTTCACGCTTGCAACTCATATGTTGCTGCAGAATTTCTCGCTTGTGCGAAGAGTTAATGAGATCGAAGGTGTCAGTTGATGGCTTTATTACTGCCACTTCTTCTTTTAATTGTAGCAACAACAACAACTGCAACAAACATACAGTGGGCCAATAGCCCACAGGTTAAACAAGGCCTGGGGTCAAATAAAAGCATTTATGCCGTGTCGCCATTTTCAACGCGATTGTTTGAATACACATGCATATATACATACATATATACATATGTATATATGCATATGAACACAAAAATGTATGTAATGTGTTGCTGGTGTGCAACGCTTGGATTTAATTAACTTTATAAAAGTATTGTTCTCAAGCAAAGTGAATTAATAAAGGAAATGGCCTTGGCAATAATTAAACTGAATGCAGATACATTTGTGTGAAATTGTCTGTAACGGGTTGAAAGATATGCAAAGACAAAAAGTGTGACTTAATCGCTATAGGCAGTCTTTGGGGAATTAATTAAAATAACTGTAATTTGAACATTTAATATTGATTACTGCGTTTAAAGTGTATTTAAACGGTAAGAATTAAGTAAAAGTCAGCAGGGAGTTAAAAACTGATTTAAAAAGCTGTTAAAAAGGAGCTTTAAGCTTCCAAATATTAGCGAATTTAACTAATAGGCTTAAAATAAATGTTTCCGATGTTTAATTAAATAAAAAGGGTATAAAATTACCAACCTTTAAACTTTTTTAAATAAATAATAAGAAGGAAAAAAAATAATTAAAAACTAGAAAAAACGTTAACTTCGGCTGCATCTAAGCTAATATACCCTTCACAGTTGCATTTATTTCAGTAACTATGTGTTCAGTTTGCATGGAAGCTGTATGCTATAGTTATCCGATCTAAACAATTTTGTCGGATATTATATTTCGGAGATATTATTGTACCTTAAGCAGTAATCCATGTAAAATTTCGTAAAGATACCACGTCAAATGCGAAAGCTTTCCATACAAGCCTCCGATCGTTCGGTTTGTATAGCAGCAATATGCTATAATTAACCGATCTGAACAATTTCTTCGGAGATTACATTGTTGCTTTAGAAAATGACCTGTGCCAACTTTTGTGAAGCTACATTGTCAAATGTGAAAATTTTCCATACAAAAACTTGATTCCGATCGTTCAGTTTATATGGCAGCTATATGTTATAGTGGTCCGATAACGGCAGTTTCAACAAATGAGCAGCTTCTTGAAGAGAAAATGAGGTTTACAAAATTTCAAAACGATATCTTAAAAACTGAGGGACTAGTTCGTATATATACAGACAGACAGACATGGCAAAATCGACACAGCTTAACATACTGATCATTTATGTAATACTTGTATATACTTTATAGGATCTCCGACGCTTCCTATTAGGTGTTACAAACTTCGTGACAAACTTAATAAACCCTGTTCAGGGTAAAAAAAGTTTAAAAACCACAAAATCGTTTTCCGTTCTATAATTCACACACAGTATAAAATATATTACTAGCAGATCACTACATTTTCCATCCCACTTGGAAGAAGAGTTAATTATATGGACGATGAGATGTGATCTTCAAACTTTGTATATTATCTATATAAAATTGATCACATAACCGCTTCGTAGGAAGAGAATTGGACGTGCGAGCCGCGCTGCACTTTATTTCATGACGTTGAATCGCCATTCCTAGCCCAATAACCAATAATCGATATAGATATAGTGTTATATATATGTATGTGTATATATAAATGATCAGATGACGTGAGGAGTAGAATTTAGAATAATTGTCTGATAATCCGTCCGTCCGTCCGTGTATGGTATAACATGAGAAAAAATTTAGAGATCAAGTGATTGTACAAAAGTTCCTTGGCTGAAAACTAAGGCGGAGTTCGTACATGGAGGTAATCGGACTTCTGCCACGCACACAAAACGCCATTAATCGAAAATGTATAAAAGGCCGCAGCTAAGCGCTAAATTTAGATATTGAATTATAATATGGCGCGGAAAATAGCCTGTGGAAAAAATTCAAAAAAAAAAGGGCGAGTCCCCGCCCTTTTTCTTCAATGTAAACCACATAATATGCAAATTTCTTTAGCACCCATATCCACATTGTAAAAATGAATGAAATCGGAAGAATACTCCGTCTACTTCTAATATAACTGTTTTGTTAAAAACTACTAAAAGTGCAAGAAATAAATTCCTGAGGTATAAAATTTTACTTGAGAGATGGTATAAAGCCGGGGTGCAAAGTTGCTCATCCGACCGATTAAGACAAAATTTTGTCGATAACATTCTTCTCACATTCCAATGGACCTCAGTATCTCTTTGATACTTGACTTTTGATCGAAAATATTAGTCAATATGTGAGATATATAATTGAAATTCAGAGATAATCTTTTCCTGATAATACTCGTAGTATGCCTATGTATGTATCAAAAATGGGTTATATGGGGTCTATACTTCTCTGCGCCCCCATATTCACAATATTCCAATTGACGACGAACTTAGCCTTCCTTACGTGTTCAAAATATATTATTTATAAATAGCTTACCTATAAACCAACCAATAAAGACGACGTCATAATACTTCTACCAATTAGCTGTTAGAATTAATAGAAGCCAACGACCTTTTTCATCGAAAAATCATCTTCTCAGGTAAGTCCCATTTCTGTTTTAATTGCTTCTTTCTAAATGAAGCAGGAAATGCCGTTACTGTCCATAGTAACCGTTATATCATGATATTGACCCACTTTTTTCCTGGAATTTGCGGAAATCAAGACGTGCGATCTCTGTTTCCAACAAGACGGAGCGTCACCTCATGTTTAACGGCTAAACAGGGATCCATTGCGTGAAAAGTTTGGTGACTGGTTAATTTCGAGAAATGGTACAATAAAATGGCAGCTAAGATCAGCGAACTTCACACCTCTAGATTATTTTCTCTGAAGTATGTTAAAATAAAGGTTTACGCCATTCCACCAGATCCGCTCGAACCGAAATTTCAGCCAAAAGGCGCAAGTCTCCCAGCATGGTCTTCGTCACTTACCTCTTTCCTGCCCTTAAAAAAGCCTGCTGCCACCGAAAAACACTACTTCTTGCTAAAGCACAAAATTTCGGTAAGCCTGTTTCATATGAAACGTCTCTAATGCAGATATACCGAGTTTCACACAGAATTTAATCGCGTACCTCTGTTCTAATAAATGTTGTATTTTCGGCTTGCAAAATTCACAGAAACACGTCACGCGAAAAGGTTTGTCCCGACTTTCCAAATGCTCGGAGACAACTGACCTGCCGCTCGTTCGTTAGCTAGGAAAGCCCTCTATCGAATCCAGTCGGTGCGCGTACGCTCCGAAATACAGTCACGGCGAAAGAAAATCAGTCCTATAACTTTCTGGACTTCCCTGTTTTGGAGGAGATATGGACTAATTGTCAACAAAGTTGTCTAATGGCAGACACGGGAAATGAGTTTTTCTAAGCCACTGGTTTTATGTTATCCGAATTGACCCAGTTTAAGTTCCGTAAAAAGCATTTTTTGGCTACATAACTCCTTTGGCAACGATAATTTGGAAGTTTTAAACTATGCACCGGTTACTGTTTGAAGTAGAATGCAAGAAAAATTGTTCAGTCATGTGCGATGGCTGCTATTGTGAGTTACCAGTTTCAAAGCGCGGCAAAGGAAAGGCCTCGTCCTCTAATATGTTAGCTGTGTTGCGCCAAATATGCTCAACCCTATTTGTATTTTGATTTTTGAATTGTTATACCCGCAAAACTATTAATGACAATGAGTAATATCAAAAACTCCATTAGGATTTTGAAGAACTTCTCCGAGCCGTTCGATACCAAAGTAGCTTTCAGAGAGGGTAAGACGAAATATCTCCTGTCATCAAACAAACAGTCGTCCATTCGCTACTACTCTCAATGTCACTGAAACAAAATCCAGCGCGAAATAATTGTTGCCAACAGGTACTACTTCGAACAGAATTGGCAATTAAGAAGTAAAGTCGTCTCTCGACGAACAGACACAAAATTCTACAAGTCACTTCTTATACCCGTCCTGCTATATGGTGCAGAGCCATGGAGGATGACAACATCTGATCAGTCGACGTTAGGGGTTTTCGAGAGAAAGATTTATGATTCTTTGCGCTTTGGCAACGGCGCATACAGCAGTCGATGGAGTTATGAGCTGTGCGGGATATACGACGTCATTGATTTAGTTCAGCGAATTAAGAGACAGCGGTTAAGCTGCCTAGGTCATGTCGTCCGATTGGACGAAAACACTCCAGTCCTAAAAGTGTTCTACGCAGTGCCCACCGGAAAGAGCAGAGGAAGAAGAGGACTTCCACTCCTTTGGAAAGCCCAGGGGAGGAAGCACCCAGCTATATTTGGATTCTCCAATTTGCGCCAAGCAGCGAAAAGGAAGAATGACTGGTACGCTGTTGTATACTCGGCTATAACAGCGTAAGCGGTGTCTACGTCAATAAAGGGGAATAAGTTTGTATTTCGAGTGTACGTGAAGCTTTCATTTCGTACGTTTAACAGTTAACGGCGAAAGCATTCAGGTTTCTTATAACGTTCTTCAAGCATCGGCCTTTTATGTCTTTTAGGTCCAATTGTTAGAAATTTTACAACTATTATACAACTACAACAAAAGTCGTCGTTGAATTTTATAATGTCGAAAAATATAATTCCCCTTACCACCCTACAATTATTCTCTTATAACTTTCTTTCTTCGTGAAATCCTTCATTCTTAGCCGCATACACGATATAACCATTTGAAGGCTAATAAAAACTGTAACAATGTTGAAGGCCATTTCGTTTCTTGCCATTATTCATTTAACCCTAACCTAAATATTTCTCCATTTTTACACTCAGCTTTTGTTATTTGCCCAACTACCGAGCATTTCATCATCAGCTCAACTGAATCTTTGCTCAATCGTGCCTTTAGCACGCCAAGCCAAACATACCGGCATATATTGGTATACGCCTTTTCCCTTTCCATTTTGCGGTTTGCAGCTTTTACAGTTACAATGGACTTAGCATGCTCATGCAATTAGTATGCCCACATACATGCATGGCATTACACACATACAAGCACAAGTTATTTGTATAGAATATGGTCTATGACAAGTGTCACAAAAATAGCCAAATGAACTCTTAGGCCAAACAACAAGAACAAAAGCAACAAGAAAGCAAGCTTGCAAGTATTTTGTAAGAAGTTTAAGTTTGTATGTGTGTATGTGTGCGGCCGCATGTAACTAAAATGGGTTAACAAAATATCAACTTGGTCACCAATGTGTGCACAGCAGAGCATTGATATGAATGTGTGGCATGCATGTACATCTTTTGGTTTGTGTATGTATATGTTGCTCAGGATTTTAAAATATGTGTGTTTGTGTCAGTGAACAAGCCTTTTGCCACAGCACAATTGCTAAATTAAACAAGACACACACTGCGATTTCTTCCCTTGACTATTTACATCTTATTCTTTACTTGTGCCACATTCTCCGACCACAAACAACCGCACCAACTATTAGTGTATATATATGTATGTGTGTACACATGTTTGTGTGTGTTTGGGTATGCCGTTGTTGTCAGTGACATTTAAAGGTTACCAGCTTGTTGAGTTGGGTCAATATGGGTGTGTGGCCGATTACCCAATGCGCTGCAGGCGATATTAAACCGAGGAAATGTCATAAAGTTGCGTAAAGTGTTGGCAAATTCTTAAGAAAGATGAAAAACTATATTGCTGTGTTGAAGAAGCTGTTTTAAGTTATCTTTACTCAAAAAACAAAAAACCAAAAACAACTTTTATGTTTATTACAATGAGCAAAAAATAGTAGGACTTTGTTCATAATTTTAAATTACTTAATTTATTCTTCAAAATACATATATGTCGTTCCTCTCGAAGTAATCCATCTTGACCCCAACAGACTTGTGCCAACGTTTTTTCCAATCCTCGAAACAGTTGTTAAAGCCAGTTTCCGGAATGGCCTTCAATGAGCGTAGCGACTCACGTTTAATATCTTCAATTGACTCAAAACGGTTTCCCCGGAGCGGTCGTTTGAGTTTGCTGAATAGCCAGAACAAAAAATCAATGCAGTATGCGACGGTGCATTATCGTGGTGCAAAAACTAAGAATTGTCGGACCATAATTCCGGCCTCTTTTTACGAATAGCTTGCGCAAACGACGCATAAAACTCAAATAGTGGACAGCTTGGTCGGTCGGAAGAAATTCGGAGTGCACCACAGCTCGTCAAACGAAGAAAACTGTCAACATAGCCTTTATTTATGACCTGTAAATCAGAATTCTACTCCTAAATTTGTTTTAAGTTAGACAAAAATTTAAGAGGGAATATTTGTAGGTCCACAAATACTTTAAGGGGGTATACTAGTCTAGAAATTTAAAAAAATCGATTTTTTTTTATATATATTTTCAAAGTTTAACTATTCAAGAATTTGTGTACAAAAGGATTTTTCAAAATTCAAATTATTTTCGGAGATATAGGCATTTTTTTGACCCTGCATCCAAACTGGTTCGGCCGGAACGCGAAACTTTAAACGCGTTATTCTCAAAACTGACTTTTTCGGAACGATGCCCACGATTTCTCAGATTCTACTGGACCGATTTACTTGAAGTTTTTATAGAGTCTTTTTTATAGGCTTGTCTATGGTTGGAACTAGCCCCATCTCCAAATTTTTATTTTTATTATTTTTAAAAAATTCGAAATAGTCAGAAAAAGTGATAAAAAAAAATTTTTTTTCAGGCAGTCGCCATTTTGTGAATTTTTTTCCTTTTTTTTTCTTAGTTCCGACCATTGCGACATTATTCCAGATTAATAATCTTTTTTTGTTTTTTGGTTTCAGATAACTAGGAGGGTTGAAATCATGGGCATGATCACGTGGAAATTTTTAGAGACCTCCCACTTCGTCAGCTCATAATTTTTGAAATATTTTACTTTTTTTAGTTTTTAATTTTTTTCTGTACTCTTCAAAAATTAATAAATAATTAGTAAAAAAGTGGATAGTAAAAATATTAATTGCCTTTTTTAACGACACTTTAAAAATTACCTGAAATTCATGCTTCTAGACTTGAATACCCCCTTAAAGGAAGAAGACTAAACGTTTTGAGGACACACTAAAGGATTATCAAAAACTCATCAACACATAAAGTGTGTGTGTGTGTTTTGTGAACTTTGCCCAAAATTTTCTAGAAAACCATAAATTGGAAAATTACACAGACTCAATAAATAAACTTATAATGTTATACAAAGCTTTGAGGCGTGATACTTATGTCTTATGCTGAACTCTCATCTGACCTACTATCCGAAAAATTTCTTTTTTGGTAATGACGAACAAAAAGACAGTTTCCATCAGAAAATTTCCTTAATGGCGAAGCGCTATCAAAGAAAAGGTAGCACAGGAATGCTAGCAGTTGATTTTTGGAAACTAAAAAGTATCTTCCAGAAGCCAACACGCTCGAAATCATAAGTGTTTTTCAAATATTAAGCAATAAATTTTCTTAAATTTTTCGTTAAATTTTGTAACAACAGAGTGATTTTCTTGTTCTCTTACAGAAAACGTTGTGGCTTCGAAAATCAATAGAAGAAAAACTGGTAAGTGGAATGTTATATTTAAAAAAAAAAGATGTATTTAACCGGTGTTATAAGTTAAGACTGTATCGATATTTAGATATTCCTTAATTTGTAAGAATAAAGTACTGAGAACATCAAATCTTCATAAAGTGAATTGCAGATTATTTGATACGATTTTTTATTCAAAATATCATGCATTCGAGGGCAATGCAAATTTGAGTGGTCCACACTGTCAACAGACAGTCCGCATCAGACCCAAGAATGAACGGGCGGCACTCCTCAAATCTCTCCACCACCCACCTCTGCGCCAAATAACAGGACGGTGATGATTGGTGTCTGGTACAATTTGGTCTTCGTTCGTCGAGAGAGGACTTTACTGCTCAATGGTCTACTTGTTCTGAAGTAGCAGCTATTGGCAAAATTTATTCTGCATTGAATTTCCAGGCTTATATTGTTGTTGGTGTTAATAATGGCTCTATGGTAGACGAAATTACCCACGACTTCGAAGTTTTGACTATCAAAAGTGACGGGGAAGCCAAGTCGCAAATGTGAATATTTGTTAGAATTGCTTGAAAACATGTTTTATTCCATTTTAAATGTAAAAATATACGAAGAATGACAATTAAGTAATGAGACTGATTTCATAAAAACCGTATATTTGAAAATTATTCGACAACTCTGCCATCCCCTTTAAAGTAGTCCCCTTGGGCGGCTATACAGCGCGTTTTCCATGTTTCGTAACGTTTCTGGAACGCTTCGACTGGGATATCCGCGAGTACCCTCATCACGGCCGCCTGGATGTCCGTAATCGACTCAAAATGAGTTCCTTTGACCACCAATTTTGTTTAGGGAACAAAAAAAAGTTACAGGGTGACATGTCGGGCGAATAAAGTGGCTATTGCAACACGGCGATCCCTTTAGAGGCCAAAAGCGCTTCAATAAAATCAGTCTCAATACTTGATTGTCAAACCTCGTATTCAAATTTTTTATGCTCGCGTTACTTTCTGCTTACTAGGCAAACACTGGGTAGCTACTTAATTTTGTGTAACCACTTTTTAAAACGTATGTATATCTGGCATGTGTTGCTGTGGAACTGCATGTGTGTGTGTGTGGCATTTGGCATTTGGCCAGTAGTAATTGGCCAGATCGGCTGTGCGGTGCTGGTCAGTTGGCCCGAGGGTGTAACTGTCACTCCCTCAAATGGTTAAATGTAAACCAAAATGTTTACTGTTGTTTTTGTTGTATGCAACACTGTTTGCATGTGAGCTGGTGTTCTTTTCTTTTGAGGCAAGCGTTCGCATGCAAAACTTGCAATGTTTTTGCTGTTCGCCAAGCGAACTTAAAACAAAATCCAACGGCCATCAGAAACAGGTGTTCCAACACATGTATAAAAAACACATGTATGTATGCATGTATGCATGTATGTGTGTATATTTGAGTTTCGGAAAATAATTAAGGAAAACTGTTTTAAACTCTAAATAGCTAAATGTTGAGCTGTTTAAAATATTTTTATACCCTGAATAGAGATCTACGCCAGTGAAGAAGAAGAATAGCGGAGTATTCAGTCTCCCACGAAGCTTATACACGTACTGTTCACTCAGTTCGTGAGATATCACTCCAAGGTTTTGCATACGTCTTTTTCTCTCTTCTCTTCTTTTTCGCTCATTTGTCGAACTCGCTGATTTCCGATGACTATGGGATATAGCTGCCATACAAACTGAACGATCAGAATCAAGTTTTTGTACGGAAAACTTGTTTCTTTGATGAGATATCTTCTCAAAATTTGTCACAGATTATTGTACAAGGCATTGCTACAATCTCCGAAGAAATTACTCAGATCGGACAACTATAGCCTGTAGCTGCCATACAAATGTATCATTGCAAATGAAGCTAAAGACATTTTTATACCCTTTCATGCTATAAAAAATGCAACCATGAAGGGTGGTATAGCTTCGTTGCAGCCGATTGTGCTTGTTTTATTAAATTTCTGCGAGAAAGTATTAAAAATATTCCGAAAAGTTGTCGTAACTTTCACTCTGCCGCAATGAAATGAAAATTTAAATAACCTTTCTGCAACAGGGTCGCAGTTTTTTTGCGGAGTTTACGCCCAACACGCGGCAACTCCTTTCAAGTAAGTCAAATGTACGCCCTCCCAAATGCATGCAACGAAATTGGCAATTCACTTACTTTGTTGCTTAATAAAAAACACAACACATACATACACACACATACAGGCATACCACACCAGCTTATTAACGCCACACTTGCAGGCGTTGCCAACTTCCGCACTTCAAGCGAACTCCCGCTCTAACAATATGATTAGAATTATTATTTATTTCAGAAGTTTTTCTATTGCCAACTCGTTTATGCACTCGGTCTGAGGTAATTTAGCGAATGAATGCATTAAGTGACTTTTCGACTGACGGCGTTGTCAAAGACAAAATACTTCGCATTGTTGTTGTTGTTCAGTGCAGTGGTTGAAGTGCAAAAGTGCCGAGTCGCTGCTGTATTTCTTATATTCGGTATGTGTGTGTGTTTGAGGTGCGCTGTGGCGCTAAACTCGAGGGTTGCACTGCAATCCAGCGCTAAGCCCTTGTGTTGAGATTTCACTCTTTACTGACACAATGCCACACTTAAGATTAGCAGGTTTTTGCGAAGGGAGAATATGAGGGTCAACAGGAACAGTTTGGAGTAATTTCTGAAGGATTTTTTCAAGAAATAAAATTAATTCGAATAAAATGTATTCTATACGGTATCTCGATATTCCAGCTCTGTCAGATACACCTATTTTTTTTTTTTTATTATTTTCTCGATTTTTATAAAGTTTGGTTACAGAGTATAAAGGGTTCATGATTTTAAGATGAATGAAATTAAGCGACTGCTTAAGAATACCTTCCGAGAATGAGTTCTCTACAATGAAAGTATGAATAAATGCTTATGAAGTGTAATATATAGCTCGGCAAGCCTTCCATAGACGAAAGAATTCTTTGACTTATATCCTTACCAACCCATCTATGAATCGAATTTCACGTACATATTTCCTGACTTAAATTTGCGCCAATTGAAGATTCTAAGTGAAGCCTTCTCCCCCTGTTTTTTTCCAATGAAGTTGAGGTCTTTTTCCTTCTCTACTTACCCTGGTGGGTACTGCGGCCAAAACATTCAGAGCTGGAGTGCTTTCGTCCACATGACATGTCGACATGACCTAGCCAGCGTAGCAGCTTTCTCTTGATTTGCTGAACAATGGCAATATCGTCGTATATCTGGCACAGAACAACAACAAAACTGCATCAACTGTGTATTAGCTGTTGTCAATGCTCCAAAAACTCTAATTCTAACCTTTCCCTCGAAAACTCAAAACGTCAACTCATCAGATGTTGTCGTCGTCCAAGCCTCTGCAGCATATGGCAGGACAGGAATGGTGAGTGACTTGTAGAATTTGGTGTTTGTACGTTCGAGAGAGGATTTAACTTCTCAATTGCCTATTCAGTCCGAGGCCAGATTTATTAAAGTCTCTAATTATCTACAATTTTTGTATTGTCACCAATTTCTTTCGCCGCATAATAAAGATTTTATATCACGTATAAGAAGGATAATACTGAAGGGAAGAAAATTTGTGTGCAAATTTTGAACTATGAGCGCTTAACTACAGAATTTGGTGCACTCTACTCACGACCACTTAACTTTAACAAATAGTGCCTAGCAGATATACAAGTACATATGTCGGTTGCCTTTTGTATTTCGACATTAGTGAGCTATAAACTTTTATATTGGCTAGAACCATTTGTCGAAGCACTTTTGCCGCTCTCATTGGGGTATCTGCAAAACATGCATTTTGAATTCATTAAGCGCCTCTTAAGATGAAGAAAAACGTTTATATCATAGTTTATATTATCGTATGTCAAAAAATAAGTCAAGTCAATATTTTTAGTTCCCAAAAATGCCATATTCTGCTGTTGGTTTTCTGATTTCTAGAAAGATAGTTGGGACAACAATGGTTATGTACCGCTCAGAATTGCTTGGTCCACGTTGTTCTTGTAGTATGGTTGCGACATATCATGATATTCTAAAAACAACAGTAAACCATTTGCTTGGAAGTGCTTCGGGTGGGAATAACTTTTATTCGGTTTATTTGGAAACATCCTTATAGTCGACTGCTGCTTATTTTCAGGCTTATACGCGTAAATCCACAATTCAACATATTTTACGATGCCATAGACGTGTTTTGAAGCACCATTGGCGTATTATTCCATCTTAAGGGGGTATTCCAGTCTAGAAGCATGAATTTCAGGTAATTTTTAAAGTGTCATAAAAAAAGGCAATTAATATTTTTACTAACAATTTTTTTATTAGTTATTTGTTAATTTTAGAAGAGTAGAGAAAAAAATTAATAACTAAAAAAATCAAAAAATTTCAAAAATTATAAGCCGACGAATTGGGAGGTCTCTAGAAATTTCCACGTGACCATACCCATGATTTCAACCCTCCTAGTTATCTGAAACCAAAAAGAAAAAAAGATAATTAATCCAGAATAATGTCGCAATGGCCCGAACTACGGAAAAGTGGGGCAAAAATTTTTTCACAATATGGCGACTGCCTAAAAAAAAAAGTTTTTTCTGGATCACTTTTTCTCACACTTTCAAATTTTTTAAAAATAATAAAAATAAAAATTTGGGGATTGCGATGAGTTGTCTCGATATAAAAGCACTCTTGATTAGAATTTTTCTGAATTGCGTTTTACCAATAATCAGCTATTCGTCATTATAACTACCTCAGAACTCATAGGTAAAATTTGAAACTTTTTTATTTCACCCTGGGTAGTGGTGGAATATTTCGACTGAATACTTTCGGTAGCAGTATATAATGGATTCTTTCATAAAATTATTACTATATACTATACATATATATTGGATACTCAAAGAAGTCTTCGTATTTTGTCAATAGATGTCGTTGCAGTCGTATATCTCCAGTGCTACCAATCACATTGCTTTATATAATATAGGGTTGTAAAGGTGAGACTTTAAACTTCATTCAACCAAAAAAAAAAAATTCGAGGAAGTCGAAAAAAAGTTACAGCTGTTCAAAAATTACTCAAAATAATAAAAAAATTCGTTATATTTTGAAATTTTTGTATGAAAAACGGAAGAATGCCATGCAAGTCACCATTAAATTTTGTGAAGTTTACGGAGACGATGCTGTATCAGTTCGTGTAGCACAACAATGGTTCGCTAGCTTTCGCTCTGGAAATTTCGAAATTTCGATTTACACTGATGAAAGCACGTCTTTTACGAAAAAGTGGTCGATCAAAATGGTACATTTTTTTAATTTATTTATTGGTATAGATATAAAAAAAAATATGTCGAAAATTATTAGAAATACGAAAAGACTTTTTTGACTACCAAATATTATGCAAATTTTTGTTGAAAGGTAAAACAAAAATAATGTAGCTTTGTATTTAATTTTTCTTATTATTATTATTTTTTTTTTAACTGTTTCAATTATACCTCACAGTAAAAAATCAGTAGAAAATTAGGTCTACGTCTTAACCTAAAATATATTTTATTACTTTTCTATTATATCACTTTTGCACTGGGTTCAATTTCCTACTGGGTCCTCGCCTTCAAGCATTTTACATGACTTTCGCAAGCAATTGCGTACCTTTTTCTATATTTTCATTTGATTTATGCCTCATTTCCGGCAGCCATATTTCCTCAGAACTGCACGCCCACTTTTCGAACCACTTTCGTCACACCCACACCAATGTATGTGGCTATGTATTAGTGCGCTTTAAAAATTAAAATTATTTTTGTAAACAGACATGTGCATAATATAGCTTCGGTGCGACAAAAGTCTAAGCATTTGACACTTGCTTCGCGCGCCCGCCGAACAGGAAGCGGCAAAATGCAAGAGCAGCAGCACAACAACAACAACAGCGGTAACTTTGTTGCTGTGCCATAAATAAATGTATCTCAGGTAGTACAAAATGCTTATGAGCCAGCAAATACATTCAAATATGTGCGTGTGTTTACATGCAAATGCAGTTGTGTGCGGGTATGTGTGCGTTTGCGTGTGTGTCACATTTATGCAATTATAACTTTTGTCGTTAGTAGTTTTCGGCGGCGACAGCTTAAAAGCGTAAATTGCTGCAATGAACTAAACTGACTTAACTAAGTGTGAGGTGAAAGCAGCGCTGCCGTAGGGAAGTGTGGTGAGAGGGGTGTGATGCCGAGTGGTTGAGTTAGAGGAAAGCGGCGGCGAAAGATGAAGCGACGGTTGAGCGCCGCTAAGTGTATGAAGTCTTCCACTTACTGTCTCTCTAAGGATAATGAGCGTGGCTTAATGGCGTGCAGTCACACACACACACACGCACATACATATATGTAATGAGCCTGACACACACATGCAATTATGTCCCACATTTAAGTCAACAACTCGCGTCTCTGTGTGTGTGTATTTAGTGGAGCATATATATATATAATATACATATATATACATACAAATATACATGTGTGTGTGTTGCGATAGTGTTGCGCATGTTTTATTAAATTAAGCGAGATTAAGTTGCCTCGCCGCTGCTCAATGCGCTCAGCTCCCAACTCCACTCGAAACTTCGCGCCAAAGTGCCGACTGCGATTTGCCTTTGCGCTGCAGTTTCAGATGCAAATCTGCGTACTCACACATACATATCCAGTTATATGCTAGTCGCTTTGCTTACGTAGTTGCCACTTATCGCATTTTATTATTTTTTGCACATTAAAAGGAAATTAAATTAGTTGGAAAGTTGCATGTAGCAGCATTTTCAATGTGGACCCTTACATACAAATTTATCACCTATACACATACATACCTACATAAGTTTGCAGTGCATTTACAGCTTAAACGATTAATTTGTATTCAAAATTTTAAATTGCTCTCTCACTATGTCAATGTCGTCGTATATCTCGTACAGCTCGTCGTTCTATCGAATGCGATATTCGTCATGGCCAACGCGCAAAGGAGTCGTTCACAGAACCTTTCTCTCGAAAACTCGCAACGTCGACTCTTCAGATGCCCATGTCTCCGCACCATATAACAGGATGGGAATAATGAGTGACTTAAAGAGTTTTTGGTGTTGTTCAGTATCAGTCTACACAGCCTTATAGTTTTGCGGAGATGCAAAACTCAGACATCGCGGCATAAATCCAGCTCCTTTTCGTGTTGTCAAAGCCTTGAAATTGATTTTGAGGTGGCTTATCCCAGGGCAGTTGTGGGGTCCTTGTGTGGATTGGGTAGAGCACACTTACCATATTTTACAAAGAAGCTGATGCATGCTCCTTATCAGTTCTTCGCCGCAGTATTTAAAGCGCACGGCCGGCAATGCATCAGCCCCGCCGCCTTTTTGTTGTTCAGGCGGGTAATTGCTATTTGAACTTCTTTCTTCATAGTCGGGCAATGAAATGTTTGCTTCGACGTCGTCGATTGGGGATTTGGGTTCGTCTGCCATTCAGCAGGCTGGAGAAGTGTTCCCTCCATAATTTTAGTCGGCTTTGATCATCGGTTACTAGATCACATTTGGGGCTTCAACAGGAGTATGGTCCGGTCTTGAAACCAGCTGTTAGTCGCCACATTTTTTCGTAGAATTTTCGAGCATTACCCCTGTTGGCCAGCTAGTCAAGCTCTTCATACTCACGCATTTCGGCCTCTCTCTTTTTCTGTCTGCAAATTCATCGTGTTTCCCTCTTCAACTCTGCGATACCGCACGAATTATGGAAACAATTTTACACGACCGGCTCTTTAGAGTGTCAGAAAAATGTGTGTCTTTATTTCAAAGATTTTCTTTCTTTTATAGTTTTACAAAAATGCTTATCTTCTAATTTACAAAAATTCTTATGGGAGAATTTCACAGTGCTGCTTATCCTTTATTTGCATTCAATATTTATTTAGGATCAGTGTTTCTTCTCATATCTTAATTTTACATATCTTCTGGTTTTCTTAAATAAATGTATTTTCTTATCTACCAGACTATCTTCACACCATCTGTGTTTGCTGTTGTTCTTGGTTTAGCATGGGATGTAACTCACGTGTTGTTGTCGATCGTAACGTTGCGAGGTAGGAAGTCTGTTTAACAGCTGTTCTTTTGCATTTGCCGAAAACCAATGGTTTCGGTTGCAGTTGTACGTAAGGAGTTTGAAATGCCGTCCCACAGTTAACTTATACCAAGTTGTTGACGAGTGCTCTCAGAGAGCAGGAGTGCAAGCCGAGTAGAAAATCGTTCGGCTGTCTGTTGTGATTGCAGCCTCTCGACGTCGAACCTTCCTTGTGGTTTTTAACGTGCGTGACAAGGAGGTGGTCTGAGTCGATGTTAGGACCTTGGAGCGTACGCGCGTCAATTTTGTCATACCTATATTTGGCAACTTGTCATTTCTTTATAAAAAATATTTGTTTTCGTGGCGTGTAAAGGTCAATAAAAAAATAATCTTTCTTATCATATTCCAAAAGCATATCATTGACTCCGCAGAATACATAGTACAGTGCCATAAAAACACATTTTCGTTTTATAAAATGTAGTTTCCGTTTATGGGGAAATTTTGTAATTTTAAAAATTATTTTTTGTTTTATATCTAATTTTTATTCAATACTTAATTCAAACTCTCGCGTTGCCTATTAATTACTATTATTGCCTAAAGTCTTTAAAGGCAACTTGCAAGTAAATTTTCCGCAGGAAGCGACCTCCAGGTATGTGGGCGTAGCCGAATGAAATCTTATTAATGTTAAAAGTTTTCTGAATGTTTTGGTTTTCATTGAAGCACAAACATTCACTGTCGGATTGACTCATGGGGACTGCGGTGGCCAATCTAATGTAGGAATACAATTTTCTTTTTTCCACTGAGTATATCGTCTACAACTCTGTTTCGAGTCATTGCCACTTTGCCGTCCCCAATCATGGTTATTTTTGCCGTAAAGTGTTTCAACTAGCTTCAGTTAGTCTTTTTTACACGATTTTGTCATTCTAGCCACTCTAGTACCTCAAACCCCAAATCCAAGGGCAGAGATGTGACCATAAACATGCACTTTTGGAGCCGCTTAATACTCATTTGGTTTGTAAAATACTTACGCTGACTCATTTGTAAATATTACATTCCTCCAATTACAGGAGATCGCAGTAACAAGGGTCACCTGTGGGCAACAAATTTTTGAAAAGTGGCCGTGGCCCCGTCCACCGTCCTCTAATAAGTTTAATGAACATATCCCATAGACTACTAAAGCTACAACAACCAAATCAGCCCAAATATTTTAAGAACTCCACCGACGTTCTGAAAATGGATTCAATTAGATAATAACTCTGTTCACTTCCCATGTAACAGTTCTTTTCAAAACTACTAAAAGCGCAATAAATCAATAACTAATTACGCTAGAGACATTAAATTTTACCTCCGAGATGATATTAGAAGGCTTTATGGAAGACGGTATGAAATTGGACGATGGGCCTTGCACCGCCCACTTTTTGGTGAAGTCATATACAAATCTCGTCCCATGACAACCGATTTCGGCTAAACTTTGTATCATATTCCTATGGCACAGTGTGAAAATGGTGAAATCGGACCACAAGCACGCTTACTTCCCAAATCACTCAATTTATATTCCATTTCATTCTTTCACTTTCCAATACACATATCAGGAAGCAATTGATAAGAAGGGCTACAACTTTTCACTAATAATTCCTTTAAAGAAAGCCACATTATGATCAAAAATTCTTCAAATCCAAATAAAAGTGTTCAAGCCCCTAGGTAGGTATATGTGGTTCCCAGCATATGTAGTCGACTTTTGACCAAAAATATCGGTAAATGTATGGTATACTATATACATACAATTAAAATTCGGAGAGAATAATTGTCAAGTATCTCTGTGCATCAAAGATGTTGCAAGAAGTGGTGTGTTTCGGTGGCACCAGGTATTTTTGGAGGACCGGAAAGAGGTTGCTGTGGTCTTCGCTTGAAAAAGAGAATAATGATCAAATAAAAAGTGAAAACGATGCTCATTATCTTTCTTGACTTTAAAGATATCGTCCTCCAAGAATTTGTTCCTCCTGGTCAAACTGTCAACTTCAAGTTTTACGTGGAAGTCCTCAAGGAACTCAAATGAACGGTCAATCAGGTGCGACAAGATATCGTACCCGACTGGAAGTTGCACCACGACAACGCCCTGGCTAACACCTCCTTTCTTGTGAACAGCTGCTTCACCTAGACCGGTCGCTTCTTGGCAGTTGCTTATAATAGACAATTTGTTAACAGTACAGGTTCGAATTCAGAGTTTGGCCACAGTGATGATGACCATAGTAGAGGATCATAATATTGTATTTTCGACAATTCTTTGTCATCAAAATTAAGAGAACGAACTCGACGAAACCAAACTTATGCATGATCGACTGTTAAAGTATCAGGACCATAAGCAGATACTCGTACAGAATTTCAGTGGCTTGTCTTTTATCGAAAAAAATGTTAAATTTGGCTTTCTTTTTTGGTGTCCATCTTTAACTAGCTTTCAAACAATGATGAGTCAAGCAATCACAACGCTGTCTCAGAAGCTTATTAATATGAAACTTATCTTTCCAAACCCCTATAGTGATCGTACTTATATAAAGCGGCATACGGATTTCTAAAGCCATCTCTTGGAATAGTTGATTGCTTTTTACTGGGTGAAAATATTCTAATGAAACTTCTATATGGTTAGCGCCCACAAACTTATCCTTCAAAGAAAGTTTATCGATGTCGAAATTTCGATTTTTCGCTGATTAACAAATTTACTTACTTCTATGTTATGATTGAGCTCATAACATCGATAAATTGTACAACTTTAATAACGCCTATAGAGAGATGAATTTTTGAAGGCAGACATTTTTATTCGTCAACGTGGATGACCTTTTTCAAAAACAAAATAATCGAAGGATAAAAAACCCAGAATCATTACGCTACCATCAATGTCGAAAATTATACGTTAGTGGTTTGGAAGTTTTTCAGGTCTTCCGCTTCAATACCAGCCGTCTCAGATCGAGATTGTTTCAGTAGGAGGCACTTAAAATAAACCGACCCACTTTTCCACCGACTTTGCTGTTCGTGCTAAATAGAATTTGATGAATGATATCCCAGTTTAAATATTTAATAAACATATAAAATTTACTAAATTTTTAAATTGAAACGAAAAATCTCATTCATAATAATTTATATAATTGTTAGCTATTAACAGCAAATTACATAATCAGCAAATCAGTGGAATTTGAGCATCAATGAGCAATCACGCATAAATTAGCAGTTGAGATGCGAGTATGTGTGTGTAAGTGTGCGTAAAAGTATAAATTAAAACATTTTAATTAATTAGCAATCAAAGCACTAACCTCAATATGCGGGCCACCAGCTGTGGCGGTGGGGAGCTTGGCACTTTATAATTTAGTACAAAAAGTTGCTGACGCCTTTGAATTTGCTGCAAGCAAATATTTGCTGATTAATTAGTTGTAGTTAAGTGTTAATTGTGATCTTAAATTCACAAAGCTGCTGGTACAAGAAGTTTTGGAAGTAAATTTTGGAGTGTAAAACTGATTATAGTAAGCGTGTTTCAATTTAACTTTAGTAATTTGGAAGAAGTTGAAATTTTGTGCTTTAATTTTTAAGTTTTAAGTTGTAAGTTGTAAGCTGTAAGTTTTAAGTTTTAAGTTTTAAGTTTTAAGTTTTAAGTTTTAAGTTTTAAGTTTTAAGTTTTAAGTTTTAAGTTTTAAGTTTTAAGTTTTAAGTTTTAAGTTTTAAGTTTTAAGTTTTAAGTTTTAAGTTTTAAGTTTTAAGTTTTAAGTTTTAAGTTTTAAGTTTTAAGTTTTAAGTTTTAAGTTTTAAGTTTTAAGTTTTAAGTTTTAAGTTTTAAGTTTTAAGTTTTAAGTTTTAAGTTTTAAGTTTTAAGTTTTAAGTTTTAAGTTTTAAGTTTTAAGTTTTAAGTTTTAAGTTTTAAGTTTTAAGTTTTAAGTTTTAAGTTTTAAGTTTTAAGTTTTAAGTTTTAAGTTTTAAGTTTTAAGTTTTAAGTTTTAAGTTTTAAGTTTTAAGTTTTAAGTTTTAAGTTTTAAGTTTTAAGTTTTAAGTTTTAAGTTTTAAGTTTTAAGTTTTAAGTTTTAAGTTTTAAGTTTTATGTTTTAAGTTTTAAGTTTTAAGTTTTAAGTTTTAAGTTTTAAGTTTTAAGTTTTAAGTTTTAAGTTTTAAGTTTTAAGTTTTAAGTTTTAAGTTTTAAGTTTAAGTTTAAGTTTAAGTTTAAGTTTTCACTTTTAAGTTTTAAGTTGAGTATTATTATGTTGTAAACTTAACACCAGCTTATTCTAATACCGTTATTCCATATACACAGGACTATTTCTGAATTTTCCAAATAGCAAAATTGTAAAAGGGTTCAGGAGTACCTTTACAGCACTTTGGATGGTAATTAATTAAATTATATTATTAAATATGAATGCATGTCAACCGCAAATAGTAGCCGTGTGTTAAAAGCTTTTAAACTCCGCCAGCAATATGGAAATACAAAGGTCCACATTTATTCCTATACACACGTACTCGTATCTACTGCTTGCCACAAGAGTTTGCAAACGCAGAACTACGGTGGCGTATGTTGTTGGATGTGGTTGTTGTTGTGAATTTCCACATTCAACTAGTATTTTTCTATGCCACAACAACTACAACAAAAATAACAACCGTCACTGAAGCTACCATAAGCACACTGCTGACTATGATAATATTTTGAAATAAATAGAAACGGGACCAACAACAAAAACAATGGCAGCGTGCTAAAGCCGGGCTGAAATAAAAGACCAAAGCAGCTGGTCATACTAATTGCAGCAACATTTAACTAATTTCCTCCGGCACTCAATTGCTAGCATACACTTAGGCGCAAGAGCAACAAACCTCCGTACATGAGCATAACAACTCCACTTGCGTGAGTGTGTGCGTGTATGTGTGCTAACGGTGCAGTGAAACAATGCAGCGTCACACAAAACAGCCGCAAACGCTTAGCAAGCGTGTAATGCGCACAAGTTAATAAAACTAAATGAAATGTCCAATATCCAAACACCGTGTAGCGTGCAAAATCGTACACACACACACGCACGCACAATGTTTTCTCTGTTGTGGTCGTCACGATGCGGCACGGTGTGTTTGCGACGACTCGTTTTCTAATTTCGCTATTGCTATGGTTGTTGCTTTTGTTGTTGTATTGTATATTCTTGCTAACTAATGCAATTATTACTGTTTAGTTTGCTGTTCGTGTTGTTGTTGTGGCTGTTGTCTGTTGGTGTTGTTTGCTTTGTGGTACCGGTTTCAGTTGTCAGCATAACGTCGTTGGCTTGCGTTCTTTCTATTTGCTTATTGTGTGTTTTTATTGTTATTGTGCGGCTGTGCTTAGGTATTGGTGCTGTGTCTATTGCAGTTAAGCAAGAAAATGCCTGTTGATTTTAGTTTCTATTTGCGACGGGCGATAAAATGAAAAGCGCGACTACTAGTCTACTAAACAAAGACCTTGACTATATGTTGCGTATCTAGTTACCGAATTCACTAAGCTATTGTCTATTAGTGCAAGTCCTTACCAGAATTTACTGAATAAATATCAAGTATCACCTTCTTATTAGAAATAATTTTTGAACGAGAGACCTCACGCATATGTTAGGTTAGGTTAGCACTAGGCCGAAGTCTGCAGTTGATAGATCTCACTTGAATATATATTCGTCCTTGGGATTATACATAACCTTCTAAAAATTAGCTCATCCTTAGATCCTTTGAGTTCACCATCAATTTATTAAGACCGCTAATTTAAATGCCAGTCATTTCGCCAGGTTCACTGAAGGTGTGTCTTTCGAGATATTTCAATCTCAGAATGTCAAAGGATGGACAATTGAGAAGGAAGTGACGAGATGATTCCACGTCTCCTTCCTCCATACAGTTTTCACAAAGTGCGTCCGACTAAAAATTTCGGCGCGTCGCGTAAAATCTTATTAAAGAGTGTCCAGTCAAAACATATAAAATTGCGCCGAGATTGGCTTTGCTAAGAGCCAGTAATTCTGGGGACCTCTTTGCTGTCTATTTTTGACCGAGAGAGACGGATTGCAGTAACGCATCATCTCCTCTATCTCCTAAGCGGTGGAGGGTTCTGAAGGAAGCCAGTCGCAAGCCCGAGGACGCAGTGAAAAATCCACTTTAACTAACGCCTCTAGTCTGGCTGCCTTCTAGATCGCTCCAAACCTAACCACCGCTTTCTTAAATATGGTGGGGTGACTGACCGCTCGAGATGGCTTCACCTTCTCTACTACGAACGCGGATCTTCGGTTCTATTGAGTCACGCTCGAAAAGTCTACGAAAAAATGCGGCAGCTAACAGAAGGTTTCAAGACTGGTTCGTACTCTTATAGAAGAAGAAGACCACGCAATCTGCGCCAACTACCATAGGATCCTCAACAATGTGTATACTCATTATTCCCGTCCCGCTGTATAGTGCAGAGGTATGGACGATGACAACATCTGATGAGTCAGCTTTAGTAGTTTTCGATAGAAAGTTTCTGCGAAGGATTTATGGTTCTCCGTTGGCCACGGTAAATACGCCGTCGGCAAAATGAGCTGTATAAGATATACGACGACATTGACATAATTCAGCGAATTAAAGGACAGCGTCTACGCTGCCTAGACCATGTTGTCCGAATGGTCGAAAACACTCAGCTCTGAAAGTATTCGACGCAGTACCCGCTGAGGGAAGAAGGGGAAGACTTCTACTACGTTGGAAAGACCAGGTGGAGAGGGATCTGGTTTCGCTTTGAATCTCCAATTGATGCCATCTTGCGAAAAGAAGAAACGACTGGTGCGCTGTTGTTACTTCAGCTTTAATCGCGGAAGCGCACAATAGTCGGTCTTATATGGAATCAGCGGCCAAAAATACTTTTCCTACCTATATGAAAGTGAAACTTTTGCCAAAGCTTTTTAAAATGTCTCTCTCCCATTTCCCACTCCACCACCACCTGATGGTGATGAATTTTAATTAATTATATTAAATTAAAAAAGTTGGTAATCGAAAAAGGATTTTGTGCCCAAAAAATAAGGACATTTGAATTTAAACTGCGCGCGTCTAAGGATTTGGAGAATTATTTTTTTTTTAGGTTGGTAGTACTGTCAGTCAAATTTATGTCAAATTTCATGTCAAAATATTCATTAGTGTTTGAGATACGTGTCGTTTTGTGAGCTGCTAAAAGTGAGTTTTTCGTTTTTTGCGAAGTTGAAATTTGTTGAGTAAAGAATTTGCATTAAATTTTGTTTACGGAATCATTTTTCTGCTGCGGATATGTTAAGGATCGTGCAGAGAGCCTTTGGTGATGAGGCTATCTCTAAAAAAAATGTTTACAAGTGGTATAGTGAGTTCCAAGCCGGTCGTGAACGTGTCGAAGACGAAGAGCATCCAGGGCGACAATCAACCTCAACCGACGAAGCTCACGTTCAACAAATCAAAGATTTGGTGTTTAAAAACCGTCGATTAACAATTAGAAACCTTGCTGATGAAGTTGGCATATCGAAAGGCTCAGCCAATATCATTTTGATGGATGTTTTGGGCCTCAAGTGCATCAAATCTCGACTGGTACCGAAAACATTGAATTTTTTGGAAAAAGGTCATCTGGTAGAATATTTTGGAGCTAACAGATAATTGTGACTGTCAAATAATAGACAAAAACCTCAACAACGTTCGAAGCAGAGAGGCACAACGCAAGCGTGTTGAAAGAGCATTAAACTGCCAGATAATTTATGTACTGTTCTTGAGGAAAAGAACGAATTGATTAGAGTATTTTTCGGAACATTATAGCCGAAGTTAACCTTTTTTCTTGTTTCTTCTACAAACACAAACGTATTTTCTGCAACTGTGCCAATAATTCGGCACAGTAGTCTTATCTCACATTTTTTATCAGGTTCGCAGAGTGAAAGACATTTTTCAACCGTTCATTGGTCTCTGGTGTATACTACTTCGTAAGTCTTTGTTGCGTCAACGGCCACGAAACATCAAAAAAAAGCTAAAGATTTTGATTAAATCACAGTAAAAACTACTAGAAGTGAGAAGTGCCCTGCCGGTTGCACTTGTAGTCCAGAGCGAGCAAACACGGCACTCATCGCATCAACAGCTTTCTCGTGTTCACTATTTAATGCAATATATGGATCACACAGTCTTTTGATAAATCCAACGTCTCCGTTTTCTTTGATTTTGCCTCCATCTGGCAAAAGGGGTAATTGGAAGAGGAAATATTCAGATGATTTTATCTGATCTTCTTCCAGACAGCTTATGTAATCGGCATTCCATAAAATATTAAATTCCGTCGGACAGTTTTCAATTAGAACTTATAAAAGTGGGAGTTTGTTGAGAGCAAAGAGTTCTCTAGACTTCTTAAGACTTACGTTGGGCCTGAAGGACCTTCAAACTGCACAAATGCTGATATTTCACCAACAATTGCGGATTTGGTCTGAGGCCCAACAGTTGAGTAATGAACCTCCAGAAGCCAACGGAACTCCTACTTGTTCCCATTCCGCGGTTAGTGTGTACCTGTTCTGGCAAGCTCTCGCTGCTGGAGGTAAGAGTCTAGACATCAGTAGTTTTGAGGATTCACAGTCAGCGAACTAAAGGCTAATACCGCTACTACACAATTGGAGTGGAGAAACACCACTCAGAAGGCTAAGCTCTGCAGTAATAGATCTATAGCTAGCCTTATGCCAGCCATCACCGCTTGGAACAAGCTACAGTGGTCGGTAAGAATAAAACTGGCGGTGCTGGTAAGTTCCCGACAGTGTACTCCTCAAGAGTAATGTAACCTGGCGGAAAATTTTTTTTAAAGTTTGCGTTGAATATTCACCGAATCTGCATATAAGTGCAACTGTTGGCAAAAAAACCAACTTTGGCCCTAACCATCGGCGTTTTTTAATATTTAATTTCCGTTTTCTCTTCCGGGAAAAAAAAATCAAAAACTATTTAATGATATTTAAGCGCATTAGCGGCGCTAATAACGGTTCATGTACACGTTACAGGCATTAATTGTAATTTACGACTTTGCCGCTTGGGACACATACACAACCACACACACGCACCGAGCATCGTCATGCATAAATGTATTTAATAAATTTGAATTATTTCAGCGAAAGCCGCACAGTCAACGTCCAAATAATTGCTGTCATAAAATTTTAAAGCCCCTTCAGAGCAGTCAACACACACACACACATGCCTAAACGCTCATAAACATATGTGTGTGTGTGTGCACACATGCCGCAATGTGTGGCAATAATTTTGTAGAAGGAAATTTTATTTCGAAATGCCATGGTCAATAAAATTAACGAAAACATGTGTCGGCGGCAAATGTCAGTTAACTTAATGCAAACACCTTCCGCCCCCACCACTGCACCCCACTCATCACTGATATGCGGTCGTATGGTACCCATGTGTGCTCATACACTCTCTAAATAAACCGTAAAACTGTTATTCGACTATGAAACGACCTCATTAAAAATCATTAAATTTCGTCGGTTTTGTGTGTGGCTGCCGAACGCTCGGCAATTGCGAGCGTTTGTGTTGGTAGTTAGGAGTTTAATGCTTCAGTTTATCACCTCAACATCCACACATACTCCCACTCAACTACGGTTTTGCTCGTAAACTAGGAAATTTATACATGAGTACCGTAATATATTTAATGTTTCTAACTGTAAAGTGAGCTGTCATGGCAGCTTTCGTTTTAAATAATGTGCAGCACATTGACTGAGCTTAGCTTTATTATCACTCACTATCAATCCAGGGATTAGATAAAACTTTAACGAGTTCATAACAGAACTTCGTGTTCAGCAAATAAATGTATTATGTTTAGGTCTTTGCTTTTCTGCACATAATTGCTGCTGATGAATTTCTCTAAAATCGAAAATTTAAGGTGATTCGTATGTACTTAAATTAAGGAAGAATAATCAGTATATCAAGTGCTCAGTTGGCACCGGATTTTCAATATGTATGTATGTTGCCACTTTCTGTCCCTGTTTCAATCTCCACGAAGTACTCATTTCTTATTAATCTTAGAAATGTAAGCTGTTAAGTAATGATATGCGCGACTCAGCTGATGTGATCTCTGTCCACGTAGATGGATAGAGATTCTAGGGCCTTAAACCTTAATTTTGATTATACAAATTGCTGGGCAATCTGGAATCAGATGTTCTGGAATTTTCTGTTCCTCCGTATAGAGCACGATAGGAAGGCGGAATTTGTCTCGAGGGAGGTTTATCAATGCTTTAAGCCTTGCTAGTTTGTAACCTCCCAATAATCAATTGATCTGACGTATTTCTTTTGGCTGCTACCAGTGCTGTTTTCTCCCCACTCTCTCCTCCATGCGGAGCAACTCTTTTATGATATAGAACGTAACCGCAATGTATATCTCTGGTCACATCATCGTTGAAGCTGCCGCAGAGTGGGCTAGTTCGTCGGTTAGCTCATTGCCGGCTACACCTTTATGTCCTGGCAACCAGAACGGGTGTACACGCTTGCCAACTGATAAGCGTTTCAGTCTTCCTACACATTCTTTCAATAATCGCGATTTGACTTCATAAACTGAGGTCGCTTTTAGTACCACTTGACTACCGCTTGGTATAGCGATACACTGATTGCGACAGATGCAAAGACTTCTGGTTGAAAGATGGTCGGAAAACATTGTTTCATTAGTAAGAAGAGTTTGGTACGCGACCTTCCGGAGTTTTCGAGCCGTCAGTGTACGACTAGATAGTGCTGCCCCTTAATAATAGGTCGAGCGTGGAAAAACTCCACTCCGACTTACTGCCGAGAACAACTCCAAATGTTCTTGTGAAGTTTACCCTCTTCGTAACGCCGTCTTTTGGAAGCAGGGTCGGTGGTGTGTCTTTGTCTACGCCTAGATTTGTTGAGAGGATGTTATCTTCCCTTTGTCATAACCCTCTTCTGCCAAAACCCTAGATGCAGCGCTGTAAGCTCCAGTATGACTTCAAGTGCTGCGGTAGCGCAAGTGCGCATTGCCCATGAAGCCCAAACGCAGACGAATCATTGCAACTTCGTTAATTGAAGCTCTACCGAAGACTGTGTTGGCTTCGATGCCCAAGTAACCGCTCTATAAGTGACAATAGGCCTTATGATTATGGTATAGAGCCACCTCATGATACCTGACTTACAGACCTAGGATCTACCAGCTAGGCGTCTGAATATCATGAGTGCCTTGGTGACTCTGGGCAGTGTTAATCCCACATGTCTATTCCCCCATAAGTTTGAGTGAAAGTGTGAGACCTTGGAATTTGACTTCCTAAGACATCTCCAACTCCCTGCCAACAACTATTAAGGGCTTCAAGCCTGGAAGAGATCTTCGCTTTGTAAAGGGGACGACAGTTGCTTTCGTCGAATTGATTTTGTATTTCTATTTAGTGTCAAAATACAAATTAAAAAAAATTATTGATTTTTTAGAGGGACCCAAACTGAGTAGTGAAGGAATTTGTGGTACGGTAATGAAGAGGATGGTTGTTAGCTCCCTTCTATTGAGACAATGAGACAAAAAGGCATAAAGTAGCCTGGCATTGGTACGAAGAGAGCTGATTTTCGTATATATCCCCCACCATTTTTCGGATTTTCGGAGAGCATGCTCTTTGTCGGTCAATAAATGCGCCTAAAAGTTTTGAGAATTTGTTCAAATTCTGTATTTATTACATTCTATTAACTGAGACAGAGAGGAGCCTGGCAGTGAGGGAAGTCCAATATTTAACCGTGATAGTTAGGTGCGACTCCATTCTTACTTGAGTACATGGGCACGGAAGAAATGGGTTAGCGGAATAGAGTCAATGAAATGAAAAAAAAACAGGAAGATAATAACGAGTGTTATTTTAGTCGTGCGGTTTTCAATGTGGCAAAGCTTTCTTGGATGTTGGTTTTTTCCACAGCTGTTACTTGGTTTATACCCCATTTCTTTTGCCATTTCAAAATGAACAGACTCACCAGCAGAGTCGATAACTCAAGCAACCCTGAATCAGTTACGCACCACATTTACTCTGATGGATAGTGCGTATTTGCAGAGAAGCTATAGAGTGCGCACCGAACCCGTTTTCGAAGAAGATCAAATTAGTCCATTCACCTTCGCCAAGTTTAAGCTGTGTTCATTCACTTTATGGAAAGTTTTGCAAGAAATGGAGCCGAACGACCTTCAAGCGCTCGGTGAATGGATCCAAAAAATGGCCATTTTCATATAATTTATTCACTTTTCGTTGAATGGGAAAGTTAATGAAAAAAATTGTTGCATTTGGAGTGGAAATAATCCCCGAGCTTTTGTTGAGACGTCCATACATCCTCATAAGTTACTGTTTGGTGCGATATATGGGCAGAGGGAATCCATCCAGGTAAATATTTCTTTTTTTCTAAAAATGACATAAGGTATTCCACCTATGTACATTCTTATGTCACAGTGCAAATATGTACGAAACCGGACTACAATCACGCCTACCTTCCACTTTTAAATTCCATTCGATTCTTTAACTTTCTAGAGCACAAATTTTTGACCAAAAATATCGGTCAATGTTTGGGATACGCTATTGAAACTCAGAGTGAATCATTCCCTGATAATAGCATCTCGGTGCGTCAAAAATGGGTTGAATTGGGTCAATACTTTTTTGAGCGCCCATATACCTATTATAAAGATTTTCGAACTTCCGAGTGACTTTATACCGACTATATCGGACAATATGTGAGTTATCTCAATGGAATGAACGACCGTATTTTACTGGAAACAATGATCTTTGAGCCTAAAATAGAATAAAATTGGACAAAAACTTGATCTAGCCCCCATACAACTAATATTAGGATTTTCAAACGTCATCCTGACTTAAGGGGTCACTAGGGTAATCTTAATTTTTTTTTTTGCATTTTCTGTTCCTAAATACCCTTAGCATTAATGTAGAAACCCACTTAACCATTGGAAGGTTTCGAAAAAGACCCAAATATAATAATACCACACGACATTCGGGGCGCTCGGAGTGCACACCTCAAACTTTAAACGCGTTTTTCTCAAACCACTCTCTTTTTCTAACTGGCGGACATGATTCCAGTCGAACTACTCAGCCGATTTACTTAATTTATTTTTTTTTATGTTCACAAAACGCCTGACTATCGTCCCTACTAGATTCATAATTTTTTTTATAATTTACTGACAATGTTACGACAAAATTTATGTAAAAAAACTTGGAAAAAAATTAAAAAAAAATGTTAATTACTTTTTTATTTATCAACATCTTTTCATGATTTTAGTAGGAACGAGTTGGGTTTTTGTGTTTCAGATGGTCCAAACGCGTCTCATTCACGAAGCTATTTCTCCGACAGATGTCATCAAAAAATTCCGAAAAAATTTGTTTATACACTCCACGATATACCTCAAGGCATATGACATGTAAGAAAAGTTCTATTGTAGAATAAAATGTCAAAAAAACAGCCCAGATCACCCCACTGACCTCTTAACTTTATATGATTGTATGGGAAATACCTTAATGAAGGCCAGAGAACTAGTATGTGGCATGTTAGTAGTATGTAGCATTGATAAAAATAGATAAAATCGGGTCGATATTACATCCAACACTCATATACATACTGCACACATATACTGATTTTCGTGTTTCTCACACACTTTATGCCGAATATGTCGCTCAGTTGCTTGTATTCCGATTTTCTGGTAGACGTTTTACACCTTAAGACATTTATCTGGCTTTCGTTCAAGTTGTAAAATGATTAAATGTTTGCTTGCACCCGAACATTCCTCCCTTACTTGTTAAACTGTCATGTTAAGCTACGGCTCTTTTGCTATAGTTTTGCTCTCATTGAAATGTGATCAATGTTTGGTAAGTTTTATAGATTTATGTATTTCTTGGTCAGCTGACTGAGGTATTAGGATTGTACTTTTGTATCTTTTCAAGTGCCTCACTCAGTATCATGTCAGATCATAGCGAACGATCTTGACACCCAAATTTCATCGGATTGACAACGAATTGGTACTATGCTCTTGCGCTCTAGAGTTGGATCTATGAACCTTCCGTGAGCTTCAGCAGCGTTGGTCTACAACTGAAACCTGTGCGGCTGTGAGATATTTTGGGCAAAAATGAGATTTTAAAGGTCCTATGAATTACTTGCGTTTAGTAAGGTTAATCTTGCTGTCAAGTTAGGTATTCTGACTGAACTCTTTCCACCCGCCTTTGGTGATCTTGGCGGAAGCAAATTACTGAAGCTCTATGGAAAAAAGTGGAGCGGAATATTTGATACTTTTTTCTTTACTGTTCAGGAATTGCCAGACTGATTTGAAACGTCTCAGTAAATATATTATTCGCGTAACTGGTGAGATTGCTAAATTTTGGGTAACTTCGTCGATTAATAAATATCTGGAAATCCATATCTAGATGTTTTGAGAACCACAAAGGACCAGCATACACAGCTGTCCATGTGAAACTCCGCGGTACCTTTGGTGGAGGATCAGTCAAACTATCTAGACGATTTTAACTCAATATGTAATCTAGTTTTCGCATACAATTTTTTTGAAAATATTCTTTGTACAAAATTAAAGCAACCATAAGTGTTTTACTACAAAATGCAATATTACAAAAGCAAAGTAGATTTCGCTGCCTTGAAGCTTCCTACTGTCCACTCCTTCCTTTCAGCTTCGCAGCAGAATTTCATTACAGCGCTGCAAGCCCATTCCAATATAAGAATCCGCCTGCTGCATGCTACATTCTCAAGCCCTCGCAAATATGAGTGCAACTCAGCGGTGTTAAATCAATGAAATCAACAACCGTGCAAGAAGACTTACGAAAATAATTGCGAAAAAAGGTGTAAGCATTCAATACATTTAAAAAAAGAATAAAAAAAATGTGAAACCGCGGCGCCACAATGGCGTACCGTCACGCCGACAAACACGTACGCCGGTTGAATGGCCTCCCATAGCGAACTCACCAAATTGGCTTACTCGTTGAGAGCAACAACTGCACCATCAGCAACATGATTATACCCTCCCGCCGCTGCTTCTTCTTTCATGCGAGCACCATTCGCATCATTATTCATTGGCATTTACCGTAATAAATGCACCCGACTGACGGCCGTCCTTTAGCTATACCTCAATTGACGCAATGGGCGGCGCACTGGGAATGCCTGCGTAACGTGCCCGCATCGTGCGGAGATTAAAAATCGCACACTCTACGCACATATACTCACACTTACATATATGTACATATATAGTTGCACGCATGTAAACTTATATGAATATAAATGAGTATGCAGCGTGGCTTGCGCGTCGAGTGTCGGCACTGCGGCGGGTAGGGAGCGAAAATATCCTGTTCCCGCCGGGCTGTCAAATACAATTATCACTTCCTTATTTTACTATTCATATGAGTTGACGGAGACGAGTGGAGGACAATTGTGCGCTATGCAGAAAAGAAAAATGAAAGCTGCGAATTTAATAGATTTCTTTAAGGAATATTTTCGGTGGAACTTTTAAGCCAATTTCCGAATTTATTGAAAAATCCGAAAGCAAAAGAAGAAAAAATATTATACCGAATCTGGTAGATCCTTCCCAGTTATATGCTTTAAGGTTTTCATACGAGAATTTGATTTAGATATTGATTGGTCAGTTTCAGTTCAGATTGCTATCGCCGTTTCTAACAAATGAACAGCTTCTTGGGGAGAAAAGTACCTATGTACGATTTCAGAGCGATATATCTTATGTACACTGATGCACTTCTTCTTCTTCTTTACTGGCGGAGACAGCGCTTACGCGATTATAGCCGAGTTTACAGCGCGCCAGTCGTTCTTCTTTTTCACTCCTTGATGCCAATTCGAGATTCCAAGTGTTGTCAGATCCTTCTATACCTGGTCTTTCCAAATGATGAGGTCTTCTTCTTCTTCTGCTTCTCCCCGTTAGGTATCGCGACCAATACTCTCAGAGCTGAAGTGTTTCATCCATTCGGCGACATGACCTGACGAGCGTAGCCGCTATCTCTTGATTTCCTGAACTATGCCCATGGCTTCGAATGTCTCTTACAGCTCATTGTTTTCTCGACTGCGGTAATTGCCGTTGCCAATGCGCCAAGGACCAGAACCTTTCTCTCGAAAACTTGTAACCTTGACACAAAAGGTACTGTCAGCGTCCTTGCCTCGGCATTTACGACATTTCTTTCCAAATATTACAAATTTAATGGCAAATGTAAAATACCCTGCTCGGAGTATAGAAGCCCAATTTTTTTTCGTCTTTTACCCGAGGCAAAGACAATATTTCAATATTTCCGTCGTAAAAAATACTAAAAATAAGCCAGCTGGATTAAGCTTAATAAAATACAAGAGCTGGATATATCTTGCGAAAGAAAGCTCGATGAAAGCTCGAGGCATAAGCTTTCGTATATTTAATTTTTATTTTGCGAAATACTGAGGTAAACCAGAATGGAACTGATTACGCAGGAGCTTTTCATTTTCTAATGTACATTTTCGCAAATTTCGTTTTTTTACGGTTAATTTTTCTTTAGAAATCATTTTAAAGAATTGATAACAGTTCTGACCGCTAATATGTACTTCAAAATATTCTATTTTGACAATCATCACATGTCTAGCGGTATGACTGCGAATAGACACTTACACTGCTTTCCTATTCTATTATAATTCCTGGTGTAGGAAAGGGAATATAATCAGTCCATTATTAGCTAATTGAAATATTTAATTACTTTATCAGATCCTGGATGTGGTTTCTAAAATCAACGCAAATAAATTTTGAAACTATAAGTATATTCTAAGCTTTATTTTAGTTATTCCTAACACTTCAAAAAGTTCGAAATTTTACAGTCTGTCAGCTTTCTGGATGGGAGAAGATTTCATAGATCATATCATTTGCTATTTTTCTTAATTTAAGGGGGTATTCTAGTCTAAAAATCAAATTTTGGCCAGTTTTTGGAATTTTATTAAAAAAAAAAATATTTTTATTATCCATTTTTTATGGTGTTTTTATTAATATCTTAATTAAGAATGCAGAAAAAAAATTTTACAAAAAAATATTAAAAATTAAAATAATTAGAGGGGGGAAAGGCAGGTATAAAAAAATGGCGCATCCTGGTGACATTGATCCTGACCCTCCTGGTGGTCTGAAAAAAAAAAATCAAAAGAAATTCTTATATTATATGTTATAGTCCGGGAATATGAAAACTTTTTTTTGAAAAAGGCGACTGCCTTAAAATAAAAATCATTTTTTACGCTTTTTTTGAAATTCCTGAATTTTTTTTAAATATTAAAAACAAAAATTTTGACACGATGCTAGTAGGAATGATAAGAGATTATATAAAGAAGGTTCACACAAAATTTCAAGTAAATCGGTTTGTATAGAACTTGTATAGAACTTGAGATAATGCCGGTACCGTGTAGAAAAAAGTAGTTTCGAGAAAAACGCGTTTAAAGTTTAGGAGACAATTCTAGTGAACACGGACGCTACCTCATCAAATCGGCTGTATCTCCGAAAACAAGTCGAATTTTGAAAAATCCTTTCAGGGTCATATTTTTGAAAGTCTAAACTTTAAAGTCAATACTTTAAATATAAAAAAAATCGAATTTTTTAAAATTCTATAGTAGAATACCCCCTTAAAAGGCTTATCCTAAACAGCCTGTACCCAAAATACACTCTTATCTAATGGTCTATTTGCTAGTAAGGCCTGACAGCAAGAGGTTGTTATCCAGAGCTGTAGTTCCTTAAAATCTCATTCATTTGAGAATAGCTCTAGTTTAGAGAGAAAGCGGTATCTTATTGGTAATGATCTTCATATTCCGAATCATAATTGCGTTAACTTCTGTACTGTATTTCTGGCGCCATTATCACGATTGTAAGCTTCTGAGATGAGTCAAAAAAGGACATCATATTTCTTGTTTTCAAACTTTGTGGTTTAGTTACTATTGCAAAACTATTGTTAAGAAGGCTCTTAAAGTCCAAACTACTGAACCGTATTGTTACGAGGGCTGCTATATATATTTCTGGCCTAATAATGAAAATAAAAATATTTCTCAACGAAAATGGTTTCATTGTTTTTAAAAATATTCTCCATCAAGATTTGTACACTTTTGCATGCGCTCAAACCAATTTTCGAAGCACTTTTTCCACTCCGATTGAAACACCTCCAAAACATGGTTTTTGAATGCTCCAACAGCATCTTCTGGAGACGAAAATCGTTGACCATGCATTATTTGCTTGATGTGTCGGGCTCATACACATAGATCCATGATTCGTCATCTGTGACGATCTTATAAACGTGTTTTGAAGTAGCGCGATCGTATTTTTTCAGCATTTCTTTACACCAATCGACACGAGCCTTTTTTTGAGCGATTGTCAAATTGTGCAGGATCCAACGAGAACAAACCTTTTTAAGGTCAGGTGTTCATGCAATATCGAATGTATGCTGGTGGGAAAAATGCATAGGCATGCCTCTATCCGAAGGTATGTTACATAACGGTCTTGCATTATCAGTTCACGTACGGCATCGATGTTTTCTGGCACAACGGCTGTTTTTGGACGACCTTCACGGAATTCGTCTTTGAGCGAGCGTCGGCCACGATTGAATTCGTTGTAACCGTTTTTCACAGTGCTATGGGATGGTGCTTCATAGCCATACAAAGATTTTAGTTCATCGATGCACTCTTGTCGTGATAATCCACGTCGAAAGTTGTGAAAAAAGATCGCACGAAAATGTTCACGAGTTAATTCCATTTTTTGGCTGAGATGAATTTTTCAATTCCTTGTAAATAAAGCAATTCACGATTAAATGACAAAACGTTCTGAGTGATGTTATGCTAAAAAATGTCAAACTTTCCAATGGAAATGTCAGATTGCACCTGGCAACACTTAGTGTTGCGTGGGCCAGAAATATATATAGCAGCCGTATTTATATCCCTCTTCCAGTTCGACTGTACTAGTCTATATTGAACCATTATTCTTCAGAACCTATGTCCAAATTTCCAAGTTTGTAGGTTAGATAGTGAGCCTGCCTCTATGGTAGCTGAAGTATTATCGGTAAACTTCCTTATGTTCCGACTTTCAGATCTCTATACAGTATAAAAACAAACCTCCGGTCTTATATGGACCTATGTATTTCTTGGGTAAACTGCTGTTGTTGTAGATATCCCTGAACCAAGTTTGTTTTTCAGAGTCCATTGTGATTTGTCATATTGAATATCGTCACCCAACTAAAATCAAAAGATCTTCTGGTTTGACTGGGAGGATCTCGAGGAAGCTGTTCAATTTGAAATCAGTCAACCAAGGCGTTGGTACGTTACTGGGCGTAATATCAGAGACTTGCTCTAACCTTAACCAAAAGCATAAGTGTGCAGCTTATATGTATTTCCGTAACGTTAAAAATTATCTTGTTCCTTTCCTCTCTTGAGCCTCCGCTCAAATCTACTTTCTCTATAAGCCATATTCAATGCTCACAAATACAATGCAGGTGTATTGTATGTAAGCATACTTATTTACATATTCGTTCATATAAAGGCGATTATGGTGATTTAAATGCCGCCAATGCTTGGTTAACGGTATATTTTTACCGTCAAATTAAGCCAAAAAAAGTAGATGAGTGGCTGAAAGGACTTCATTCGAAAGCTTACAAAGCGAAAAAGAAAACGCGGAACAACAGTTTGGCGTGATTAAATAAGCTTCTGCGCGTTTTTCTTCTTCTTCTTTTACATGGGACTTACACCGAAAAACCCTCAATGCAAACAGCTGCACGAAGCGCTCACCACCGAATATGCCAATCAATGTTTTTTTATTACACTTTTGTGCTTTATTAACAACATAATTCCCTTTCAACGTATGCTGCCCAACATTATATATGTTGTTGTTGTTACTGTTGTTGTGGTTGTTGTTGTAATGAAACAGATTTCAAATGAAATAAAACATTTTTCGTATTTTTAATCCAATTGACAGCAATATTGGCAAGCGCCGCAGGCTGCACTCAAAAAGACAAAGTGCACAAACACCACTACATACATGCATGTGTATGTGAGAGTGTATGTATTTGTATGTGTGTGTGTTTGCGCTACCCTTGCGGCTACTATTGCAACGCTGCTACGCTTACACAACTACAACCCCGAGCGTTTTGCCTTGCGCACCCAACAACCATGCTACTGCAACAACAACAACAGTGCATATAAAAAAGTACAAACATTCATGCAACACTAGCGGCGATTTCGTTGTCGATTTCAATTTCGATTTTGATGATTTGATGCTGCCTGACATCAGGTTAATGCGTTTGTATTGTGTCACAGTTAGAGGTCGATTAACAATTTAACACCCCAGCGCGCGTGAAGAGGCGCTTCAGAGGCACACCCCTATGAGCGTTCAGAGCGGAGATTAACGCGACACACAAACTCACACACACATACAGCGAATATGGGATTAGGAATGTGTATCACAGCAACTGTGTGTAACGTTAACCGCTACAATGTACACAAACTGTGAATATATGCAGTTGCATGCGGCATGTGGCAAGTGTCAGGCAGCGTGCCTCAAATTAAATGTGTTTGGAATGCTGATTTCGGAAGTCGATTGAAGTCGATAAGGTTTTGATAGTAAATTACAAGGCAGTCAATAACAAAAATTACAACAACAACAAAAACGAAACAAAATACAACAACAACAAAAAATACAAAAACAACAACAAAAATGTTTAACAACGACAAAAGCAAAAGAAACAGTACCGATTAGACTTTTATACCAAAAAAAAAATACAACAACAATAACAACAAAGTACAACAACACCACAAAAACTAAAACAACAATAACGACTACATCTCACTACCTTCACGCAAAAAAATCAAAAAAAAAAAAAAACAACACTAAATGCGCACAAAAAACCTTTGTTGCATGCCACAAAAATTGCAACATCTGGAAAATTAAACCGAAAACGTTTTTTACAAAGCGGCAAATGTTGCAACCGAATCCATGACATATGGACATATATGCTATAGCGAATTTCTAGCAATAATTTCAATATTTTCTCGCTATGAGCCATTACGTCTTGCGCACAACCACACACACATAAGCATAGAAAAAGCATATTTTTCTTGCCTTAATAGCGCCAGCAAAATGCATGAATAGTTTATGTCTGTCGAAAGAAGAGTAAAAACCCAACAACAATAACTACAAGTGCACGAGTGAAAAAGTAAAAAGTTCATTTGCGGCAAACGAGCACGTTGCATGCCAACACGCAATGTTGAAAGCTTTCACTAATGTCTGTTCTATTTATCTCTGCTACGACACACACACACACACATACAGCATACTCGCATAGCTGCACTCACATATGCACATGCATTTGTTTAAAGTTTCAAAAGCGATATCTCAGCAATTTCCGCTACTCTCACTTTTTCCAGCGTCGTTTCCCGTTCGTGCCTCTTGCTTTGCAACAAACACACAAAAAATCTTTGTCCATTGCTTAGTTTTGCTACAAATATCACTTGAAAATGCACATATGTGTTTTCGTTGTATGTGTGTGCGTGTTGGTGTTGCTGTTGCAGCTCCGCTCTCGCACGCTTATCACTTTGGCTTTGCACATAAATCACTGTCAAATGTCATTGGCATCGCCTTCTCGCGTACAACTCATTTCACACGCCTTTGACGTTGAACAATTCTCGATATTACTATAGTTTCGGTTTTATTTCGAATTTCTTTTATTTATACATATTTGATTTTTTTCCGCTATTTGGACAATTTCGACAAGTGCAGTTGTGTGGCAGCTCACAGGAATGAAAGCTTCAGTGGAGAGAATCTGCTTTAAAGCGTTAAAACTATATTTCTAGTTCTTTAGCAAGTATCAGCAAAGGTTTTCGCGAAAGTCAGGTTGGTCTAGCGGTATTGTTGTGTCACAAATGTTGCGCAACATTTTTAAAAGTTTTTTTATTCCTTCTCTTGAGGTTTATAAAATGTTGTGTTGATAGTTTTGCGAAAACCAATTTTATTATTTCAAGCAACATGTTTCGTAACAATGTTTCCAGCAACATGTTTAGCAACATTTTCTAAAATTTTTTTAATTTTTTAACTTTTTTATTTTTGTTTTTACAATTTTAAAAATCCTTGGTACAATGTTTCCAGCAACATGTTTAGCAATAGGTTTATAAAATGTTTATTTATTTCTTCAACTTTTTTTACAATCTTTATTCTACTGGTATTGTGGTGACACAAATGTTGCGCAAAATTTTTAAAAGTTATTTTAGTCTTTCTCTTGAGGTTTATAAAATGTTTTTTTGATAGTTTTGCAAAAACCAATTTCATTATTTCATGCAACATGTTTCGTAACAATGTTTCCAGCAACATGTTTATACATATGTCTAGCAACATTTTTTATAAGTTTATTTTTTTTTAGAATCTTTATTCTACCGGCATTGTTGTGCGACAAATGTTGCGCAACATTTTGAACAGTAAGTCTTTCTCTTGAGGTTTATAAAATGTTTGGTTGATAATTTTGCAAAAACCATTTTTGTAATTTAAAGCAACATCTTTGGTAACAATGTTTCCAGCAACATGTTTAGCAATGTGTCTAGCAACATTTTTCATAAGTTTATTTTTTTTTTTCAGAATCTTTATTCTACCGGCCTTGTTGTGCGACAAATGTTGCGCAACATTTTTAAGAGTTAGTCTATCTCTTGAGGTTTATGGAATGTTTGGTTGATAATTTTGCAAAAAAAAATTTTATTATTTCAAGCAACATGTTTGGTAACAATGTTTCCAGCAACAAGTAAGTTTTTTTACTAACTATTTTTATATTTTTACGCCAGTACTTGTAATGTGGTAAATGTATCTAAACTTTGTTTATAATTCGTTTCTTGCAAACATTATTCTGAGATTTTATTTCCTAGAAATTATTTATTATATTTTTCCACTGAATTGACCGGTATTGGATATTTTTTATTCGGGTTTTATGAGGTTGCATGACTAGGGATATCTAATTGATAAGCAACATTTTAAGTTGTCTCATGTTGCCAAGCCTCAAAACTATAGTTGTTATTCATAACTGAAACACACATACCGTCTTTATAAATTTGTAATATTTATTTCCTGAATAACCTATGTTAATAAGTTTGCAAATCTCAGAAAGAGTATATGTACTAATGTATGTCATATATAATTAACGAGCTGATTGTGTACCGGTCTGTATATGCGCCAACTAGTCCTTAAGTTTTCGAGGTATCAATTTGAACGTTCTTGTCTCCTTAAGATCACGTATCTCTTCATTTGTCGGAACCGACGATTTCGGCCCCAAAGTTCTTCCAAGGAATTTTTTTTTGTTTTTGGGAAGGGTATTATCGCTTGATTGCAACCAAAGTCGACGCTTGAGTTAAAATTTACTGCAACTCCTGACGTTTAGATTAAGATGGCATCATAATTTGCAAAGGAAAAAATTTTTGGCAACATTGTTTCCAGCAACATGTTTAGCAACATTTCTTCAGACACATGTTTTATTAAGATAATAGAAGTTTAGTTATGGTATTGGTTTTTACAAGACATGTTTACCACTTTTTCCTTAGCAACATCTTAATAATTCATTTTTTATTAATTAACATCTTCGAAACTTCTAACACTATTTTATTATTTTCCAATTAATTTAGGGTTTATTTTCTGTCGGATTTTGTGAAATTTCGCAAACGACTGCCGTAGTTAATAGTCAACACGTTGAGTTCTTAGCTTAGCAACATGTTTCGCTCTTCATATATTTTCTTTATAAAATTTAAATATATATTCCAAATTTTTGCTACCTATCCTGTTCTGCTATACAGAAACATATTTACATACATTACGGTGCGTCAAGTAGCATTTAATTTGCAACATGTTTAGCAACATTATAACTTTGCAACATTCAAGCAAACATTTAGACTTTGGGAGTGGTTTATTTTTGTATTGGTTATGTTTAAGAAAATGTTTATAAACATTGTGTGCCATCAACATGTTGATTTAAAATTTCTGCAATATGTTGCGCAACATTATTCGTGAACTTTGAGCGCAAGCTAAATCAGACCATGTCATCATTGCGTTTTCGAAACACTTTTCGCTTAACATGTTCCGAAATATATCATGGATAAGAAGAGTGTTAGAAAGTTTAACGTTCTCGTGGTCTAAAATGAAGTCCATTTTCTTTTCGCTTCAAACTCAATGTTTATATTTTTAGTAACATTTTGAGATATTTTTAGTAATGTAATATAATAATTTCAGGTTTTTGAAACGAGTTAAAAGATTCGGTAGATGTTTTGCAACATTAAAGCTCTGCAACCTACATGACAACACAAACTTTTAACTTACGATTTTTTCATTGTTTTAGCAGTTTTTAGGTGTATAAAATGTTTCTCAACATTGTACCTTAGCAACATGTTGGTACACAAAGTTCAGCAACATGTTGCTCAACATTATTTGAGCCTTTTGTGCAAACAGAAATCGGGCCCTGTCTTAATCGCTTTAGTAAATATGAAACGAAAGATGTAAGAAGAATCCATCTGCATCAAGAAGCAACCTCAAAGATGTTGCTTAATCCTTCTCTTCCACATAAAAATTCTGAACAACTCTTATGATTTCAGCTACAACGATCGCACAACGGAAATTTTTTGTGCAAAAGCAAGGTTTATGATTTTTTGCTGTTTGAGTATAACTGGTTTCCATATCACATACAACACAACCCTTTTAATTAAATAAATATTAGCTGATCAGCCTTCAAACTAGTTATATTAGAATTTATGCTATTTTGAACTGTAAGAGACTACGATTTGTGGGTCTGTGGTAAAGTCCACTTTTCTTCCACTTTAGAATCAGCGCAACTTATCTTCAAAAATTATTATTTTTTCTTTAATTTTCTGCAAACACTTAATTCCGCTACATTTCATGCATGCCGACCAACAATTGCAACATCTTTCTCAACATTCCGCATTTCATTCAACTCGACCAAACTCCCACCTCCCACATGACTCATCAACTTTAAGTGCTCGCAGACAAGTGAGTAGGCGGCCGAGCGAGTAAGCGAAGGAGTCTATGAGTGGGCAAGTGAGTGTTGAGTACCTGCTCGAGTAGTGTGTTGGTTGAATGAGTGGTTAAGCAATCACAACAACAAATATGAACACCCAAACAAACCTACACATTGCCGGCACTAACAGCAGCACAGAGTGTTCTGCACAGAAACCAGAAGCATATTAACCGGCTGCCAGAGTAACGGTACTGGTGAAATGTAATAAATGTGGAAAAATCCTATCCAACACACACGCGCGTTGAAATAGTGATGCCTGTCAGCCACGTGCCAACAACTACTGCAACAGCATCCGCCTCCCGCTGCCCTGTCCACTGTCACGCGCTGCGACTGTGTGCGAGTTGTAGGATTTGCTGAGTTAGGTGTTGTCGTTGCTGTTGTCGGGGACAGCAGGCAGTGCATCAATTAAATGGAACATATGCGGATTTTTTTCTTAATAATATTTTCCACATTTATTTAATGCTTTCTTCGTTAGACATATAATGAGGGGGATATAATGGTTTTATGGCCTAAATGTAGGGCAATATTATTTAATCCAGTCTAAGCATGGCATTGTGAGAGCGCAGAATGATGTTATGACCGGTGTTAGGTGAAGAGGGGAAAACGACTGAGATTGGAAAGGCAAAGCGCGCGTATTTTCCATCAAATGTGGATAGATAAACCGAGGTAGAGAGGAAGAAAACTTCAGTAAATGAGATAATTAGAATCATGGAAAGAAGTATTGCAAAGTGGAAAATGTTATCTGATTTAATAGAGAAGACATTATTTATATCGTAAAGCTAGTTATGGTGGCATGAATATATATAAAGGAATTTTGCTTCAAAAGACAAAAGACAATTAAAGTCTGGAAGATGAGGAAATAATTAACTTAAAAAACCGGTCTGATCATTCAAAGATAGTTGGAATGGGGTTAGGTTAGCTTAAAAGTTCGATACTAACAGGGCTAATTTCACTAAATTAGCTTATAACGGCGGTTCATTGTGGCAACTAGACTCCAATAAAATTGGTCACAAAGCCACTCAAATATCGACAAAGCGCTTTGAGTCGATCACAAATTTGTAGCAGCGGGTACTGTCAGATTCGGCTATGTTTCTTTGTTCGTGGAAGGTATGACTGCGAAGATGTTTCACCCTCAACCATGTAAAAGCTGGACAATGAAGAAGAAAGTGGCCGAATGTTTTCATCCCATCTGCTTCCATACAACTTTCATATTTTGCGTCCGTTCGGTTTTTATCCTTTTAACATCCTGGAAATTGTTCAGTAAGAACTCCTTTGCGATAATTAATTAAGCATATCTCATAGTTTCTACTCTAAGTCAGAAAGACCACGAAGTCGACTAAAAGTTGATCATAGGTCCAGTGCTAGAACGTAAAATAAGAACAGAGATTCAACACAATCTCACTCCGATCTGCACAGAGAAAGGCCTTCCGTCTTATTAGTGCATTGAATTTGCAACTACTTGCGATTCCACTGTGGTCATGTCTGATATTCATTATCAGCTTGATGTTATATATAGAAAGGATTGACACTCCCAGACTAACTCTGAGCACACAGTTCGCTAGCTCAACGCTGGTATCTCCGGTTTGCTGTCAGAGAGAGTACTCATTTCCATAAAATAAGCTGCACTTCGGAGCAGTGGACTTACTGCTTCTAATATCAGAAACGGTTGCTAGAAAAACAGTGCTGTAGTCCTTATAGACCTTCTTCTCCAATCTCCCTTCCTAACTTTGACTCATCCGTGAAAAAAGTCAGTGCGCGTATTCTCCTGAGACTTCACCTCACACGACTTCACGTCCACATATTCCTAGACGGTATGTGAGTAAAGAAAAGACCACCAGGAGGTCATAACCTATTAACAGCAAAATTAACTTTCTTAAGATTATATCCTGTGTTTGAGAGAAAATTAAGCTTTTGCTCAAATACAATACTCTATGAAGTGATCGAATCTACAATGCCAAAAAAATATCAGCCGATTTGTCGTGGCTACTAAATTCGGAATGTGGAGTTTGAACTGAAAACTCTTAAGCAACTTAGCCTTGACAAGCGTGTTGTCCAGATGTTAGCTGCAGTTCAGTTTCCCATATCTCAATTATTTGCTTGACATCCAGCAGTTAAGATTTCTCTTAAATTTGCAAGGCAAGTTCTGGTCTTCTCCACAAATTATGATTTGTAAATCTTTTGAGCTAAGGAATGATCAATTAAGAATGAACTTAAGAGAAAAGCTTGAAATCTTTTTCTGCGTGTATCATTATTTTTTCGAGCATCTTTTTCCATTATGTCTAGATTTTGTACATAAAAGAAGTCAGAGATATTTAGTTTGGAGATTGGGCAAGTCATTTTGTGGAGACTTGCAGTTGTATTGAAACCATGCAGATATTATTCCAAGCATTGCCGTTCTGAAACCATAAAAATTTCTCATCTCTATTGCAATTTGTGGAGTACGAAGGCTGTCTGATAAATAACCGACCTCAACGTGAAGCTAGCGGCACATCTGAAAAAAAAGTTTCTGCTTCAAATTATGCATATTATAATAGCTATTCCCCAAAATTTCAGAAATTTATCTTGCGCAATTATCTGCTGACAGTCGTTTTTGTGAGTCTATTTCGGTGATTTCCCCAAAATGGAAAAAAAATGAATATCGAGCTGTAATTAAATTTTTATTTTTGAAAGGCAATACGCCTTCACAAATCAAACATGAGTTGAACCCTGTATATGGTGACTCTGCACCAATGTGGCCGCAGCAGCTTGGAAGATGATGAACGTCCTGGGCGTCCAAAAGCTGTAACCACTAACGATAACATCGCTAAAGTTCATCAATTGGTACTAGACGACCGCCGGATTAAAGTTAGAGAATTAGCTGAGATTATGAAGATGTCAAAAGAACGTGTTTGTCACATATTAAACCAAGATTTGGGCATGAGAAAGCTGTCCGCGCGTTGGGTGCTGCGTTCGCTTACGCTAGACCACAAACGTGCGCGCATGAACATTTCCAGCGCTCTGTTGGCTCAGTGTATAGGAAATATGACCGAGTTTTGGTACCGATTGATAACTGGATTCATCATTAAATGCCCGAAACAAAAATCCAATCTAAACAGTGGATTGAAAAGGGGCAACCGGCCCCAAAAAAAACCTAAAGCTGTGTATTCGGCTGGGAAAGTGATGGCGAGTGTTTTTTGGGACAGCCATGGAATTATTTTTATCGACTATCTTGAAAAAGGAAAAACTATAACAGGATCATACTACGCATCATTATTGGACAAGCTAAAGGAAGAAATTTCGAAAAATCGGCCACATTTGCAAAAAAAGAAAGTCTAGTTCCACCAAGACAACGCACCATCTCACACCTCAACAGTCGCCATGGCGAAAAACCACGAATTGCGGTTCGAACTGCTTGACCATCCACCTTATTCACCGGATCTAGCACCAAACGACTTTTTTTGTTTCCTCAACTTAAAACTGCGCTCGGCAGCCAGAGATTTTCGTCAAATGAGGAGGCAATCTCTTTCGTGAACTCGTAGTTTGCAGACAAAGACGCCAAGTACTATTTGGAAGGGTTGCAGAGATGGGAGCATCGCTGGGAGAAGTGTGTGGAGTTACAAGGAGACTATGTAGAATAATAAAAAAAAAAAATATTTTGAAAAAGTCGCGTGCGTCATGATTAGGTCGGTTATTTATCAGACAGCCCTCGTAATTTTCAAAGTTCTAGTGTTGCTTGTAGGCAACCTTGGGCCATTGTGGTAATAAATATATTTGAGACCGGAAGAGAAAGGATTGACAAATGGGGATATTGAAATGATCGTAAACTTTGAATGGGATGTTTCAACTGATGAAGAAAGTGAAAATGAGAACAATTTGGATGGGATAATGGAAAAAGGAAAAAGCATAGTGAAGGAATATTGTAATGTTGTAGATTTGTTTTTTGAAAAAGTTGACCCTAAGACATGTAAATGGAGAAAAAAGTCATTTCAAACTTCAGACAGTATTTGGAAAGAAGACAAAGCCTGGAGAAGCGACAAATTGATGACGCCAATAGAATATTTTTTCACCTTTTTTGGTAGCGGAGTAATTGATTTCTGAGCCGCATAAGCAATTGCGATCTGCTTTCAGATGTTGAATTAAAAATGCTTGGAAGAAGATCGTTTGATGTAAGAAGTGGTACATAAGGATATTTTATTTGACTAACCCAATTAAAAAACATATGTCACTTACTAAATTTCAAACACAAGTTGCAATAGAACTTTTACAGAGCACTACCACTACTACATTCGAAAAGAAGAGAAGTATCCCAACATGTAGTCTGTCTTTCCCTCAGTCAAAAAAGTACAGGTACATAATAAAATGGAACATTGGGTTGTATTTGCTGCAAAAGGACGTTGCAGAATGCGTAAAAAAGAAACACCAATATCCAAATGCCTTAAATGCAAAGTCCATCTTTGCTGTACCGGCAACAAAAACTGCTTTTTATCATACCACACATATTTTTCTAAATAGTATAGAAATAATTGAAAGCTTTCCAAAAAATTTTTTTTTTATTTTATAAACGTATACTACCTTGGCCCAAAGTAGCCCACCAGCAACTTCAAATACTTTTTAAGTAAATATAGGGTGATTTTTTAAGAGCTTGATAACTTTTTTAAAAAAAAAAACGCATAAAATTTGCAAAATCTCATCGGTTCTTTATTTGAAACGTTAGATTGGTTCATGACATTTACTTTTTGAAGATAATTTCATTTAAATGTTGACCGCGGCTGCGTCTTAGGTGGTCCATTCGGAAAGTCCAATTTTGGGCAACTTTTTCGAGCATTTCGGCCGGAATAGCCCGAATTTCTTCGGAAATGTTGTCTTCCAAAGCTGGAATAGTTGCTGGCTTATTTCTGTAGACTTTAGACTTGACGTAGCCCCACAAAAAATAGTCTAAAGGCGTTAAATCGCATGATCTTGGTGGCCAACTTACGGGTCCATTTCTTGAGATGAATTGTTGTCCGAAGTTTTCCCTCAAAATGGCAATAGAATCGCGAGCTGTGTGGCATGTAGCGCCATCTTGTTGAAACCACATGTCAACCAAGTTCAGTTCTTCCATTTTTGGCAACAAAAAGTTTGTTAGCATCGAACGATAGCGATCGCCATTCACCGTAACGTTGCGTCCAACAGCATCTTTGAAAAAATACGGTCCAATGATTCCACCAGCGTACAAACCACACCAAACAGTGCATTTTTCGGGATGCATGGGCAGTTCTTGAACGGCTTCTGGTTGCTCTTCACCCCAAATGCGGCAATTTTGCTTATTTACGTAGCCATTCAACCAGAAATGAGCCTCATCGCTGAACAAAATTTGTCGATAAACACATTTCGAACCGAACACTGATTTTGGTAATAAAATTCAATGATTTGCAAGCGTTGCTCGTTAGTAAGTCTATTCATGATGAAATGTCAAAGCATACTGAGCATCTTTCTCTTTGACACCATGTCTGAAATCCCACGTAATCTGTCAAATACTAATGCATGAAAATCCTAACCTCAAAAAAATCACCCGTTACAAAACCACTTATATTAAAAAAAAAATTATATATAAGCGGAAAAAGTTGAAGTCGAAAGATTTAAAGCCTTTAACTTTGCAATTCAATATAACGGGTGATTTTTTTGAGGTTAGGATTTTCATGCAGTAGTATTTGACAGATCACGTGGGATGTCAGACATGGTGTCAAAGAGAAAGATGCTCAGTATGCTTTGACATTTCATCATGAATAGACTTACTAACGAGCAACGCTTGCAAATCATTGAATTTTATTACCAAAATCAGTGTTCGGTTCGAAATGTGTTTCGCGTCCGTGTCCGATGAGCGATGAGGCTCATTTCTGGTTGAATGGCTACGTAAATAAGCAAAATTGCCGCATTTGGGGTGAAGAGCAACCAGAAGCCGTTCAAGAACTGCCCATGCATCCCGAAAAATGCACTGTTTGGTGTGGTTTGTACGCTGGTGGAATCATTGGACCGTATTTTTTCAAAGATGCTGTTGGACGCAACGTTACGGTGAATGGCGATCGCTATCGTTCGATGCTAACAAACTTTTTGTTGCCAAAAATGGAAGAACTGAACTTGGTTGACATGTGGTTTCAACAAGATGGCGCTACATGCCACACAGCTCGCGATTCTATGGCCATTTTGAGGGAAAACTTCGGACAACAATTCATCTCAAGAAATGGACCCGTAAGTTGGCCACCAAGATCATGCGATTTAACGCCTTTAGACTATTTTTTGTGGGGCTACGTCAAGTCTAAAGTCTACAGAAATAAGCCAGCAACTATTCCAGCTTTGGAAGACAACATTTCCGAAGAAATTCGGGCTATTCCGGCCGAAATGCTCGAAAAAGTTGCCCAAAATTGGACTTTCCGAATGGACCACCTAAGACGCAGCCGCGGTCAACATTTAAATGAAATTATCTTCAAAAAGTAAATGTCATGAACCAATCTAACGTTTCAAATAAAGAACCGATGAGATTTTGCAAATTTTATGCGTTTTTTTTTTTTAAAAAGTTATCAAGCTCTTAAAAAATCACCCTATACATTGTGACGCAAAAGTACCACGAAAATGTAATGTAATTCTTTGATAATGACTCAGTTTCATCAAAAACACAAGCCTACGAGTGGTACAAAGCTTTTAATGACGGTCGAGAGATCGTTGAGGACATGTCGCGTTCTGGACGACCTTCGGCCTCTTCAACTGATGAAAATATTAAAAAAGTGAAGGATATGGTGCTTGAAACTCGTCAGGCACGTGTTAGAGAGATGCCAGGAATGCTCGAGATCTCTCGCGAGTACGTTCAAATGATGTTAATCGATATTTTAGGTATGACTTGCTTGACTCATCCCGATAAAGCTGATTTTTTTTTTTAATGTTTACCGTAAACATGTCTCTTTGAAGTGCTTTATTATGGTCAATAAGGGGTTCTATTTGGTAGTATTGAGTCGTTTACGTGTTACATCCATCGAAAACGGCCGAAAATGTGGCCGTTGAAGAAAAATTCATGGATTTTACCAAATTCGCTGAAGGAGCTGAAGGCCAACCCAAAATATAGTGATGGAAAGTGTTTCGCGGACTGGAAAAATTGTTGATATAAGTGTATTACATCTGCTAGGGATAACTTTGAAGGCGACAAAATAAATATTGATGAATACAAAAATTTTTAGGTTTTATTTAGAATTTCCGAGTACTTTTTTTGTCACGATGTAAAGGGAAATTTCAGTCGGACTTTACGAAAGTCGATAGTGAACAAAGATATTTAGTCTTTTGAACGAAGAAAGGGACAAATTGCTGTGTCTTAATCGAGTTCTATTTCTTCTTCTTAACAATTTGGAATATTACTTGGGTTTCTTTTATACCGGGCTTGTACTATTTATGTTAAAGCTCTTTAAAGGAATGCCCGAATGTGGTTTATGGAAGCGGCACTAATTTCAGTTGACACTGCAAACCACGAAAATTATGTTTGAGGAAGGGTGACAAAGCCGCAGTTATTATAGTACCCACAAGCTGCTGACAAGGTTGAAATCTTTTGGATATCTTTCATCATCCTATATTTATGTTGATAGAAAAATAAATTGAAAAGCCACTTGTCCGTCTTTTCCAAATTAAAATTTCACTTTTCGCAAGTGACTGCATTTAATAATCAACTATCGACTAAATTGCCATAACTAGCCGTTCGTGGCCATCAATTCTCCGCACTATCTAGAACAAAAATCTTTCTGATAGCTTCCTATGACAATTGTCAGCACCGCACACCACGCCTTCGCCACCAATTTGCCACAACCACACTGAAAGTTGCAATTTCTCCCCGACAAATCAACAAATCACTTCACTGTTTGTCAAACGTTCCCTTCGCACCGCTCGACATGTCAAGCTCGCTTGCCGCGCCGTGTTGTTGTTTTGTCAGTGTTGTGGCTGGCGAATTCGCTACGCATTGGTTGCACACATTTGCAACGCTGTGAAGTGTCAGCGCCACAGTGACAGCCAAGTGAATGACGCTATGCTACTTTTAGATAACCGCTGAAAAAAAAGGAATACAACAACAACAACTACTACGCTATGCTACGCTCAGCTCGCCAATCAACATAATTTGATTTACGGTGGCTGTTTGCGTGTGTTTCTCTTTCTATGTTTATGTGTATGTACAAGTATATGTGGCACCAGCGCTAACATATTCCGCTGCTTTGTATAATTTCCTTCCATGATTTTCATGTGTGTGTGCGTGTGCTTGTGTGGCACGCATTTTCATCGCTTTTGTTCATAATTTTTATTAGGCTTGTAACGCATCAGTTTCGCTTTCATTCGATTCAGTTTGGCTGCGCGGATTTTTCATATTTTCCCTTTTCTTTTGCTAATTTCCGCATGCGTTTCGTAATTGTCAACGATTTAGGGGTGACAGCGCGCAGCAGCAGCACACAAGCAAACCCACCAACAATTAGAGCAGACAGACAAAAGGCGCACGAGGCAAGCAGGCAGGCAAGGCAGGCAGGCAGAGTTGCAGCCAGTCCAGCAATCAGCCTGATGGGTTTCATAGAGCCAAATGGCCATAATTTCGGATAGTACACAATCGGTTAGTTCGTCGGCTGCTGGCCCGCCCAGCCGGCGCGCCTGTCATCCAGTCATGTTGACAGCGTGTTTTTGCGATGCGTTGTTGTTGCACAAATTCGCTGCTAATTTAGGGGAAAGTCAAAATTTGCTGTCAACTCTTAAGTGCCGCTTACAAGGTCTATTACTAGCGCACACACATAGGCACAGACGCGCATATGAGTATGGAAGTATGCGTGAGCTTTTCACACACACAGCCACGCACACACATAACCAAGTATTGTGTATTTTAGTGAATAAAAATCTGGCGTTGCAAGCTTTTGAGTGCGCCGTTTTAATGCGCTCGAGTTTATGTAATTGGCTGTATGTAGTTGCCAGATGTTAAAAGGGGTTGCTCAGTGGCGCTAATGTGATTTATTGCCTTTAATGACAGTCAGTTTTATGTAAATTTAGTTTGTGCCATGCGTGCTGTGCGCAGCACTTGAACTTGCTACAATTTGTATACACATATGTATGTATGCGTGTATTCAAAGCCAAATCTCAGCGAGGACCGCTTATGGATTTCATTATATAAACTAACAATTACAACTGCCATTACAAAAGCAAATATCGAAATAAGCCAACTTCAGTTGAATATTTGAATGCACCCTGCGAAGTAAGCTCTATAAGAAATCTGTGGATCGAAGGTAATATTTTGGCGAAGCCACGTCTTGTCACATGACTTTGAAATCAGGTTATGTTTTATGCTATGAGTTGCTTGCATAATCTAGCTAATCTTGCCATAAATTCTGCTGCAAGTTCAGGCCGCTTTAAAAATGAAACTATACTTTTATATTTTTTAATAAAGTTAGTTGTATTCAATAATGCATACATTAAGGGGCTTTATCTGTGTGACGCATGAAAAATTAGGCAATTTTCGTGATTTTTTTTTTTAAGATTAAGTACGTGATGGAACATTTCGAACTTCCTTGCACGTAATAAAGTATATTTTCAGCTATATTTTAAGATTTTTTTTTTACAAAAATGTTGAAAATTAACGGAGTTATGGGCTGTCTGCGGAGGGGCCAAAAAAAAACGTGTCAAAACTGCTGGCATGATTCCGGCCGAATGAGTAGCTGAAACAAAAATATTTGAAAATTTTTTTAAAGAATTATATTATTATATAAAGAACTAAGATCTTTGAGAAATATCAAAAATTAAGAAAATGGCGTAATTAAAAAAAAAATCGTTTTTTTTTTACGAAAAAATGGTCGTTTTTTTAATGCCAAATTGACAATTTTCAACAAATCAAAAAGATCGTGGGTAATTGTATGAAAAATATATTCAAAAATACTCAGTTTCAATTTGATCGGTAAATTTCTCGTTTACTTATGAAGTCAGCAATTTTGAAAAATGTCGTTTCAAGAAAAACGCGTTTAAGGTTTCACATATGTATGTTTGCACCTCCGAGCGATTGCTCTTTAGAATGCTGCCATCCAAAAACTATTCAAGATACGACCTTCCCAATTTCACGAGATATTTATGGATATATAAGCTATCGAAAAGGCAAATAATTTTTTTTTTTAAGTGTCACACTGGTGAAAGTGAACATTTGTCAAAATTTTGTTTTGAACTGTTCACCTTTTGCTTTCACAAATTTTGCCCTCAAACGATGCACCCATTGATCAATAGCAGCACGCACGGTTTCTATTGGTATTTTTTGTAACTCTAATTGGAGTATCAACATGATATGTTCGCCAACTGTGACTACAAATTGTAGCCTAATGTGGTCAAATCTGGACTTCCAGACGGCCAATCATCTTTAGCTATGAAACCTGGAATATTGATTTTTAGCAACTGCTGGGTTTATGTCTGGTGTGCTGGCGCAGAATGTTGCTGGAAGATCCAATGAAGATATTGCTTAAGTGCTTTGTCATGCCTTCTAAAGTCTCTTTCTTGAACATTTTTGCCCAGTTTTAACCTTTTTTTCAAAGAAGTGAAGAAGTGTAACGTCTTTACACTACTACACAACAACAAACTATTATAGCAGTTGAATGGTAAACATGTTGAACCTTTCTTCAGTCCGTTCTTTCTTTTCGCTGTTTGGCGCCAATTGAAAATTTCAAGTGAGGCCAGACTCGGGTACAGGGGAGTCTTTTCTCTTCCTCTGCTTCCCCCGTTGAATACTGCGTCGTATACTCTCAGCTCGGCTGTATATTTCGAAAAGCTTATAGTTCCATCGACTGAAGTATTAGCCGTTTCCAAAGCGCAGAGAACCATTAGAATTCCACAGAACCTTTCTCTTGAAAACTCATTAGATGCTGGCATCGTCCATACCGCTGCACCAGATACCAGGACGGGGATGATAAGTGACTTGAAAATATGAGCTTTTGCCGAGAGAGGACTTTACTTCTCAATTACCTACTCAGTCCGAAGTAGCATCTATTGGCAAGAGTGATTCTGAGCCAGATTTCAAGCGTGATATTGGGTTGCAATAAAGACGAAATTATCTACAGCTTCAAAGTTATGACTGTCAACAGTGACGTGGGAGCCAAGTCACGAGTGCGACGACCGTTTGTTTGATGACAGGAGATATTTTGTTTTGTCCTCGTTCACAACCAGACCCATTTGCTTCTCTTCCTTATCGGGTCGGGAAAATACAAACCAAACAACGCGGTTGTTAAAGCCAGTGATGTCAATATCATCGGCGTACGGCAGCAGCTGTACAATCTTATAGATAATTGTACCTTCTCTATTTAGCTTCTCCAGCAATAGGTTAATCGTATGATATGGCGGCTGCCTTGTCTAAAAACTCGAGCCTATCGAAAGGCTCGATGAGGTCTTTCCCGATCCCAACGGACCTTTTCGTGTTGCTCACCGTCCGCTTACACAGCTGTGTTAGCTTTGCGGGGAATACCAAGATCAGACACAGCGGCATAGAGGCAGTTCCTTTTCGAAAGCGGCTTTAAAATCGACCAAGAGGTGGTGTGTATTGATTCTCTTTTAACCGGATTTTCCTGGTCTAAAGCGACACTGATAACATCCAATCAGTTTGTTGAAGGTGGAATTCAGTCTTGTGCACAGTACGCTCGATAAAGCCTTATATGTGATGTTGAGGAGGATTATCACTCAGTAGTTGGCGCAGATGTGGAGCCTCCATTTGTGTGGATTGGGCAGAGCACACTGAAGTTCCAATCGTCGGGCAAGCTTTCGTTCGACCATACTCTACAAAGAAGCTAATGAATCAAAACTTCCCAGCCAAGCTCTCCCAATTTTTGCCGAGTCATTACAGATGTGTGAGTTTAAAATTTCACCTTTCTAACACTATATGGTATGTAGCACTGGAGATGTACGACATCTATTGACAAAATACGAAAAGGCTTTTTCGACTATCCAGTTTTAAATCTTTTGAAAAGCAATACTTTTGTGTTTGCCCTTCACTCTATTGTTAATAATCGTAAGCAAATACGGAAATAATTACTATATAATGGGTTGTCAAAATTCGTGTGGCACCCATACATCGAGCTTCTTAGTAACTCCAAGCTTCTTCAAGTGGTTTATAACGGTTTGATGACTACTATGCCGGTCTTTTTCGACGAATTTAGCGATTTTATCGCAATTTTCGACGACAGGCCTTCCGGAGCGTAGCGCATCTTCGACCACCTCTACACCAGAACGAAAACGTTGAAACCATCGTTGTGCGGTGGAAATAGAAACTGTATCGGGTCCATAAATTGCCCAAATTTTATTGGCGGCTTGAGATGCATTTTTGCCTTTATCGTAGTAGTACTGCGAAATATGCCGTATTTTCTCTTTATTTTGCTCCATGTTTGCGACGCTATAACTCACGAAGAAACTTTGAAGAAAGGACAATCAATCAAAAACGTGTTAGCGCGTGAAATGAGCTTTCCAAAAAGGTATAGCATGACGAGATGCGACGAATAAAACTAGAACTACTCGCATTCAGCGCCAACTAGTGAAAATACCACAAGCCTTTTGACAACCTAATATATGAGAAATCAAGTCGTACAAGTTATAATAAAAAAACTAACACTTTTTTACGAATTAGTCCAGCGTTCGATGGGTCGAGATTTTGTCTTCTTCAACTCTTTCTATTAATTTACCTGATATATATTCCAATAGATGAGCATTACTGTTATCGTCTTACAAGCATTTTAAGAATCTTTATATTTCTCCATAAACTTATACACAAACCCATTGATAGTTGACTTGATTTACTAAGATTCACTAATATTATATTTTGATTTTATCTGGCTTTATGAGAAGCTTGGCTCCACTTCCGACGCCTGGGCGGCGAATAGTTACACTGATGTTTAACTTTCCTCAATGCTTTCACACTTCTACAAGAAGCATATTGCTACTTTTTGAGAGCTTATGGATGTTCAAGTTACTAAGTCTTATTCGTATTTGCATTGCAAAGGTCGTCAACGATTTATAATGTCGAGTTTAGTTATTTTTGTTTTTTTACTTTTGCAGCAGTTGAGGCCGTATGTCAGCAATAACAAACTACTTTTCCAAGGCGTCATTTGTCTCGGACTTATCTGCGTAGACAAGTGATCGTATATAAACTCAAGAAAAATAGTCAAGCGGTGATAAATTGACTCAAGATAGTACGTTTACAAAGAGTTTTCTTAAATACATTGATTGTTTCGTTGGCTTTATGGCACGTTGAGCCGTCTTATCGGAACCAATGGTCGTTCACCACAAAATTTTTGTCCAAAGAGCATACCAAACATTACTTTTTGAGCATGTAATGGCGCTTAAACAATCGCTTGCGAATTATCTTCACTACAAAAGACCAACTCCGAAAAAAGTCTTGCTTCATTGAAAGCCAAATATTTAAAGAAAAGCATCCTGCAATTATGGCCAGGTCTTCACTTAGTTTGAAATGTGGTCGGAAAATTGCAGATGGCTCCTAAGAGCTTTGGCAATGTCGGTATCTGACACTGTAAGCCTTTGCTGCTCATTAAGAAAGCCGTCTGACCTCCACACTCTCCCTCAAAATCTCAGCTAAATGCAGTTAGATATGTTGTTTTTATGAGCTCACGTTGCTATATAGCTGAACGGGTTTTTGTACTACCTAAAAACAGTGTAATGAAAAAAATAAGAAGCTAAAAGTCAGTAAAATATTTTCTTTTGAAGTACATTTACACCACTTTCGAGTTTTTCTCCTTCTTAAAAGTACGCCTGTATTCTCCTTTCAAACTGTTAACCGCTAAGCATTTCCCCACTTTTCGATATTTACTACGAAAATGTAAACCTTTCACCATACCCCTTATCATTTTCAACACAACGGTTAACGTTTCATTTCCATTCATTCGCATTTCAATGTACTTCGAAGATGTGATACACTAACATTTCTTGTGTTATCAAAGTCTTATCAGCTGTGTATATTTTCGGAGTCCCTGTGGTGAGTTGCAGGCGCTCTTATACTCTTTGCTGCGCTCCAAACTTGTGCTCTCTCGCTGGCGCTCTGGCACACTGTCACGCTCTCGGTTGCAACATTTGTGAATTGGAACGAATGCGAATGCCACAACAGCAGCTGAACGCATTTCCACCACAGCAAACAGCAGCACCACTACTTGTGTTCCAACCACCAAACGTTTCACGCGCAAACATTATCGGCAGGACTCGTATTCGTAGCAACGTTGCTTGGTCCTGGCAAAGAGCTGGCTAGATTTTGTGCAACAAACGAGCGCCGTTACGATTTTGTGGCTGACCAAAGGCGAATGCAAAAATGTTGCAAACGGAATGCAATGGTGGTTGAAACGGCATGCGTTGGAAACGGACTGTTCGCCTATGTATTGCTGGGTGTAAAAAAACGAATGAATGACTGCTTCAGTTTCGTGTTTGTTGTGCGCTCGTTAGGATGTGCGTCAAAAGGGTCGCGTCCTGTATGTGTAACGTCGTCGTAGTTGTCGTCGTCGTCCCGCTGTAGTCGTCGTCCTCGTCGTTTTCCATGTCGCGCGCGCGAGTTAAACGCCAGCAAAAGCATCAACTTGCTTGTCAAAATTTTATCATTTATCACAATTACCGTTAAAAAGACGGCTATATAGTGTGTGTTGCTTTTTTGATTGCATGCAAATGCGAGTGATTTTATGCAGCAGAAAGTTATAAAGAAGTAAAGAAATTTTATGCGAGAAAAGTTAAGAAACGAGGGAAATTTTTTGATAGTGAAAAGTGTTGTGGAAAGTGCGTAATGAACGAAGAAAAGCTGACAAAAAAATTTTTATATATAAAAAATGATATATCTTAGTGATTAAAGCAACGCTTGGTGATAAAAAAGAAAAAAATTCTTACACACAGTGCTTTTAGTGTAGTGTACTCTTAGGCGCAATATAAAATTGCTATTTGTTTGTGCCACAGCTGCAACTTGTGCGCTAATAAAAAGCCATAATCCAGCTAAGCAGATGCTATGCAGCTAATATTGAAAAGTATGTGTTGAGCATTTTTGATAAAACTGTGTGTTTCAAATTACATTGCATACATTAAGGCTTTAGCCATAACTCAACAGTTAAGCATGACCTGCACTAACGCAGCCCTTTAACTCTCAAGTATATAATTAACGCTTTGCTTAAAACTTGAACTATCTACCAAATTTATGACTTAATTGTTGCCTACTTTAAGGCGCTTTGCACTACATAACACTTTTTTCTGCCATTTTGGCTTGCATTCTGCCGATAGAACATGCCACATGCTTTGCACGAATGGATAGCTGTAATTTTCGGTTTTAAATTTTGCTGCAGTAAATTTTTCTGCACTACAATAACGGTTGTAACTGTAAAAACAAATACAACAATAAAGTTTAGTTTTGCTAAGCAAACGCACAAATTTTCTATGCTTACTTGTCTTCACCGCTAGCTATTGTGTGCCTTGCATGTCAGGCGCGTATAAACTTAATTTGCTACGCTTAAGCGCCTAAAATGCTGCTACGAAAAATCACCATTTAATGTAGTTTACGCGTAGCTTGCATGCAAAATGCTTGCTATGGTCGGCAGCACGCCAGTCTTTAGCTGTTGAAGCATTAGTGCAGTGGGGGTCAGGTGTTGAGGGGGGGATGCCTATAAAAATATTTGCGTGAAAAAAATAAAGCGCATTAAATGGAAGAAAAAATCCAAAAAAAATATGAAAAATTTCTAAATGCAAAACGTAGTTAGTCCAGCCGTGACCTGAGCCAACGGCGGGTGTTCAACAAAAACAAATGCAAAAAAATCTTCACAAAATATTCACAACAAAAGCAAAGAATAGCGGCATTACAATACTCTGCAGCACAACAGCACAATAAAATGGCAATCTTTTCGCCTTGATAGTCGCCATAGAATGGCAGGCAGCGCACTTTGCGCTCACTTTTTCGACGGCAACATCTGTTCGCAACATTGTTTGGCGCGCACACTTTCCTTTAACGGCTCTTCCGCTTGCCACTTATTTTGCTATTTACCAAATGAGTTCTGCTACTGGCGCTCCTTTCTTTGCAATGCCACGATTGCTTGCGCTCCGAAAAATGGTTGCCTCACGAAATTGTTAATAAAAGCTGCCAGAGTTTTGCACTTTTCCGCCATTTTCCATTTTATTACATTTCATTATTTTGATTGTTTCAACCGTTTTGCTGCTTTTGCCACTTAGATCTGCCATTTCTTCGGTTTTTGCTTTTGAGCTTCTCCAGTGTTTTGCTCTTCGCAAAGAAAGTGCTCGTGCATCATCTTATCACTGCTTCAGAAGCTTCATGCAACCACAGTGGTTTCATATTTAAAATACATATTTTGTGGATTATATAACTGTCTGCTGCCGCTTAAAGTTTCAATTTCGGCATCAGTAACGGGATTTTCACCAACGACAACAACAAAGCTTTCTTTACTACAAAAACAATTTTTGTTACGAACAACAGTAAAAAAATATATTTTTGTAAATAGCGGTATTTTCACAAACAACAACAACAACCGTGATTTCTCAGCAACAACAACAATCTTTTTTTGATCAACAACAGCAAAAAAGTATTTTTTAACAACAACATAAATAATTATAATTTTGCAACAGCAACAACAACAACAACGTTTCTTACAACAACATTTCGACAACAACATACAAATTTTCTCAACAATAACAACAACAGCGTGCCTGCTTTAGCGCCAACAAACGCTCGTCTGTGGTTGTGGCATGTGGTGTGCGGCAAGTGGCATATGCCTCACTCGAGGTTTAAGTTTCAATTTGTTATATGCCACTCACTTGATGGCGCGCTGTCTGTACTCCGTTCCTCTCATGCAGTGTGTGCGCCCTGCCACGCTGGCTGCCTCTACACGCCTCAAAGCCTGCTAAATTGGCCTTGCTGCCGGCTGCCCGACTGCCTGCCTGTTTGTCTATCTGCCTTTACGACTAGCTTCCTGCCCGTCTCGCTGACGACCTCCGTGCTTCACTCCTTGTCTATCTGTATGTCTGTCTTCCAGTTTGACTGTCTACTTGCCTAGTTGTCTACTGGGGCTGCTCGCTCTTACTTGTTTTGACTCTTTCCCGTTGCACTTCGCCATTTTATTTGGCTTCTGCCGCGCTCCAGCCCGCCGCTTTGCCACCGCCTGACAGCTTTGCTGCTGTTTAAAGCATTTCATTCATTACATTTGTCGGACATTTTTTGTTTTTAGCTTCAGCTAGGTATGTTTTCGTTATTGTTGTGATGGTTGTTGTTGTTGTTGTTGCCTGGCATTTGTTTCGCCCTCAGCTTGTTTTGCATTTGACCCAAATTCGGCAGAATTTCCATTTCGGTTTACTGCCACTGGAATTGCAGTCAACATTTGGCAACACTGCGGCTCGTCTTTATGCTAGGCACACACACCCGTACTTTTCATACTCACACACATAGACCTTTTTGCTGCACGCCTACATGCACATAGCTGCGGCGTGGCGTAGCATACATTTAGGCGTCTCTCATTTAATGTCTCTGTGTTCGCGTGCCGCTGCTGCTTTGCCGTCTGCCTTTATGCCTAATAATGTGCTAAACTCGTTGCCACACATTTAAATTGTTGTGGCAGGCAAGTGAAGAGGGCAGGGGACGTGAAAAAGAAATGCCAAAAAATCAAAAAAAAAAAAAAAACGAAACGAAATTGTGCAAAAAATAAGTGAATTTAAAGGAGATCACTGCTTGCAACTGAACTGTAAATGAAAATGAAAGCATTGTCTATGTAATTGTGTGCTTGTGTGTGGCAATGATGGCAGCGGAAATGGAAATGGTGCAATAAAAATGAGAATGCTTAAAAGCATGGAAATAATTGTGCCACTAAACGATTTGCGGGCTGTTATCCTCTTAATTTTCACGTATTTTATTTATACTAATTTTTGTTATTTTTTATTTTTATCTTTATTAATTTCTTAATTTTTTTTAAATAATTTTCATTGTTATTATTTTTATTTTAAGTTATAATTTTAATTTTATTTAATTATTTTTTTTTAATTTATAATTAGTTTTCAATATTTCAATTTAATTTAATTTTATTTTTTTTATTATACTTATTATTTACTTTTTAAGTTTTTTTAACTAATTTTGTATTACTTATTTTTATTAGTTTTTAATATTTGAATTTTCTAATTATAATTTATTCGTATATTTTTAAATTAATTTTTTATTGTTATTATTTTTATCTTTATTAATTTATTAATTTTTTATATTTAAAAATAATTTTTATTGTTATTATTTTTATTTTAAGTTATAATCATAATTTTTATTAAATTATTTTTTATTAATTTTTAATTAGTTTTAAATTGAAATGAATTTAATTTTTTTTAATTGTACTTATTATTGACTACTTTTTAATTTTTTTAATCAATTTTGTATTACTTATTTTTATTAGTTTTAAATATTTAAATTTTCTACTTATAATTTATTCGTATATTTTTAAAATAATTTTTTATTGTTATTATTTTTTATTTTTATCTTTATTAATTTCTTAATTTTTTTATTTTCTTTAATTTTATTTTTTGTTAATATTTTTTATATTTTCCTTAATTTATTATTTTAATTTTATTTTTTATTAATTTTTAATTGGTTTTCAATATTTAATTTTAATTGAATATTATTTTTTTTTTATTATACTTTTTATTTACTCTTTAAGTTTTTTTAAACAAATTTTTTACTAATTATTTTTATTAGTTTTTAATATTTAAATTCTTGTAATTATATTTTATTCTCATTTTTTTTAAATTATTTGTTTTTTTTTTATTGTTATTATTTATTATTTTTATCTTTATTAATTTCTAAATTTTTTTATTCCTTTAAATTAATTTTTTTGTTAATGTTTTTTTATTTTTTCTTTAAATTATTATTAAATTTTTTTTTTTATTTTTTTAATAATTTCTCATTAGTTTTCAATATTTCAACTTTATTGTGTTTTATTTTTTAATTTTTTTTTTTTACTTTATTGAAATTAATTTTTTATTTAAATTTCAATTTTATTTTATTTTTTTCTACGTTGAATTGTTTGCTTTTCACCTACCCACCCATCTCTCATGCTTGCCGTTCCCTTCAGGCCTGTTCTGTCCACTGTCTGCATTTGCTAATTTCGCTTCCCTCCACTCTCACCTTCACTAGGAGCGCCTTGCCTCGTCAGCTGGGTTATCTCAATGTTTACTGTGCTGTGGTCATGCTTTTAGGCTTTTATTGTTATTTTGTTGTTGTTGCTGTTATTGTGCTTCATTCTTGCCGTTTTTTTGCTTGTAACGGTATTGTTGCATTGCGGTTTTACGACGGCCGCGGCTGCAAGTCGTAAATATTACTCACAGTAATTGCCAACAAAAGTGTCGGCATTCGAGATTTCTCTATGCAAAGCAATTCTGCGCTTCACTCAAACGTTCGTCTGATTCGCGTGGGCAGGAAAAAGTGCTAAACATTCAATATTTGTATTTTTGTGTACATTTTTGGGCAAGCAGGAAAGTGGAACTCAAAAAATTTGTTGCAAATAATAAGCCTTTGTCGGTTTGGCGTTTTTATGGGCAATTTTGAAAGCTTTTGCCTAAATTAGTTTCTCCCACCCACAGTGAGTTGGCGAAAAAAGTGGTGTTTCCCTAGCAATGCACTAAATGTTAATGTAATTGTATTTGTGCAACAAATATTTGCATAGCGAAACCTTTAGTCGGCAACTGGTTTAAGCAAAGGCTTAAAATGTTTACTTAAAACGAAAGAACTTTGTACGAGTGATATTAAGAGAAAATTTGTGGTTTCAGCTAACGAAGTTATGTATCTCAAGATATATCACTTCGTTATTATGTCTATACGTTTTCGTATTGCTTGTCATTACAAAAAATTGTTTAATGTAAATATTATACCTGCTAAATAGTTGTGTTGATTTTATGAATTTTGTGTTGGAACTTAGACAGCAACTCGTTTTCACTCACAGCAATTATGCCAACTTATTGTGTATGTTTATGTCTTCGCTAGTCGCTTATTCCATTTGGTCCAATATCTAATTAATTTAAACTATTTCACAAGTATTCAGTGTATGTTGCCTACCTTTAGGCTCATACTTACTTGTATTGTCTACCCTTAGGCTCATTCTTTCCCTTTGCTTTGACAAATCTGGATGAACTTTTCGAATATATTTTAAATAATTCGTCTACTTATAAGCTTTCATTCACTATTTAAGTTTCTTATTCAGCTCTTATCGAAAGAGTTCAGTGTACGTTGTCTTCTTTTAGGATTGAACCTTTATTGAGCTTTTAGTGAAATGAGTTATTATAATTTTCCCAACACAGTACACCTAATACAGTAATTTATTATTTGAAAAATATTCAAAAGTGTAGGTAACTTTTATTTTGTCTACATTTAAGCTTTCTCAAAAAATTTAAATATTTAGAAAGTAGTGAGCATATATATGTTGCCTAATTTTAGGTGATAAAAAATATCAGTGTTAATATATATGAGTGCAAAAGTTATTAACGAATTGAGTGCTTAATATTCCAACAATGTGGGCAAACTAGAGGTTTAACCTGGAGACATGTGCAAATAGATGTTCACATAGATTTCTGAAAGCTTTTAAACTAGTTAAAAATTAGTGATATTTACACATACAATACATTATCTGAATACAAGAATATCGCAGAATGCTCCAAGATTTTCTAAGTTAGATGAAAAACAACTCATAGATGGGAAAAATGTTCAATAAGGACGTAGTTAAATATATCAACATCAGAACGACCTTTTTTAAGTTATTTTGGAATTACGTAAAATGAAAAATAAAATAAATTGAACTGCAATTATAAATTTACGAATCATGCAGAAATAATGAGATGAAAGGCAAAAGAGAGAGAAAGTCTGAAACACTGTTTATGCTACTGCCTAGCTTTTTTTTAAATCGCCTTAGACATATGTGAAGATAGATGATATGTCGACGATATTGTTGGAATAAAGCTAGGTAGAAGCATAAGAGGTCTTTCGTGGTTCAAGGCACTAGATAAAGTATCTAAATTAGAATTAAACCGCTCTTAAAGTTCGCAAAGAGCGTTGACGCGCTGTATGAAAAATACTTCAGCGTCTAAGTAAAAGTAAGCGAAAATTTTGACGCGTGATTTCCCGGCTTTTCATTTTAACGATTTTTCTTAATTGGCGGGCAGAAGAAAAACTGAACGTCGTATGGAATTGTGGCAAAGTTTGTTACCTTCGGCATTAAATTATACTCTATTTAAAGTAAAAAACTAAGAAAAGTAAGGTTTGAACAAATTTTTAAACAACGTAAAGTAAAATTTATTGGAAAAAAAAAATAATACCTTTTTTCATTTTTAAACTTTTTTAGAATTTTACATTTTTTTAAATTTTCTTAGTTTATATAGAAGATACGTTATTAGCAAAAATGAATCTCTAAATATGTAACTATAAACTCTAGAAATTTCACTCAGATAAATTTTTTCTTTCCTTCCCAAAAAAATTTCTTTGAAAAAATTTTTTGAAGCCTCTAAAAAAATTCGCTCTTAATCTTAGTTTATGTTCGTGTATTCTGACTGCTGCGAGCTTTATTTGTCTAACGTTCATTTAACAGACTCTTAGTGAATTGTTAACAATATTGTTGAGAAACTGTTAAATAAAATTGACATTTGAGTTCTGTAAACCATAAATTGTCAGGCGAGCTATTGTCAATTTGTGATGAGCTCTTGGTGGCTGAGCATACTGCGTTAAGCACAGTTAATATGCTCTTAAATTGAATCAGACAAATGATAAAATTTCATAAGCTACATATATTGATTTGATTTCTTTTCATATATAATGAAGCGTGATTGTGTTCTAAAAAAATTAAAATGAAAGATAGAAAAATTCAATGTTTTGCATGACTTACAATTCTAATTCGTTTGCAGTTGGGAGGACGATTCATGGAATCTACCAAAATCATTTTATTTTTTTTTTTTTATGGAAATAATAACAGTTTAGAGCAGGGTTGGTTTTACGGCTAATCTCTATGACAGTAAAGTTAAAATCAAACATTTTCTAAAGCCAAAAAATTCCAATAGCTGGCAGTCAAGCATTGACAAAGCGCCTTAAAGCCTTGTACTTCTTTACAAAGTCTTGAATTGTTATTAAAATATGGTTTTATCTCTCTTATTTTTAGCAAATGTATTGAGTGAATATATTGTGTATTTTCAATAACTCCATTAAATTTAAAGGAAACTTTTTTCTTTTAAAATAAGGCATTCGCCTGCTTTATTATGTTGCTTGAGTTACTACTTGGCTCCCTTATTCTGTTGTGCCCTTTTCATTGGGGACGTTGTCTTAAGTGGAGAGTCCCAAACACAGCCGGAAGTCGTGAGCTGGTTGAGCCATATTTAAAAGAGTCGTTTCTGGCCACTACCAAGTATATACACTACACATGGCTCCATCCTCTCTAGTTTTCTTCAATATAATAATTTAGTTTCCTTCAGTATAATAAATTACAAATTATCTCATCTCAGCTTTTACGGGACAATCAAAGGTACAAAATTATATTTATTCAAGTGTGATTGTAAAATTTTTAGTATATTTTAATGAAAAGCATTTATTTCCAATTGTAATTATAATCAAAGCACTACTACTACCAACTACTTCTACTACCATCCTTATAAAGCTGTAAAATTTTCCCATCTCTCTGGTAATTTGTGGATACTATCCCAGAAGAACTTGCCGTTCAAAATTGAATTGAGCTAATTTTGCATACCCTGTTCTGTTGTGAACCATTTGCTAGTGGAAGTATTCTGTATCGACCAAAACAAAAAGTAGTCGGTAGAGACAAGATCTGGACTATAACATGGACAAGCTAAAACTTCCCAGCCGTTGTGTTCTAAATAGTTTTAGCTGGTCCTACAAATTGTTGCTTTCTGTAAAGTCCCAAATTTCGAGCATTGTTATGAGTCTTGATGACAATTAATGTTTCACGCAGTTTAAAAACGTCGTTTTTGCAAATGATTCAGGAATTTTGGTAAGACTACATGGTAGTATTGACATGCTTCACTCACTAAGCAGTAACCAAAATTTGTTGAGTCGACTGATTAGATTTGTTCAGACCATTGCTTTCTCTTAGATGCCAACACAAGGATTTTCAAGTACTGTTTCCTTGACTTCTTCAACTTGATGTGTTGTTGCCGATAGCGTTTACAATTAGTGGTTTATGTCGTTTAGGAAGTTCATAATACAGCAAGCAATTCTGATCTCACCAAATATAGAAGATTGATTTTTTGAAGTATTGATCATTATTCTTCACTAGTCACAGTCCAATGTAAACTCGACTTTCTTTTGTAGCATTTACGACATGCAAATCGTCTTTCCATGTCTCTGGGCTTCAATTTATATGACATCCAATTTCTGCCTGTGTTCGACTGCTTTTCAGTGTTTCAAAATTACCGCTTTTTCTTCTTCTTTACTGGCGTAGACACCGCTTACGCGATTATAGCCGAGTCAACAACAGCGCGCCAGTCGTTTCTTCTCTTCGCTACGTGGCGCCAATTGGATATTCCAAGCGAGGCCAGGTCCTTCTCTACTTGGTCCTTCCAACGGAGTGGAGGTCTTCCTCTTCCTCTGCTTCCCGCGGCGGGTACTGCGTCGAATACTTTCAGAGCCGCTGTCTTTTAATTCGCTGAACTATGTCAATGTCGTCGTATATCTCGTACAGCTCATCGTTCCATCGAATGCGATATTCGCCGTGGCCAACGCGCAAAGGACCATAAATCTTTCGCAGAACCTTTCTCTCGAAAACTCGCAACGTCAACTCATCGGTTGTTGTCATCGTCCAAGCCTCTGCACCATATAGGAGGACGGGAATTATGAGAGACTTATAGAGTTTGGTTTTTGTTTGTCGAGAGAGGACTTTGCTTCTCAATTGCCTACTTAGTCCGAAGTAGCACCTGTTGGCAAGAGTTATCTTGCGTTGGATTTCTAGGCTGACATTGTTGGTGGTGTTAATAATGGCTCTAAGACAGACGAAATTATCTACAACTTCAAAGTTATGACTGTCAACAGTGACGTGAGTGCCAAGTCGCGAGTGCGACGACTGTTTGTTTGATGACAGGGGATATTTCGTCTTGCCCTCGTTCACTGCCAGACCCATTTCTTTTGCTTCCTTGTCCAGTCTGGAGAAAGCAGAACTAACGGCGCGGGTGTTGAGGCCGATGATATCAATATCATCGGCATACGCCAGCAGTTGTACACTCTTATAAAAGATAGTACCCTCTCTGTTAAGTTCTGTAGCTCGAACTATTTTCTCCAGAAGCAGGTTGAAAAAGTCGCACGATAGGGAATCGCCTTGTCTGAAACCTCGTTTGGTATCGAACGGCTCGGAGAGGTCCTTCCCGATTCTGACGGAGCTTTTTGTGTTGCTCAACGTCAGTTTACATAGCCGTATTAGTTTTGCGGGGATACCAAATTCAGACATCGCGGCATAAAGGCAGCTCCTTTTCGTGCTGTCGAAAGCAGCTTTGAAATCGACGAAGAGGTGGTGTGTGTCGATTCTCCTTTCACGGGTCTTTTCCAAGATTTGGCGCATCGTGAATATCTGGTCGGTTGTTGATTTACCAGGTCTAAAGCCACACTGATAAGGTCCAATCAGTTTGTTGACGGTGGGCTTTAATCTTTCACACAATACGCTCGACAGAACCTTATATGCGATATTGAGGAGGCTAATCCCACGGCAGTTGGCGCAGATTGTGGGGTCTCCTTTTTTGTGGATTGGGCATAGCACACTTAAATTCCAATCGTTGGGCATACTTTCGTCCGACCATATTTTGCAAAGAAGCTGATGCATGCACTTTATCAGCTCTTCGCCGCCGTGTTTGAATAGCTCGGCCGGCAATCCATCGGCCCCTGCCGCTTTGTTGTTTTTCAGGCGGGCAATTGCTATTCGAACTTCTTCATGGTCGGGCAATGGAACGTCTGCTCCATCGTCATCGATTGGGGTATCGGGTTCGCTTTCTCCTGGTGTTGTGCGTTCACTGCCATTCAGCAGGCTGGAGAAGTGTTCCCTCCATAATTTAAGTATGCTCTGGGCATCGGTAACTAGATCACCTTTGCGGGTTCTACAAGAGTATGCTCCGGTCTTGAAACCTTCTGTAAGCCGCCGCATCTTTTCGTAGAATTTTCGAGCATTACCCCTGTCGGCCAGCTTATCAAGCTCTTCGTACTCACGCATTTCGGCCTCTTTCTTTTTCTGTCTACAAATGCGTCTCGCTTCCCTCTTCAACTCTCGGTATCTATCCCATCCCGCACGTGTTGTGGTCGATCGTAACGTTGCGAGGTAGGCAGCCTGTTTTCTCTCCGCTGCGACACGGCACTCCTCGTCGTACCAGCTGTTCTTCTGCACTTTCCGAAAACCAATGGTTTCGGTTGCAGCTGTACGTAAGGAGTTTGAAATGCCGTCCCACAGTTCCCTTATACCGAGTTGTTGACGAGTGCTCTCAGAGAGCAGGAGTGCAAGCCGAGTAGAAAAACGTTCGGCTGTCTGTTGTGATTGCAGCTTCTCGACGTCGAACCATCCTTGTGCTTGTTGGCGTGCGTTTTTTGCTGCACAGAGGCGGGTGCGTATTTTGGCTGCAACAATATAGTGGTCCGAGTCGATGTTAGGACCTCGGAGCGCACGCACATCTAAAACACTGGAGACGTGTCTTCCGTCTATCACTTTTGAGTAAATCTAAATAATCAGCGACTTTTCAGGCAACCATCTTCATCGAGTAATGCTTCTAGTTCTTCATCTTCATCAAACTTTTTTGGCCCGCCAGAGCGTTCTTCGTCTTCCATTTAACATTTTTAAGTTGTTTAAACCACTTTTGGTGCATTCGCTTAGCTATAGCATATTCACCATAAACTTCCACCAAAATATGCTGATTTGCGACTGATGTTTTTTTTTTTTTTGTTAATGAAATAATGAGGAAATGCACCGAAAAAAATGTTTAGTTACGAATTTCGACTTATTATTTGGGTGAAAAAAATTGTTCTTGTCTACGCTTCAAGTGAAAGATTCATACTGAAAAAGACTGAAAAAACACTAGCTTTCCAACTCTTCTAAGAAATATTGAAACAATGAAAAAATGATCAAATTACGCGTGCTCTTGGCAAATTGCACGAATTAGAGGTGTTCGAAGTGTTTCCCTTTCATTTAGACAATTTTTTCATTAACAAAATATTATGAAAAAAAAAAAATTAAAAATTTTAAAAATAAATTTATATGTCTTAAAATGATCTCTTTAATGTAGTTTGTGACTATTTTGTAAACTTAATATGTGCTTATAGACATAACGTGCCACATCATAGAAATCACGTAAATGTTGCACGACACACTACTGAGCCCTCAAGTATATTTGCTATACTTTAAATAGAAATAGAAAGCAGCAACAAGCGACCACTTTCAGCTTGAAAATCTCCTCCTTCAAGTATAAAAAGAAGAAGCAGCAGCAGCAGCAGCAGCAGGAAAAGAGTCGAGAGGTTTGCGGTGAAGGAGTGAAGTGTTGTTTGTGTTAGTGAAGACGAATGCTCCTCCGCCATAGCCAACATGTGGTCAAATCACGGTAAACTACTTGCAATTTTCTAGCATTTTAAAATTTGTGGCACGTGCCCAAATTGTAAACTTGAGGCAAACAATAAATTTACAGCTGCAGAAGTAAAACCGCAGCAATACATGCCGAGAGCATTCTGATGAAGTGAAATAAAATGAAACATAAATATAACTACAATAGAAAAGTATAAATAGTATATAACGGGTGATTTTTTAAGAGCTTGATAACTTTTTTAAAAAAAAAAACGCATAAAATTTGCAAAATCTCATCGGTTCTTTATTTGAAACGTTAGATTGGTTCATGACATTTACTTTTTGAAGATAATTTCATTTAAATGTTGACCGCGGCTGCGTCTTAGGTGGTCCATTCGGAAAGTTCAATTTTGGGCAACTTTTTCGAGCATTTCGGCCGGAATAGCCCGAATTTCTTCGGAAATGTTGTCTTCCAAAGCTGGAATAGTTGCTGGCTTATTTCTGTAGACTTTAGACTTGACGTAGCCCCACAAAAAATAGTCTAAAGGCGTTAAATCGCATGATCTTGGTGGCCAACTTACGGGTCCATTTCTTGAGATGAATTGTTGTCCGAAGTTTTCCCTCAAAATGGCAATAGAATCGCGAGCTGTGTGGCATGTAGCGCCATCTTGTTGAAACCACATGTCAACCAAGTTCAGTTCTTCCATTTTTGGCAACAAAAAGTTTGTTAGCATCGAACGATAGCGATCGCCATTCACCGTAACGTTGCGTCCAACAGCATCTTTGAAAAAATACGGTCCAATGATTCCACCAGCGTACAAACCACACCAAACAGTGCATTTTTCGGGATGCATGGGCAGTTCTTGAACGGCTTCTGGTTGCTCTTCACCCCAAATGCGGCAATTTTGCTTATTTACGTAGCCATTCAACCAGAAATGAGCCTCATCGCTCATCGGACACGGACGCGAAACACATTTCGAACCGAACACTGATTTTGGTAATAAAATTCAATGATTTGCAAGCGTTGCTCGTTAGTAAGTCTATTCATGATGAAATGTCAAAGCATACTGAGCATCTTTCTCTTTGACACCATGTCTGACATCCCACGTGATCTGTCAAATACTACTGCATGAAAATCCTAACCTCAAAAAAATCACCCGTTATATAGAGAGGTATATAAATATGCTAACAAAGCAAAATATCGATTTCTTACAAACAAACATGGCAATAACGGTAAAAATAATGTGCTCAAAATTTTGCTGCGCCAGTATGGCCAGCGGCTTTCACTTTATTTAATTTAATTTTGAGCGCTTTTCTTTAACTTCTCTTTTTGTATTGTTGTTGCTCTTTGGCTGTGCAACATTTTAAGAGCCCACTACTTGCCACAAACCGACATACTTGCCATAATGGCAAGCATAAGTCGCAACAACAATGAAATGGCTGCGCGTTAAGTGGCAAGGCGGCCACTGAGCCGCAACCGCAGAGCCACACAGCCCATTGGAGGCAAGCAGCTTGGCGTTGTGGCAGGGGCAGTAACAGTGAATGCGCAGCGATAATACGGCATTGTTGCAGAAACACAACTCGACAATAATAAAAAGCTCATACTTGTAATAACAAGCAAAGCCAAGTGACCTCCAGAGGAAACTTTAAACGTAATGGCCAAGAAAGCGGCACTGACAACAATAACAACAACAACAACAACAACAACAACAAGAGTATGAGCACAGCAATAACAAAAATTGAAAACGCAGGCGAACATAAGCGATTCGAAAGGCGAAAAGCTGCCTGACTGCGTGTTAGTGGTCAAGTGTGCTTGTGTGTGTGTGTGTTCAACTGTGTATGTGTGAGTGCTTGTTCATAAATATTTGTGTGCCTTTGACTTGCGAATAAGCTTGCTTCGCATAAGCCACAGCTTTAAGGCATTTAAATGCAGTTACCTTTCAAAAGGAAATTCATTTTCACTCCAAAGTCGCGCAAATCAGCCATTGTTGTTGTTGTGCGTTTGTGCTGCAAGGTGCTACCACAGCGACAATAATACTTATAATAATAATAATCGCTGCGACAACTATCCAAAGCTGCACTAACACACATAAGCACCTATTTGTATTTGTTTGTGTGTGTGTTGCAAGTGCTGTGTGAGTAAATAAATGTGATCCCATCACATAATCCACTATTAGAACGTGTGTGTTGCATGTCGAATGAGTTGGAAAAAATATATAATGCCCGCTTTTGCTGTCGCTGTGTAAAAGTACAGTGTGTGAGTTAACGCCAAATTGGACCGTGCCACGCAGTTAGCGTAGGGAAAGCATAGTTTTAGGCCTCATACTCTAAAGCTTAATTTATTTCGAATTTAATAGACATTTTTACTCAGAGAGTATGTGATTTTTTGTTAATTATATCTATAAGATACTTATATTTATATAGTATATTTAATTCAGAAATTCCAAAATCGAGCCTTTTTCGTCTTTTTTAAATATTTTTAATTTTTTTTTAATATTTTATTTAAAGATTTGTGGTATAAAGCAAATTTTACTGTATATTATATAAAACACTTTGACAGAAAAAAACTTGGGTCAGTCTTGGCCTTGGTGCATACAGCAGGCATAAATTCTTCGAAAAACTTCCATAATTTATATCACTCTATGACATAATCGACGTTATTCTGGCTGTAAGACCAAACCATTTTTTTCGAGAGATGGCGTCATAAGAAAAAAATAAGAGTTTCCGTCTTTCGAAGTTAACTTTCAAAGCCTAAGTGCTTACCTCTTCGATTTTCCAAATGGAACTTATTTAAAAAATTAATATTACTTATGTCAGTTCCTTATGTATTCGAAAATTTTCGAAATAATAAAAATTTTGTTTTTCAAAAATATTGACTCGACTTTGAAACCTTACAGCAAGAGCCATTTAAGCTCTTCGAAAATTTTGAAATTTAAATTTTTGAAACTATTTTTATTACTTTTCGTAGAGCTCTATATTTTCGAAAATCTTCGAAAAAATAAGAATTTTATATTTAAAAAATTCTGACTCGACTATGAAATTTTGTAAAAATTGTCATTTAAGCTGGTTCGAAAATTTCGAAATTGAATAAACTGTCTTCGAAAGAAAAAAAAAAATATATTTCAAAAACGCTGACTCGACTTTGAAATTTTATAGCAACAGCAATTAAAAATTTCGAAATTAAACTTATTGAAAACATTTTTATTTCTGATCTTAGATATTTATATATTCGAAAATTATAAAAACAAATTCGAAAAATGTATTCAAAAATTTTCGAAAATATTAAAAAAAAATATATTTCAAAAATGCCTTGTAGCGAAAGTTTTGAAATCGAACTTATTGAAGAAATAATGTTACTAACTTCTTATGTTTTGGAAAATCTTCGAAAAAATAAAAATTTTATATGTCAAAAAGACAAGAGCCATTTAAGCTCATCAAAATTTTGAAATTTAAATTTTTGAAAATATTTTTATTACTTTTCATAGAGCTCTTTATCTTCGAAAATCTTCGAAAAAATAAAAATTTTATATTTCAGAAATGCTGACTTGACTTTGAAATCTGGAAACAATGATCATATAAGCAAGGCCGACGTGTTTTATACTGTACTAAAATAAGCAGAAAATATCCCCGATGTTCATATTTTTTTTTTTTCACGAACTTAAATACTGTAATTGAAATTGCTGTTTCCATTGCGCTCAATTTCAACCTTCGTTGCAAATATTTCAATTTCTGTTGTTATTTTTTACTTTTTGTGAATTTTCAGTTTAAAATAAATTACATTAATCAATCTTTAAGGGGCCCAAAAGTATTAGCGAATAATTTCAGTATTTTCCCAAAACTCTTTTTCGAAAGAAGATCATTAAGTGGGGGCTTTCGAAGACTATAGCAGCAACTATGCCGCCCAAACCTCAAGTTTGGAACTTCTTTCAGCTTTAAGCGTTCCAACTGCTTCTTCCTTGGCGCTAAAACTGTGGGTAGGTCTTGACCGCTCTTGCTTACATTCACTGGACATTCATTGTTTTTTCGAATCGAAGAAGCTTTTAGCTGCAGCATCATCTTCCAACATAAAGATCATCTTCCATACGAACGAGAGCTCGTTCGTTGAATTTTTATGCGCTTAACTATATTCATGATGTCGTTCCATCTCCAACGGTATTCATCGCTTACGTGCACGGGTCTAAAGATCTTACGAAGAACAGTTCTCTCGACTCCTCTAAGTGCTCTCTCATCTCGGCGCGTCGTCATCCATGTTTTTGTGGGGTATAACAACAGGACTGGAGTAATGAGAGACGAAATTATATAACCTAATGTTTAATTACTGTTACCGAATATTTATCACAGTACAATATCACTATTTTCTCTACACGATTTTCTAACGAATTAAGAAAAGAAAAGAACTTGAAACTAAAGAGCTATTTCAAGGTAGAAATGTCTTGAATCACGATATGTGCCGGAATTGAGGCACTCCTGTTACCTCTGCTATGATTGCAATTTACTAAATTTGGATATAAAACACTTTTTTTGACAAATATTGTTATTTGTATTAAAAAAAAATCCCACAGTCATATTTGTATGTAAGTCTATTTATGTTCCCTTTCTTTGATGGTTTAAGTGGCGGGCACTTTTGAAAAATTAAAAAATAAAAATAATATTAATAAAAAAATTAAAATAACTGTAATAAATAATGTAATAAATAATGAATAATAATCGTTTTACATATAAGTAAATAATAAATTATAAAATAAATATATTAATAAATATTAATAATAATAATAATAATAATAATAATAATAATAATAATAATAATAATAATAATAATATTCTTTAAAAATTAGCGTATAAAAATATTATAAGTAAAAGTAATAATTACGAAAAAAATAAAAAAAAATACAATAAAAAAACTAATTAAAAAAAATTTAAAAAAATTAACACTAATAAATAATGAATTCAGTCGTTTTACATATATTTTTGCCACGTGCTCAATTCTGTTAAATAGCAGCGACAACGTCGAATTCCTTACTTTGATTCTATCGGCTCTGTTAGCCGCCAAATCGAAAATCATACAGAATTCAATTTGCACCTTCTATATACTTTACATTCTCTGGCCCGACGCGCTTTTCAGAATGCATCGCAAACAACGGCCACGGCGCTATGGCGGTTTTGTTTACTTTTTGAATTTTTTAATTCGTAATATCTTTTGAATGGAAAGTCCAATTTAAAAACTATTTTATAGGTAGTTAAATGGTCTTGACCATAAAATAATTTATTTGGATAAGGATTAATATAAACATATAAATGGCATGGTTTGAATTTGGTTAGCATTTTCATTAATGTTTAAAATGAAAAAAGTTGTTGTAGTGACATAACTAAAATAGTTGGACATATGCTACCGCGGAGTTTTTTGTAGACATTATGATGTTTTTCAATATTGTTGTACATTATTTTGTTCTAACGCTAATAGTTTCGGCAGCGCATTTGACGAAAGACATTTTGAGACTTATTTTTCTATTCCTTCGGTTATTTTGTTCAAATTTTACCAAGGATCTCTAATTTTTTTTTTAATGAAATGTAGCCTATGTCAAATTGGAAGAATGTAGCATTATATTGGTGAAAGAATTTTTAAAATCGGCTCAGTATTTTTTGGGGCCTATTTATTACAAACATACAAACATACAAAAATAGGTACAAATCTTTTCCTCTATTATTATAGATAAATAACGAAATCTCTCACTAAATCCTCTTACACTGTGAAAGAGAAACATCGTCGTCGGTTATTGTAGAATCATTCAATGAAGCAAATTTTTCAGTTTCAAAAGCAGAAAAATGTTGCAGAGATCCCAATTTCAATCCGGTGGTTCAGTATTGACTCTCGTTACGTATTTCCCCAAAAAAACTGGCAGAAAATTCATGGATTTTTTACCACGATATTGTAGCATGTTTGTAGCTACAATACGACAATACATTATCGTGGTAAAAAATACATGAATTTTCTGCTCACAATTATGGCCGTTTACCATGAATTTCTTCCCGTAGATGCCTCCAACTGACCAACTAGTATTTCTTTTTGACTATTTGTCCTTTACGAAGAAATTCACGCTCAACTACCTTATGGTAATAAAAGCATACGCTGAATATTAAGTTGAATTTGGAGCGACTTTAAGGAGATTTTTTCGGTTTTGACTCATTCCTGGAACGCCATTCGCTGGATTCGGGAACAAATTCATAAACTCACGGCTCGTCAGCAGTAACGTTGCGCTTGATAAGTGAAGAAACCTAAGCTACGTTGTCAAGTATCGCATTTACGACTTGAACTCAACGTCTTTTCTGCAAACGATGCAGGACTTTTGGTTAAAGTTTATGATAGAATTGACACGCTTCATACCCAAAATATTAACCGAAATTTGTTCAGTCGATTGATTAGTGATGTTCAGACCATTAGTTTTCTCTCAGATGCCAACACGGCGTTTTTCAAGCAATGTTCTTTGATCTTTTCGTCTTCTTTAACAAAGGTGTCATACTCGTGATAAAGCTGACTCCACAAAATAATTCTGCAATATAATTAACCATTCCGTGGTCCTGATTCCATTCGAAAAAAATATATAAATTAACAAAGCTATTATACCCAGACTTCTCAAAAACAACAACAATAATTTGTTGGAAAAAAAAGAAATGCGTTTTTAATCCATTATTTTAGCGTCTATGCCACTGTGCGCCCCACCAAGGCGAAAGTACGGCGTCATTTCGGACGCATTCGCGGTGCTTCAAGTTGATGGCACGCGAAGTTGGCGTGTGCAATGAGATTTTAAAAGAAAGCTATAACTCACCCACACACGCGCACACACATACATGAAGGTGCCACGAAAATTATGTAAGTGCAAATATGTTTGCGAAACGTGCAACAGACAAATGTGAATTGACAGTGGAAAGTTTGGCCGGGCAGCGCTGGGCGATCCAAGGAAAGCACACATACACACACACACAAACAAACACACGTGAAGATACACATGCAACAATATGCGGTTACAATGGCGGCAAGCAGCACACCTACGAGTGCGAGTGGCACGCTCTATAACCGAATGTGCTTGTATTGCATGCATTTCACTATATACCAGTATGTGTGTGCGCGTGCTTGTGGCAAGGTGTGTGATGGGGTGCTGCGCTTGTTTGCTGCACGAACAGTTGCAGCATCAACTTCAATTGCTTTGCGACGTGTGACGCATAATAGTGTTGCAAGTTGCCACATACACCTACACACATGCGCCTTCATTTATGACTCTTATTATTGTTATTGTTATTGTTATTGTTAGTACCTTTATTTCTTTCTATTCAATTCCATAACATTTATGTATTTGCTCAGAATTAGGTTTACGAGTATTTCAACGAGTATGTCGTTGTTGTTGTTGTTTTTGTAATTGTTGCTCTTATTGTTGTTGTTGTTGTTTTTGCAAAACTGTTTCATTAAATTTTGTGTTGTCACTTGTAGTTTTTACATTGTTTGCACTGTATGCTTTTTCGGTTGTTGCACACGAAGGCGGTCATGCAACATGACAAAACATTTGCTGCAACATATGCTGCAAGTAGGTACGCAACAATGCAAAAACAAAATATAAACATAAATTTATATAGATGTATGAAAATGTGCAACAACAACAACAACTAACTGTAGTTGCTGTTGGCTGGTGGCTAAGCAAATACTTATGACATAGTGCAAACTTGCAACAACAGTGGCTATGTCACTAGCACACTGGTCGGTCACAAGCGCCATACGCACACACATACCAACATGTACTCGCAAACGTCCTGGGGGCAATCACTAAAGGCAAAAAAAACCTGCCACTTTTTGTTGTTATTTACTTGCTTATATTTTTGCACTTGCAACATGGCAAAATAGTGTTTTCCTTGCACGCACAACTGCTTGTGTGCATGTGTGTAGCACATATATGGCATACTAGTGCATTTATTTGTGTGTGCATCGTTCGTGCAACAATGATTTTTTCGTTGCTGCAACATTTGTCTGTTTGCTTACTTGCTACAGCTGCTCAAGTATTGCAGTCTTTGCTGCTACCATTGTTGTTGCGCTTGTTTACTGTTGTTGTGTTTGTTGTTGTTGTTGCTGCTCGAACCTCTTCTTGTAAACACGCCTTAAAATCTGCTTTTCATTTTTTTTTTCGCCTTCACCATTTCTTTGTTGCTATTGTTGCACCATAACTAAATTACATGGCTTTGGCTCAGTTTGTTTGTTCGTTCGCTCGCTCATTCGTTCATTCGTTTGTTTGTGTTATTGCTTTTGCTGTTAACAGCAGCCTTAAAATTGCTCATAAGCAGCAGCAGCCGCATCGTCATCAGCTGCAACACTTCCACCATTATTGCCACTGACTATTATTGTGATCACAATCATTTTTGTCAACATCGTCCATTGTTGGTTGCATGCAACATCGTGCAAAATTGTCCGGTTTGTGTTTGCTTTGAAATTCTTCTCACTGCGCAGAGCTTCTTTTGGTTTCAAGCAAATTTTGGCGAAATGTTTTGTGTTGCTTTAAGTTAAATCTGTGGCAACCACGCTCAGTTAATATGTAGCGATGATTAGTTGCTTTGAGTTGCTGTGCGTGTGGTCTTAGCTTCAAAATATTAAATTAGTTTTGGTGGCTTAAAATTTGAAATCTTCTGAGAAAGTTTCTTTGTGGCAACGATTTCTCTTTGTGGTTATTTTTTTTTTTTGTTTTGGCCAACAAAAAGATTTTTATTAATTTTCATACTTTAGTTTAACTTAACTTATATCCGAAGATAGATAGGTGATAGAAGAGATATGTAGAGTGATCCATTTCATGGTTTCTAACTTTTTTAAATAAAATACACAGAAACTTCAAATTTAATGGGGACTATTTATTATGCTTCGAATGAACATTCTTCGGCATTTATTTTTTGAAGATTATCTCTTTCAAATATTGACTGTGGCTACGTATTAGATGGTGCATTCGTGGTGTTCAGTTTTTGATGACTCATTCGAGTATTTCGACTGGTAACTGGAGAATGAAGAACGTAATGTTTTGCTCCAATACCCGAATCGATAATTCTATTGGCAAAACACACCGAATCATTACTTTTTCTGGACAAAATGGCAGGTCTTGAATCTCTTCAGGTTGCTCTTCGTCAAAATACGGCGGTTTTGCTTGCTTACATATCATTGATTCAGAAAAGGGGTTCACCGCTGAATAAAATTTGGCTCCTGAACTCCAGTTTTGCCCAAGCTGTATTTGGTACGCTTTCAATTTAATATATCTACGTAAAGTGCGCCAAGTCGTTTCATACTTCAGTACGAGTTGCTACGAACGTCACCGAATCGTGTACATTCTCTGCTACGGCTGCCATATTTTCTTCATTGCGTGCTGGATGTGGTCTGTTTCGTCGAATATATTACAATAATGAATGCTGGCTGCGAATAGTACGCTCAGTAGACCGATTGTGTTGACCATAAGTTGAGCGAAGCGCTCGAAACACATTCTATACAGAACGTGGTTTTTCGTTATGAAACTGACTGATTTGTGAACATTGTTTAGGATTAAGTCTTCCCACGATAAAATGCCAAACAAAACTGAACAAAAAACATATTGCAGCTTGACACGACTCACGCGTGATCTGTCCGAAGAAGGTTATTGAAAAGTACTGCTACATGGATTACCCGTTATAAAGAAAATTTAGACAGAATCATCATCTGATAGTAGAATGTTTGTGTGTTATAAATGCGTTGAATAAGGTCAATACTTCCCTTAATCCCCATATAACATATACGAGGGCTGCTTTATACATTTCTGGCCTAATAATGAAAATAGGCATATTTATCAACGAAAATGGTTTTCTCTTCATTGGATTTGGCTCGTCTTGGAAGACCCACACGGTCGATTGCTGTTTTGTTTCGGGCTTATACGCATAGATCCATGGTCACCTGTGACGATCTTATTTTTTCAGCATTTATTGACACCAATCCACACGAGCTTTTTTTTGAGCGATTGTCAAATTGTGCGGAATCCAACGAGAACAAACCCTTTTTACGCCCAGGTGTTCATGCAATATCGAATGTATGCTGGTGGGAGAAATGCATAGGCATGCCTCTATCTGAAGGCATGTTACATGACAGTCTGGCATTATCAGTTCACGTACGGCATCGATGTTTTCTGGCACAACGGCTGGACGACCTTCACGGAATTCGTCTTTGAGCGAGCGTCGGCCAGGATTGAATTCGTTGTAACAGTTTTTCACAGTGCCATAGGGTGGTGCTTCATAGTCATACAAAGATTTTAGTTCATCGATGCACTCTTGTCGCGATAATCCACGTGAAAGTTGTGAAAAATGATCGCACGAAAATGTTCACGAGTTAATTCCATTTTTTGGCCGAGATGAATTTTTTAATTCCCTGTAAATAAAACAATTCACGATTAAATGACAAAACGTTCTGAGTGATGCTATACTAAAAAATGTCAAACTTTCCAGTGGAAATGTCAGATTGCACCTGGCAACACTTAGTGTTGCCTAGTCCAGAAATATATATAGCAACCTATGTAAAGGTTTTTGAACTTCTGTGAGACTTCATACACCTTATGTTGGCCAATATGTGAGTTATCTTCATAAGATTGAGCGAACCTGTTTTAGTCATAACAGTGTATGTATGAGGCTAAAATGCATAAAATTAGTTGAAAATTTGACTTTTATATAGCTAATATAAAAATTTTCGAACATCACGCTGACTTTAGTTAAGGTACCTTAAGGAAACTCGAAGAACAATTTTTGGCAAAAGTAAATAAAATTTGGTCAATACAATTTTTAAAATTCTTTTTCAAATTTTTCAAATCCACTATTGAGTCATACTTCCCTATTATAATAGTTTACTCCAAGTTCGATCTTTCGTTTTAAACCCGATTTTAAAGAGATGGTATCTACCCCCCTTTCCCTGCTGTTATGCTCATTGCCGAATGCTGGGAAACCTTGAGCCGTGTTTACTTTCCGGAGCAGGGCATTTCGCCCTTAATATTAAAAAAGCTACAACTATAACTCTTATCATGAATTTGTACTACTAAATAGTTTCATTTTCCTAGTTAGTAATAGTAAAAAAGTATCTATACTTTCGAAAAGATCTTTTGATTAAAAACTGTGACTAATGACTATCAGTTTCGCTGTTATTTTTCTTCTAAGCTACGGCTTAATGATATTTTCTGATTCGTTTTCTTGTCTAACCTTCGATTATTTTTTTTTGGGATGATGATTGATTTGGGAAAAAAGTACTCGAAAATTATAAACAAAACGCAAAATATTTAGTTATTAACAAATATTTATTTTGTCACCTTCAAAGTAATCCCCACGGGATGTAATAAACGTATGCAAACGATTTTTTTAAATACTCGAAACACTTTTCATAACTTCACTTTTTTGGAAACGTCTGCAGATCCTTCGGAGAATATTGTTTTAGCTTTTCCGGGGGTTCCATCCCGATCGTTGTTAATTTGGTTACATGATAAACTCATAAACCTATTTCTCATCGGCAGTTATAATGCTCTCCATGTACTACTGTACTCTTTTTGAGTCAACTTTATCGGAACGACTCGTGCAAGAACGAGTTTCATACCCAAAATATCCACCAAAATCATGCGAACTGACTCGCGTGGGATGTCGAGATGGCAGGAGACCATCTCTTTAACACTAGCCTGACAATTTTCAAGCACAACATCCTACACTTTTTTAGTATTTTCATCATGGAGGTAAAGGTTGCCCAGAACGAGACAATATCGTTTATTAGTTGTCTCGTCCTGAATTTATCGGGCCTGATTTCATATATTCTTTATGGATTTGCATAATTTCAATTATTGTTTTATTTATTAACGAAAAACCGTTGTTCCTCAAATAGCTATTGGTTAATAGTCTTTTTGTCAGGAATGTTTTTTATTCGTTAAAAAATATGCTGAATGTGATAAGTCTTGCTGTTTCAAAGTCTTAATAAAATATTTACATAAACGGTTTTCAAATTATTTTCAACCCAGTTTTTCTAAAAACATAACAAGAATAATAAAAAATACCTTTGTTATAATAATAATAATATAATAAATCCATATAGCTTAAAATTTAGGGAACATCATTTATTTACTTATGATATGTGTCAAAAACTAACAAATTTGTGTTGAAATTTTCTTTTACTCTTAACTTCATTTTAAGCAGAATATTTTGGTTTGGTTTGCTACTTGGCTAAGCTATTATGTTTACGCCTGAATACATACTTTAAGAAAGAAAAATGTTGCTTTAGTGCCAGCTAACAATGAACTTCTTTGCTCTAATTTTGATATACTAAAATGTTGCCTACATTTAGGGTGATATTCAATAAGTGCGCGTAGAAATTTAAGACTACCAGAGCGTTGCCAAGAAAATGCATATTTGCATTAAATTCTAAAAAATGAACTGAAATATTAATATCCAGGTTGACAAGTTGCTGCTTTGAAACTAAATTTCAATTAAATATTAAAGTTTGTAGAGTGTACTAAAGCTTATGAGTCATGAGAAATAAAAAACTTGGTTGTGTATTATTGGCTTGAGTCTAGCTAAGCTTAATGCCTGTTGATAAATCGCTTTGGCTGTAGTTGTAATTGTACTTTTATAGCTAAGCACATACAGCTAGTAATGTTCTTAGAGAAAATTATATATATAAACATTTATTTAGTTATATATATAGATACATAATAAATATATAAATTTATATGTATATATACATATGTATATAAAATCTACTAAAACTCGTCGCTCACTCATTGTTATCAGCTTTACGGCCTAACTGTCGTACTTATTTCATTTTATTCCTTTTAGCCTTATTTTCTTTTTGTCTTATGCTAAGCATATTTGCTTTGGATTAACAACTTCTAGCTCTGCTGTCATGAATTTTCTTCTGTTTATTCAACTTAATAGGCACTGTGAGCTATTGTCTGAATTCATGTCAAAATAACTTCATTATTTATTTACACAAAATTTTATTGTAAATTAATGTGCTGTGAGAAGAAAATTTTCTTTCGAAATGTTGTATTGAATTTGTTGAAAATTTCATATGCCAAGTGTTGTTAATTAAATATTTACAAATGTACACTACTTTTAAATTGGGAGCTTGTTTGAATTTAGTCAAAATTTGCTTGTTAAATTATGTGGTATAATTATTAAGTTAACATAATAAAGAACAAAGAAATTTGTGGGAGAAATATATAGAAGTTAAATCAAATTAAATTTAAATTAAATCTGTCTGTTGCCTGCATTTAGGCGCAAGTATCGTATAAGCTAAGTTATGCACCCACAATAAATATCTTTCTCTTTCAAATAAGAGCCTCCTTCGCTCAGCAACAATAAAATGCTTTCCAAAATAAATAATAGACATATCTTGCCACTGTGCCGTCGTTGTGCCAGTTTAGTGACACCATAGTTGCCGCTGTCAACGTCAGCGCTAACGACAACGTCTCCATTCTAGTCGTAAGTCTCCAAACGGATTTACGATGTCTTCTTAAGTATTTGCACACAGTTTTTTTTTTTTGCTATTTTTATATTTTTTCTGCAACTATTTAGTATATGTTCTAACTGTGTACTTAGAAACACTTATATAATGCTTCATGGCGCAAATAAAGCGTGGCGTGTAAAAGAGTTTCACATACCGGGAAGTTTAGATAAAGTAGTGGCACAACTGTGAGGTATATTTACGACTTGCGAAAACAATTTTTATGAAGTTTCTATTCCAAAAATTCACCATTCAATAATTTTAAATTTTTTTGGAAATTTCGGCTAAATTTATACTTTAAAGGATTCGGTTAGATTTATACTCATGGAGCAAATAAATATAAAAAATGCTAAAAACAATATACCGATTTGAAATCTTATAGTTATATTATAATAAGTTATAGTTTTTTAAGTGATATGAGTTTTAAGAAAATATATATTTGGACCACTTTTTCGTACAAAGAAAATGTATGACTTCTTACATAATAATGGAATACAATTACTTGAATAATTCGAATTATGCGAATAATCCACCAACATTCATATTATTTTGAAATTTCAAAGCGATGAAACAGAATTCACTGTGCACCTGAAAGTATGCAAACAATAATAGCATAGATTTAGTTTTCGGGTTTTTACCGTTAGTTGGTTTCTTTAAAATCGTAAAATATTTATTTTTATTGAGGTTTATTAATTTTAATGATTTTTTTTTTTTAAGTAATATTTTTGAGGAAACTGTATCGCGGGGAATAAACGATTTAAACCGCACCCTTGTTTACAGCGCCATCTGTTTACAAATATTTAAATTTATAATTTGTATGCCCTACAAAGGGTGTATTAAGTTTGCCACGAAGCTTGTAGCAACCAGCAGGAAACTTCGGATCTTGACGAGCTGAGTTGATTTAGTCATGTCCATCTATCCTTTCGGCTGTCTCTATATATGCGAAATAATCCCTCAGTTTTCGAGTTATCGATTTGAAATTTTGTAGACGTACTTTTCTCTCCAAAAAGCTACTCAGTTGTCAGAATCAATGATATCAAAGCTCTATAGCATATAGTTGCCATACAAACTAAGCGATCGGATTTATTATTTGACGAGATTTCTTCACGAAATTTGATACAGATTTTTATCCAAGAGTAAGGTGTAATATCGAAGAACTTATTTCAATAGGTTCACCATAGCATATAACTGCTATACAAACTGAACGATCGGAATCAAATTCTTGTAAGAAAACTGGTATATTTGTGAAGGCTAGCCGAATTTACAGTTTTTTCCTATTTTATTTTTTCTTTTATTTCAAGTGTTGAGAACAAGAAATCTGATCTAAATTTTCAAAATTAAAATATCATCAATTTTCTGAATTGAAAAATTAGTGGTGAGATTTCGAAAATATTTCTCTCTGCTTTTTGTAGTCACTGTGCAAACACCTCTGAATCCCCATGCATTCCTCAACGCCTCTGTCCAATTAAATATATGCCCACCACAGCGCCTCCAACTCGTTCCACAAAGCGTTGCGTTCAACTCATCCACCAACAGACCGGATGTTAATATCTTTTCATTCGTCGTTTATGCTGACGACAGCAGCATTTTGTCCATGTGTACGGCACTATGACATGACCTGTTTCTTAAGCATTGTCATTCGTTGCATGCAGCAACATACACACCATACGCGGGTTGTTATGCTTTTGGCTTTCCACCGCCGCTGCTTTGTTATTTCTTACATATTTTACGCCTGATCTCCCTCTCATACACCCTCTCAGTGTGCGGTTGTGTGGGTGTGTGGGTGTCTTTAATTTTTCTTCATACTCATTTGCAGCTTTTGTCTTTGACCGCGGAAGTTCTTGTCATCGTGCTTCTGTCTGTCTTTAGTCATCTTATGGCTGGCGTTGGTTCCACCAACCAACTGGCTCGCCTGCACGTTCCATGCTCTTCTCTATCGGCTGTCTTGGTAGTCTTCAGCGTTCTGCTGTTGTTGCCGTTGTTATTCGTAACAATGCTTTACAAGCGGCCTCAACGCTACTATGTTCGTTGCTGTGCATGTTTCGCCGGCCAGCTCGTTGACTTCTTTTAACTCTTCTTTCTCTTCTTCGTCTTTCACGTCTGTTGCTACAACGTTTGCCTGCTTAGCGGCAAGCTCCACGGCTCACAATAATTGCTTTCGCTTCGGTGTCATATTTTTCTTTATTTTAATCGGCCATTGGCATTTCAACTCATTTTCCGGCTTTGCGCTGGACTTTTCATTTCATGTTTCTTTATTTTTTAATTTTTTTTTTTTTTGTTGTTTCTTTCTCGTCGTGAAAATGTTCACTTTTGGTTGATTTGTGCACTCTTTCATTTCGTTGGCACAGACAATGGGCGCTGAAAATGACAGCATATCGAGCGTTTAATTGTGCATTTTTTTCTGCTTTGGTCACTCTGCTGCCCATTGTTTTGTTAGAAGATTGATTTGTCAAATGTTCCACCTTCAGGTTGATGATCTTTGCTTGTAGATGTGAGAATAGCTTTTCGTTTCTTTAACGAAAACAGACTCTTTGAAAACTTAAGGCCATTCTGGCACCTTTAACTCTTCACTTAGTTGTGGTTGTGTTGAGTCACTACTACTTTGCAGGTTATGTTTCGATGAATAAATCAACATTTAGTTGTAGTAATTACTTGGTAGTTTTCGAATCATTCTAGCTCCGTGAGCCTTTGCAAACAAAGTTAAATATCTTCATTCAAGGATATGGGAAATTGTGGTTCAAGAAGTGGTGGCCAATTCACCTGTTTCCGCTCAGGCTTAGCTTTGAGACTTCTATTAGGTAGTTATATCCATTTCTACGTTTGAAACAAAAAATTGGGTGTTTTTTTTTACTCTAAGGTATGTGCAAATACGGATCATATCCCTGTAGCCCCCGCTGCTAGGGGATACAATTTGCCAACGGGCTTACCGTTACGTATGTCTATCGTCTGTTATTATGCTTACATCGAAATTTCAGCATAATCTTGTCAGAAATAGTACTTAATACTCAGCTTGAACTGTTACTATAGACTTTGAAGTAGATTTCATCTAACAGAGGAGAGATTTGTGGTGGCTGTGGTTTAAGCCTAAAGGCATGTTTTAGAATTGTAAATTCAGTTCAGTATAGAGTCGCAATAAGGCCGGCAGAGGCTTTAAATGGGTCTCGAAGCCGACAAAGGTGGAAAAGGTGTTCCTTCTATATGACCAATTGGAAGCAAATAGTATTTGCAAAAAGCGTGTATAATTTGAGGCATTATTTTGGCTAAGTGCTTTGAGGTAGTAGTCTGGTAACTTATACCTATTTTCATGACTTCTTTGGAGGGTGGTTTTTTATAAAAAAATAAAAACGACTTATCTTGAATATTTAGAGTGTATTTATTTACATATTGAGAATATAAAAAAAATGTATTTGAAAAAATTTAAACCTTATTACCATTATTATTGTCACTCGAAGTTGGAACCTCAAAAAAATGCACGTGGGTGGCCCGTGTGATTTTGGCTCTTGATGTTATCTGAAATCAAATATTCTTGTATATTCTTAATTTATAAACATGTCATTCTGGTTGGAGCTACTGAAGTTAAATTTCAAAGGTAAATAACAAAATGGCAGACTTTGAAAATAATAGTCCTTTTATTTTAGCAAAGAAAGTGTTGTAAAATAAAAAGTTAGGGATGAAAAAAATGCTCGTTAGTTCCGACGAGAACTATAAGTTTCTACACTACAGCCTGTTGAAATTTGAAAGCGATCGGTGTAGTAGAAAAAAAGTTAGGACCCGGGCCGACCAGAAAAACAATGTTTTGAGAAAAATGCGTTCAAAGTTCAACAACTCCGAGAGAGAGGACTCCAAGGCACTCTGGGAAACTCGTTATAACGTTTGAAATATTACGAATTTCTATCTGAAATTTTCACACTACATTCTCAAGACATTGTACTTTCAAATTAAGCAAAAAAATTTTTTTCGATTTTTTGAACCCAAGTTACCAGTCTACGACCTTAAGCACCGTGGGGTCAGGTAAAAAAAAGTAAAATACAACAACTGTTGTTGTATATATGTATTTAAAACTTAATACTATTTATCTACATATTTATAACATCACAGCTAATCAATAATTAAACCAATAACTCCACACAACTACATATAAATATAAATACTTCCCCTAAGTTCTATTAGTTTTCTAGCCAACAATCAATTACACATTCACGACAGCATATTTAGCGCTGGCAAGCAATGTATTGTGCTCAGCTATTAGAGGTAAATAAGTTGTTGTGCCTTATTCACTGGAACTTTAGTTCAACCGGTGTGAGGTTATGAGTCTCCAGAGACAGCTGTCAAGACTGTCAACCTTGTAGTTGGTGTTGGTATCATATATTTGATGTAGTTTTTCTTCAGAATTCGTAGTGAATAAAAAACGTTAATTTTTTTTGCTGTCGGCGGTGGCGTATACGTAATATAATGCTTCTGCGCTTGTCAATGCTTGAAAACAATACTCTCAATAGTGTGAAATGTAACACGTTTTGTGATTGCTCAAAAATAATTTATTTGATATTGATGGGTTATTTTTATTTAAATTTTATTACTTTTTATTTTCTTTTACTATTTTTTTTTATATTATTGTTTTTTATTTTTGTATTAAAGGTTGAAGTTTGATAAAGAGTTTTTCTGCTTTTTGTTCCTAAGTAAGTTAAGTTAGTGTTACTGATTATATTAGACACTTTTGAATGCAATTTATGTATAAATGTAAACTTAAAAAGATTGCATTGCTTTTCAGTACAAAAACATATTGAAAAAAATGCGTATTTGGTTTTGGTTATAAAATGGTTAAAAATTTATGATACATATATAGGGTGGGCCATATAAAATTTTAAATTTAAAAAGTCAGTAAAAAAACGGCTTGATATTTTTCAAAGTTCTAACATTTATTTAAAAGGTTGTTTTATGAAATTTATTTGTGGAAAACAATTTCGGACAAATAACCACCACGGCTGAGTTTACAGTAGCTTATCCGATCCACCAAATTTTGGAGTACTTCTTCGTTGGTTTCAGGCCTTATGGCACTACAGCAGCTTGAATCTCGTACTTTAGATCTTGAATTATTTCTGTATAGATTTACCTTTAATAGCTCTTCACAGAAAATAGTCCAACGGAGTTAAATCGCAGCTTCTGGGAGGCCAATTCACATCACCGCTTTTGCTGATTATGCGATTTTCGAAGATAGGGCGTAAAAGATTGAGTGTAGCGTTTGCTGTATGGCACGTAGAGCCATCCTGCTGGAACCAAATGCTGTGCAAGTCTTCCTCTTCAATTTGCTTGAAGAAAAATTCGGTTAACATTGCGCGATATCGCTCACCATTGATGGTTACGGCGGTTCCATCTCCATTTTCGAAGAAAAATGGGCCGATGATTCCACCAGACCAAAGTCCGCACCATACAGTGATTCGTGCTGGGTGCATTGGCTTCTCGACGATTACGTGCGGGTTTGCTGTGCCCCAAATGTGACAATCCTGCTTGTTAACGTAACCATCGAGGTGGAAATGAGCCCCGTCCGTTAAGATGATTTTTCGGTAAAATTGACCATCCACTTGACTCACCACTTTGGAAAAAAGTTTTCAATATTTCCCAGTTTTCTTCTAGTGAATAGCGACCCATTTCGTAAATTTTAGACTTTTTACTGAATATCGGTCCCTTTTTGAATGGTAATTGACGTTTCCAATGTCGAAATATAGATAATTCAAATTTAAAATGTTACTTATGCAATATGATGTTGTGAATCGTAAGCAATAAAAAGTCCAATTTCGATTTTTTTGAAAATAGCGATATTTTTGTATTTTCTGAAACTGGATATAAGGTTTGCCACTGAAGAAGATGCTTGCATCTGTTGGGCCAGTTGACCGACGGTAGGCTTTCATGTTGAGTCTCAGCGTTGATTTTTTCGACAGATCCATCTTCTGTCATATTTGTTTCTAATGCATAAAGGGATTACTGTGTATGCATACGCGAAAAAATTTTATGGCTAAGCGTTGCGCAGGCTCTTGTAATGATTTTGAAATTACCTACCTGAGTAACGTTGCAAGGCACTGCTGGCAAAAGACTTAAAGCGATTCTTGCCTTTAACGAAGTTTGTCTGAATATATTTCAAAACCTTTAATTCATAGAAATATTTGATGTGAGGCTAGAAATGCAGCCAGGTGTTAGTTGCGAACGCTGTGCTTGAAATGACGAGGAAACCCAAGCTCAGCTCAGTTTTCTTGACTGCCAAGCCGTTACAAAATTTCGCCAAAACCAATTCGGTTCTCATCCCATTAGCTTGCTCTAAGCCCACTTGGGTATCAAAAAAAAAAACAAAAATCATAGAAGATTTAAGATATGTTCAAGATCTTAGGGCAATATGTAAAGCTTGACTATTACTAAATGAATTCTTTTATGGACAAACTGAGACCTAACCTAAAAAATGTTTAAATATTTAGTATGTCTGTTTTAGTATAGAAAAATATACAGAAAAATTAAATAATAATTAAAATTTGTCAAAAACCAAAAACAAGGCTCCAACAGAGACATACAAATAATGTGAGATACAAGCAAACTATGTTGCAAGCAGATTTATAATAAAAATAAAAATAAAAAAAAACGGAGAAATTACCTCACACAGTTAAAAAACACCCACCGGATGAAAAAGAATTCGAAATCGGTGGCAACCGCCAAACACGAAAGAAGTGCAGTGCAACCAGCAACACTTACACCGCCAACGAGCAACTTAACTGCAACAACAACAACAAAAACAGCACTCTGTAAGTTGCTACAGTGGCAAAGCATGCCACATGTAACACTAAAGGCAACACAAATAACAGTTGCGGCAGCAAACATATGCCACAGTGGCGAACGGCTGTGCCGCCAGCGTTGCCACAGGCAAACAAACAGCCGCACTCACGCACACACACATACATATGAGCGACATAACTAAGCAGAAAAAAAATAAACTAAAGAAAGAAAAAAAACGGTGCCCATTGCTGCTAGCCGGCGCTTGTTGATGCAGCTGTTGGTCGCCCAAAAATATGCAATGTTTTGCTGCAACAGATTTTTCATGCAGAAAGGAATACATACATATTATATATATGTGTGTATGTGTATATAATGAATGTGGGCAAAAAGTTAGCGCCAAAAATTTCGCAACTGTTAAAAAGAATTTGAAGAGACTAAAAGTGGCGGCGGCGGTGGCGGCTTATGTGTATATATAAATAAGTTCGCATACGTGTGCATGCTTGTATGTGTGTGTGTGTGCTGCGCAAATATAACACCTGGTTACGGTGTGGCGGCATATTTCCACGACTTTGCCGGCGCAGCGCCACTCCAAAGCCGCCAATTAACTTTTCAGCTGCTGGCCAAACGCCGGCGCATGCTCCGCAACTGGCGCTGTGTGCATGTTTGTTGGTGTGTGTGGCATTTTGTGCCGATTGCGCTTTTCGCGTCTCTTGCCCTGTTACGTAATTTATTTTATTTTTTAAGTTTGCAGCGGCTGTTTGCTGCTGCAGCCTCGCAACTTTTTACTAACAAGCTTTCAGTTAATTTTTGTACTTTCCGGGAATTTATTTATGTTTTTAGACACTTTCTTTTGCGTTGACCTCTGGCTGTATGTGTTTTCAGCGAGTATTGGTTGTTATCACTTTCAAGTTTTCTTTCCAAGGTGGGCTTGGTACTTGTTCCACGAAATTTGTCCTGCCAATGGGTTCGAAATTTAATATCAAGTAATTTTCATATGGCTTCTGGACTGAATATTGCTTTTTTCAGAAATTTAATTCCTGTTGAAAACCTTTTTTTTTTCTCATAAAGATAGATTTCTGGATATAATGAAGTAATGGAAACTAATCAAAGTCAAATAAAACTAAAACAGTTCACGCCTTTTCACTAGACAGAGAAAACTAGAAGGAGCAATATATAGATTTTGTATCAAGCCAGTCAGTCTGCTCAGTTATTTCCGAGCACCTGGAGAGTCAGGACAAACGTTGTCGCGCGACGTGTTTTTATGAGTGGTGTCAGCCGAAAATGTACAGAGACGTTTAGTAGGATCAAGCAGGCTTACCCATATGTTGCTTTCGCAAGAAGTAGTGTGTTTCGGTGGCACCAGGCGTTTTTAGAGGGCCGGTAAGGGTTCGCTGTCGTCCTCGCCCAAAAATGGGAAGAATGAGTAAATCCAAAGTGAAAACGATGTTCATTGCCTTTTTTGATATCAAAGATATCGTCCACTAAGAATCTGGACAAACTGTCAATGCCAAGTTTTCCGTGTAAGTTCTCAAGAGACTCAAACTAAGGGTCAATCGGGGCCGACAAGACATCGTAGCCGACTGGAAGTTGCACCACGACAACGTCCCGGCTTACACCGCCTTTCTTGTGAATAGCTACCTAAATAAGGCCGGCCTGTGTATAAAGGGTAATAGCTTCTTCGCACAGCCAAATTAATTTGATACATTAAGATTATATTTCAGAAACCAATTTTTGCCAATTGCACTAGATCAACCATAGGCTCATTTAACGATCCGCTGTTAAATTTGCTTGTGTTCTTCATTTTACCTATTTTCTGATTATTAAATTTGTGAACTGATTGCTATTTTATCAAAACAATCAAATTTGCAGCCCAGACAACAACCGCTAACGTTAAATACAGCAAAATTTACAGTCTGGACAACAACCAGATACGCAGATTTGCGTTCCAGTTTCAACTCGATTTCAATTCGCTTAAGAATTAATGTAGTAAAATAAGATTTTAATTTTGTATAATAAAGTGTTCTAAATTAGCGCGTAAATCGAGTTGATCAATTAACTCTTGTGAGAAAAAGCTAAAAGAGAACCATGTTTCGCATAATCATCATTTTTTAATTATTTTACTGATGTTGAGTTTGTATACAATAAAGTGAAAAAAATCCGATTAATTTTAAAAGTTTGCCCGGTGGAAAGTAGATAGGCATGTCATTCGCAGGGTATTATGAAAATATTTGGACAACCAGGGCTTCCAAATTTGTTAAATTTTGTTAAAATTTAAATTAAGATATAAGATTTCATTTAAAAATTGGCAGTATCTCATCACTTGTCCAAATTTGTATGCCCCATAATTTTATATGAGGATCTTCACTCCTCATTTTATTATCTAATTTTATCAAATTTCCCAGAGATGTTAAACGAGTTTTTATTCACCAAAGTTCGATTGATTTGGGTAAAGCAATTTCGAAGATATGTACATTAAGCCATTTAGAGGTCGATGCCATAGAGCCTACAGCTGTATCTTGCTATTATGATCCCTTGTAATTACCTCTCATATATTGGGGGACTAGTTAAAAGTATATATATTATCTTCCTATGTTATTCCACAATCCAACTAAGAAATTGTTAAATGCTTCAAGCACATTGGCGGGCTTTCATTCTAAAACCGCTAGAAGTCCACATGTACAATTACTGTTAGTTCATTATGCATTCAATCCTCTAAATGGTGCTATTAAGCTCTTTTTAACCCTAGAAAAAAATCAAATCGGTTACAGACAAGATTTACTATAAGGTCTACTACATTAATTTTAAAGTAGATGATTTTAGTAATACATACATATGTTGTGTAAGTGCAAGGGCTATTTGGCGTAAAGATTTTGTACTTAAAGAACTCCCCAGACTATTTTGTGATTATTTGACTCAGTATTGTTATTAAATAAATCTTTCGTTAAAGGCAAAAATGCTTGTCAGCGTGCAGAAAATGTGAACAGTGTTTATGGTTTTCTTACTATTGGAGCTAATCACCCGGTGTTTAGGTTACGTCAGTTTTGTTGCGATAAATTAGATTGAATACTTTTAATGGCATTGTTTGCTGGTGAAAAACTCGTCGCAAGACAAGCCTTAAAAATCTATTTTCTATCTATACGTCTTTAAAATAATCGGCTTTTAATAATCGTTTTTACTCTATCTTAATTCTGTCTTATCTTTCAATCTTCATATTTTTATTGTGATTTGATTTTTGGAAGTAGATAACAGTCCATATTCTTATACTTTATCTAGACAGTATTTTATTTTGACGTTATTTGCCATACATATGTATGTTTATTTAATATTCATAAATATTTCTCTCTGTATAGTCTGAGCACTGTTTTTTTTGTTTTTTTGTTTGTCTTCTAAACCGATTCATCAACAAATTTGTATTTGAGTGGCGTTGTATGAAGTTTAAAAGTTTTGCAGAAAAAATAGACGAGTTTAGAATTGAATTGCTTCAAGCTGTACATTCTGTTTCTGTACTTTACCCAGAACTAGAGACTAGACATAATAATGTCTTGTGATATTTTAGGGTGTTATATTTTTATTATCTTTTTAAATTCCACAACGTCTCTAGCATAATTTCCTAAATTTTCAAGTTGATCCGGGTAATAGTTTCGGATACAGCCTTGAAAACTTACACGCTCGAGGCTAGCTAGGCTAAGTTCGGGTCTCTAAGAAACTATAAGAATTTTAAAAGTCCTCGAAAAAGCGATAATAATTTTGAATTACTTGGTTTTCAAAGTACTTATTGGTCATCCTGATCTTGACATTATTTTAAGTTGTACATTAATTGTCCAATATTCCAAAGTATTAGTAATTAAAGTTCTTTGTCAAACATGATAACCGAGTTTACCACTGACCTCGCTTGGCAAGATTTCTCCAGAACTACTCAAGCGATATTCATGAAATTTTGCACAAGTCTTTGAGATATAAGTTTTAAAGACTTAGACGAAGGATTTCTTTTCGATTACAACTATTAAAAAAAAATGTTTCGACTTTTTCATAGAAATTTAATATTTTTTTGTACAAATTTTGGCCAAAAATCCAATTTTCAGTTTATTTTCCTACGTCCAAGATGTAAGCTGCCAATGCGGGCGTATCTTTTTTTCGAGGGCCGAATTTGAAACATTTTTTTCCAAAAATTTCAGAATTTATTTTTTAATAGTGTATGTTTGTAACAATAAAAAATTCTAACAAAATATTTAATTTTTTAAATGACAAAAAAAAATGTTGTTGAAAAAATGCTTGTTTTACCCGCGGTGCATGGGTTTCCTCCCATAATTAGTAGCAAGTGATATGTGACATGTGATATCACATGACAAGTGACAAGTTATATATGACAAGTAGCAAAAAGTGAAAAATTACAACTGACAGATGAAAAAGTGGTGGAAAATTACTGTTAATTTATGAAGTTCATTCCCAAAAGTCGACCTTGTGATGTAACTACAATCAACATTAGCAAATTATTATTGCCAATGGGTTTTCTAGCAATACTATTTTTTTTTTTAATTTTTTTCGTCATTTAAATTTTGCTTAAAAAATTGCCAGAATATAAAAAAATAATCATATATTGAAATATTTTTCTCTTTCCATTTACTTACAGGATTCTGAGAATACAACGGAAAGAAACACATTAGCAATTAAATGAAATGCCATTCATAAAAAGTTGTTGTAATACTCGCACATTAAACGCCTAAACAGCTTATGTGAAGCGAAAAACGGACGAAAGAAAAGGCAAATAAATTAATTTGTCAAATACGATTACAATAATAGCAGGAATCATTAGATTACACAAAAAAAAAAATAAACAACAAAAAAGTGAAATTCGAGTAGAAGCCGTAAAAAAATAACAAAAACAAACAACTTAAAACGGACACTGCCACAAATAACGCCAACACAAGCAGGAGCTGCAAAAAACGTGGAAGTGGAAAATAAAATTAAAAATTAAAAAAAAAATTTCACCTATTCAAGGAAGAGGCATTTTAAGTGCCCACTTAAGTACGCACAGTAGCACCACCGTTACTTTGGTGGCCAACAGCGAACCTCGAACACCAACAACTCACCGCTCCACACATAAAAGCTACCAGAAGTACGCAACAGTGTGTGTTTGTAAGTGCCGCATGTGCGTGTGTGTGCGTGCGTGAGTTGCCACTTCGCATCTAGCCAATAGCCAATTGAGCAGCAACAAAACGTCGTTACAACAACAACAACAAGATGACGCTACGCATTTCGGCGAAATATAAAAATCATCTCGGCCTCATCATTTATGGTTTTGCTGCGCTGTTGCTGCTGCTGACAGCAGCGCCGTTGGGCAGTCAAGCGGGCCGCATATTTGGTGAGTGAATAGTTACAACAAGAACCATAATTCAATTTTAACATTTTATTTAAGCATTTTTCTGCTATTTTTTCGCTGTTGCTTTCTGCCTCCACACCCCAACGAAGTACTCTACCCGGCAGTTGGTTTACTTTTCGCCGCTACTGTACTTATTAAGCTACATTTCATATATGTTTGTTGTTTGTGCTCCTAATTAACTTACAATTACAGCGCGGAATTTTTAATTAAGTGTTCAATTGCGTGTGATTGTAAGGCGGTGCGCACACGCACACCAACAACGGCGTGACTCGTGCGCCACCTGCTGCCACCGCAATGAGTCGCTTTTCGTTCTACTTCACAGGGTCTATTACTTTCGCAAATCTTACATTTAATTTTGGTGCCTAAATGGCAGTCGCAGTGTGGGCGTCACTCGCCACTTCGCCCACTCTGCAAATGCGCTTATGTCACGAGCTTTTCTCACTACTTTGTGGCCTCTTCGGAGAAAGTTCATTATGTGCTTAAGCGCCTTTAAATAAGTGTGTTCATTATATTTGCATAAAATATTAGTGGTGACACATAAGTAATTATTATTTATGATAGGGTGATATGCCTCTAGGAAAATTTTTAGTAAAATTTTTTAGAAATTTATTTGTTGTGGAAGTATCTCTCCTGTATCAGTATTCATGGTGGGTGGAGAAAGCACACCAAAGCGCTTCTGATAAATCTCAACTCTTTAGAAATAATTTATTGGTGGAGTTTAAGCAAATTTTCAGTCTATTAAATAGACATTATGGTATAATTACGCTGAAGATTTTCCAAAAGCATTTTAAGTCTCACCAAGTTGCAGCCACAATAATTTTTGATCTTCTCTTATTAGTGAAAAACAACTATAAGATATTTTAAAAACCCTCGAAAAGTGGTAAAAATTTTGAATTACTTGTGTTTCAAAGTACTTATTGCTCATGCTGATCTTGTCATTATTTTATGTTGTACATTACCTGTCCAATATTCCAAGTATCAGTAATTAAAGTTCTTTGTCAGAAATAATAACCGAGTTTAACACTAAGCCTTGGATTACTTAAATAAGTAACCAGTAAGTAATGACTTCTGAAGAATAACTTATAAAATTATTGACAAAATTACTGGTAAAATTACTAGTAAATTCAGTGGTAAATTACAAATTACCAATAACAAATTACAAACTGCAAATTACAAATTACAGATTACAAATTACAAATTACAAATTACAAATTACAAATTACAAATTACAAATTACAAGTTACAAGTTACAAATTACAAATTACAAATTACAAATTACAAATTACAAATTACAAATTACAAATTACAAATTACAAATTACAAATTACAAATTACAAATTACAAATTACAAATTACAAATTACAAATTACAAATTACAAATTACAAATTACAAATTACAAATTACAAATTACAAATTACAAATTACAAATTACAAATTACAAATTACAAATTACAAATTACAAATTACAAATTACAAATTACAAATTACAAATTACAAATTACAAATTACAAATTACAAATTACAAATTACAAATTACAAATTACAAATTACAAATTACAAATTACAAATTACAAATTACAAATTATAAATTACAAATTTCAAAATACTAAATACAAAATACCAAAACCAAATTACAAATTGCAAATAAAATTACTTCTCATTTCTTTTATCCTCAAATATATGTATAAGGATTTTCTTCACAAGTGTATTGTCCTAATTATCTAATCTACTGAGAGTTTAATTTACAATCTCTCAATAAAAGTTAATTGCACCATACTGTACACAAATACTCATAAACACTCACACATTCAAACGAAACAATAAAAAAGTATGATTTACCATAATTATGGTAATAAATGCAAACTACCTTCGAGCAATTGTGCCATCGAGATAATTAGGAAATTTTGCATGCATAATTTTAGGGGTTAAACAGTAATTATAAATTACGCAATATTGTTGATTTGACAATTACCGTTACGTACAAAGTTGTAATGTATTTAAAACAATAGCGATGCGCCTAAAATAAAGCAATGAATTGTGAGGGAGGGACGCAAAATGCATAAAGATTATACTGAAGTTTTTAATGCGAAAATTTTTGGAAAACACTTAAGGTCACTTTTTAGAAAATTTCGTGGGAAAGAATTCAAGAATAAATAAAAAAGCAATTTTGTGTGAAAGTGTAAAAGAAAATGCTTAATTTAATTTGTATCTAGAAAAAGTTGCAAGCATTTGAAACACAAAAACACTAAAATGCAACACTGCAACTTTTTTTTGATCGCCAAGTGCCTCAAAAACAATTTTTTTGAGTATTTATTAAGGTCTTAAGCTTGTAAAAATAAATTAAAATGGCCGACAGACACATGTTTTCGAAGGAATGCAATTCTTTTTGTCGCTTTCACGTGAAATACATGTACTAATTTGCCCCTGGCGCTCGGCAAGTGCTGCTGCAGCATAGTGTAACAACAAAAAATGGCAGCAGCAAGAACAAATCGCCGCAAAACAACCGCAGAAATTAGGCCAAATGTCGGCCCAAATGCTGGACAAAAAGTGTCCAAACATAGTAGGCGACAACAACAACAACAACAACAACGACAACAACAACGACAACTAACATCAGCCAGTGGGTGCAAGCAAGCAAAATGGCGCACAAACAAAGTTGCACAAACGCTGCAATGGCGCCATAATGAAAAAGGCACAGCGGCGGCGCCTAAAAGCAGGCAAGCAGAAAAATAGCTACAAAAGCGGCAGAAAAAATATTTATTATACATGTAACTATTTTCATGTCTGTCCAGTGAGTGTGCAAAAATGAAGTGCAGAAAAATAACGTTTTTTTTTTTTGCTGTGTGTGTTTGTAGGTGTGTATGCTTTTGTGTGTACACAGCAAACATATGCAATTTGTCCTCTGCTGCAGCGTATTGCTACTTAAATACTTGCTGTAAAAATAAATTTCCAGCATTTAAGTGCGCTTTGCACGTTCTCGCCCACAAAATGTGCAATTGCACTTTTGCTTTTCGTTTTTTGCAATTTTTTTTTGCTTTTCCTTTGTACTGCATTTGCACTGTTAGGCCATTTGCTGCATTTGATGGGGGTTTTTGCGCTGCCAGCGCTTGCTGTTTCTATTGTAATCGCTGGAGCAGTTTTTTTTTCATTGACTTTTGTTTAATTTATTGGGTATCAACATGGAAGTAATTGAATTTTTTCCGCGAACACAGACAACAACACACAAACTCACATATATGAGAGCTAGAAAAAATTAATGATGAATATGTTAGCAAAGATAAATAATTTTTATGGCATAAGTTACGTGCCGGAATTAATTGTTTAAAATAATTGTATTGTAATTGCAAGTAATCAAAATGTGGAAATATGCTACTAATTAATCAAGAAGTTATAACAAATAACGATGAGGGAATGCTCAGCATGCCAGTTAAAATAGTTGGAGCGTTAAAGCTTAAAAATTTAAATAAAAAATTAAAAAATGTATGCAACACTCTGATAGATAGAAGTAAAACTTAGCGGAGAGCATTTTACACAGTGAATTCATTTATTAAAATTAATTTTAGATTAAAAAATTAAACAGGTGGCAACACTTCTGAAAAATATACTCCACAGAAATCAATGGTAGACTTACTTCGAGGTCTTCATATTAATTTATTAGTTTCAAAAATATATTTTATAAAAGCAATACCAATGAGGTGGCAACGCTCTCCTTCACAAAGTTGTATTTTTTAAATTGTTGTTCACATTACACTCATTATTAATTTAAAAAAATATGCTTTATATAAAAACAAAACGGTGGCAACACTTCTCAAGAATTAAATGCAATGGTACATTTGATAGATTCCCAATATTGTAATATTAATTAATTTTAAAAATATAATTTGTGTATATAAAATCAAAAAGGTGGCAACGCTTTTCTTTCGTAAAGCTGTATTTCTTAAAATTTTGCACATATAATAATAATTACTAATTTTAGAAAATATGCTTTATAAAAAAATAACATTACGGTGGCAACTCTTCTAAACACATAATAATTCTAAAAATTAAAATAATTAATTTCGCAAGCCTTTTCAAATACATTCTGCTACAAATCTGTTGCTGCAATATTTATTAATTTGTAAATTTATTTTATTAAAAAATATTAAACAGCCGGCAACACTTCTCAAAAACATGTTTCCCAAAACTCAATGGTATATGTGCTAAGTTGACCAGATTTTACTATTTTTTATTTTAAATCTCGTAAAGCTATTTGTTAATTCTATATATTTATTTTATATTAAAAATAAAAATAAGGTGGCAATAGTTCTCCTTCGAATAGCTGTTTATTTTTTTCATTTTTCGCCAAAAGTGAAAAAATATATTAATTTAAAATAATATTTCGATTTTATTTATTTAGTTGATTAAAAAATTTTAAACAGCTGGCAAGACTGCTCAACAAAATATTTTACAGAAATCAGTAGAATATTTTTGATTTTTCTATTACCCAAGTAGCAATATTTAAGAGTTCTAAGTATTTATTTTGTATGAGAAATAATAATAAGGTAGCGACCCTCCTATTTCAGAAAGCTGTGTTTTTAAATTGTTCCCCAAGTTAAGCAATTTATTTAAAAAAAAAAAAAAAATATTTTCAAGAGTTTTTTCTACAAAATATTTTGCTGAAATACCAATTGATCAATTTAATTTATTACAAATATAAAACAGTTGGCAATACTGCTCAACGATATACTCCACAGAAATCAGTAAAATACTTGCTGTTTTTGTTGGTCATCTATACTAATATTATAAAGAAGAAAGACTTATACATATTTTTGTATGTTTGTATGTTTGTAATAAATAGGCTCAAAAAGTACTTGGCCTATTTAAAAAATTCTTTCACCAATAGAATTATACATTCTTTCAATTTGACATAGGCTGCATTTCATTTTGAAAAAAATTAGGTATCCTTGGTAAAGTTTGAACAATGTAACCGAAGGAGTAGAAAAATTAGTCTTAAAATGTCTTCCCTCGAATGCGCTGCCGAAACTATTGGCTATAAATCGAAATTATGTACAAAACTATTGAAGAATATCATAATGTCTACAAAAAACTCCGCGGTAGCATATGTCCAACTATTTTAGTTATGTCACTACAACAACTTTTTCCATTTTAAACATTAATGAAAATGCTAACCAAATTCAAACAATGCTATTTATGTGTTTATATTAATCCTTATCCAAATAAATTATTTTATGGTCAAGACCATTTAACTACCTATAAAATAGTTTTAAAATTGGACTTTCCATTCAAAAGATATTACGAATTAAAAAATTCAAAAAGTAAACAAAACCGCTATTGCGCCGTGGCCGTTGTTTGCAATGCATTCTGAAAAGCGCGCCGGGCCAGAGAATGTAAAGTATAGAGAAGGTGCAAATTGAATTCTGTATGATGTTCGATTTGGCGGCTAACCGAGCCGATAGAATCAAAGTAAGGAATTCGACGTTGTCGCTGCTATTTAGCAGAATTGAGCACGTGCAGTGGCAAAAATATATGTAAAACGATTGAATTCATTATTTATTACTGTTATTTTAATGTTTTGATTATAATTTTTTTTTTTAATTTTCATAATTAGTAGTTTTATTTTATTTTTTATTTTTTTTCGTAATTATTACTTTTACTTATAATATTTTAATACGCTAATGTTTAAAAAAAAATTGTTATTATTATTATTTAATATATTTATTTAATAATTTATTATTTACTTATATGTAAAACGACTGAATTCATTATTTATTACTGTGTGCCAACCCCAAATTAATTTAATTTTATTATTATTGTTATTATTATTATTATTTTTATTTTTTAATTTTTCAAAAGTGCCCGCCACCTAAACCATCAAAGAAATTGAACATAAATAGACTTACAAATAAATATAACTGGGATTTTTTTTAATACAAATAAAAATATTTGTGAAAAAAAGTGTTTTATATCCAAATTTCCAAAAATATATAATTGTAGTATATTAATATTTATCAATTCTTAATAATAAATCTATAAAAAAATTTATAAAAATTAAATATATACTTTAAGAAAGTAATAATTAGGCGGCAACATTTCTGCCAAATATATCCTACAGAAAACAATTTTCCTGCATTTGTCACACACACATTTTAAAACTTGGTTATTTATCAACTGGCAACCTTCTTCGTAATAAGTTTTCAACTATAAAATTTGTTAAAAATCTTAATAATAAAGAACTATTGTTGTGAACTCAAATTAGCTGGGACACCTACCTTTTTCACCTTTCAAGTGTACTCTAAAGGTCGCAGAAGCTCTCGCCATTTTCATTGTTACCTTTGTTTTTATTTTTACTTTTTTAAAACTGAACTATGTAATCGGAGCCTCCAAACTTTTATCTCCTCCTCGTTACATAGGACCCTCTGATGGTACTGATTTCTACAAACTCAATGCATTTTATGCTCCATTGAATAATCTAATTTTTTATTTTCCAAAAAGGATTCGTTTTTATAAATAAAATTTTCTCCATGAAAAATAATTTCCGAAGCAAAATAAAGGCAAATTTTCAAGAACCAATGGAATAATGAAATTTGTTTGTTATTTTCTAGGTATTTATGACACCATCTAGAAATTTTGTAGTCGAAGAATTATAGGTAAAAATAGTTTTAGAAATAAAGTTATTTTAAGAATGCTGAAGACTACCATCCGAAATAATACTTTCTTTTTCTGATTGGTACAGTAAATCTTATTTCAGCTTATTGACCTCATTATGAGTGATCTCAGAACAATTGAGATGCTTTTTTTAAGACTTTAGCCACTGGACAATATGGAAAGTAATATTATTGAATCTTCTCATATGATAAAGTGATCTGAATCTAGATGAAATACATCCATTTGAACTTAAAAAATTATTATCAGTCAAACAGTCAGTTTAATTGGAAGAGAGACTTTCAGAATTTCTAAATATTTCCAGCCTCCTAATCGCCAAAAAGTATGCAACGAATATTGAAATATCTTCACAGCACACAAGAAGCTGCCTACATTCAGGCGTAAAGTCACAAAATGTAAGCGCCCACGATAAGAAAACACAAATACAAACTGACAAATATAATGCAAAACCTCTTAACACATTTTAATACACTTAATTACCGTCCTCATTAATGACATTACATTACATTAACGGTAATTACATAACATGAAATATTAAAAAAAAATATTTTGCACTAAAATTAATTGAAGTTGAAATGTTTTTTAAGCGCCAAATAGCGAGCTGCAATTTTGTAATCTATAATCTAACAGTATTTCACACCAAGCATATACGCCACTAATGAATGCATATACATACATACGTGTGTAGGCACGTTTGCTTGCGTGTGAGCTGCGAACACTCTGCACTAACCACTGGCCAGCCGGTAGTTGGTGTGAGGCTGCTGTGCAATCAAATTAATAAAATCACTTAAGCCCATTACAGGTAGTGGCAAAGCATACACACACATGCACAGACTTGCATAAGACCCAAACCATACCAAACGGTGGCATACGCACACACATACTGGCGCACAAAAGGCTTGTGATGCGACACTCTCTAATGCAAAATTTGCTTGCGGCGTAAATGTAAATTAAACAAAAGCAAACTTTCCACTCACACACACACTCACGCTTTAATCACCTGTATGTGTATCACACACAGCCATGTTGCAAGTGCTTCAACACCGGTTGTGAGCTTTTCAATGAAGGACCGCTCTGCACTTGGCGTGACTGTGGCGGACGGAAGAGCGCCCAATATTTGCACGGCTGCTCGACTAATGAATAATTAAGCATTTTTAGCAATGATGCGACACAGTGTTTGCTAATTTTCACCCACACACACACCCTGGCATAGGTGCGCAGCGGTGACCACGCTTGGTTGCATGGTGTTTGGTGCACGAAATTACAGCGTGTAAGTGAAGGCAACGAACCTCTACGCCTGATTGTGGCAACTAACAGCAAAGTAAATGTATTTGTGTGTGTGTGTGCGGGCCACATGAAACTAATATTTTAAGTTTTATATTGTCTGTGTTGTTGTTGGTTACTTTCGGCAGCTGCCCACGAGCCACGTGTGTGCTTGCGAGCGTGTGTGTGCATATGTGTTTGTATTTTTCGACGGAACGAAAAACAACCAGCGTTGCGCAGCTGCTCACCAGCACTCTTGGCATCAACACTGCGCCGCAAATAATACACAACTAACGGTATGCATGTGTAAAAGCACACACACACTACGACCTCTGAGCTGCGCCACAGACCATTGGTGTATGCGTTCGCATAGCGATAGCGGTAACTCTGCTGCCGCCATGGCTAACCGTTACTTTGTTTTTACTTCATAAAATTACTTTTGATTGCTTGTGTGGTAGTTTATTTACAGTAGTATATTCACATGCATATACATATATAATACATATACAAAAGTTACGTATACGACCCGGTGTTCTTGTGGCTTGCAATATGAACGAAAATGCTGCATGAATATTTAGATGGAATTTTGCTACAAAAAATGTCCAATAAAAGCATTTTCAGTGAAATTATTATTTTTAATATAAATATAACGGTAGTTTGTAGCACGCTTGCAACAAATAGTGTCTTGGCAGCCGTTTCGATTTATTTTCTCTGCAAGTGCAAATATTTTCAATTTTTAGTTTGGATTTTCCAGCGCATTCGGCACGAACTTTAGCTTTATTTATTGTTCATAACACTGACTGAAAAATATTTAACAGAAAATGCAAAATATTTGGCAGAAAATTAAATATATTTTGCAACAAAAATTTTGAAACGCAAAATTCTTGATAAAATTTATATTAAAAAATATTTTACATTTCATGAAAAGTTGCAAGTGCTTGCAAACAATAAAAAAGAAATCAGGAAAAATAATATCCTTAAAGTTACTGGATTTTGATAGTTTAGTTTGCATGGCAGCTATATGTTATATTAGTTCGATTTTACCAATTTCCTCCAATATTGTGCCGTTGCTTTAGATAATATTCCATGACAAATTTCGCTTAAATATTTTGACAAATAAAAATGTTTTCCATACAAAGTTTTTATTTTGGTTGATAACTTTGTATGGCAACTATACGCCATAGTGGTCCAAACTGAAAAAACTTACCAAATTTATTTAGCTTTACCTTGGAAAATGATCGTTGCCAAATTTCGTGAAGATATATCAACAAATACGAAATTTTTCCACACAAAGACTAGATTAGATTCGGACAGTTTGTATGAGTCTATAACTTATAGTGGTGCCATAGTCCGGTTCCGACAAATGAGGTTTCTCGAGGACAAAACTGAGAGACTAAAAGTAGAGACTAAGTCGACTGAACTCGTCCCGCTGATCAGTTGTACAAATATAAGTTGCTTATCTGGCGGCCTTAATAAGCAAACCTATAGTATTTTGGCGAATACGGATTCCAACAAAACACTTAATATTGAGTTTATACAGCGATAGATCCCTAGACACCTGCCATATCAAAAAAAAGTGACAGTTAACTTTCCTTTTCGGCTTTGTAGAGTATGAGGTTTTTGAAAGGCCTTTGTCTAATACATTTGTAATTATCGCACCATCGGAAAAGGAAAACGCAGAATCTACTGTTTATTTGAAAACAGCCACTTGATAGAAATGGTATGCCAAATGGTTCACTTTGAATTTATCTTTAGGTATCTTCAAGCCTCTCCACAAACCAAAAAATCGAAGCGTGAACTATGAGAGAGTCATATTCTTTGTTGTTGCCTTACAAACATGAGTTATGAAGACATAAGCCTGTATATAGTTTTCGAGGAACTAAAGTTAGTCCAAACGTAAAGAAATTACGTTCTTCTCGCATGATGGCCATGGTTTGCTTATATACAAATTGTAATCAGTTAACATGTTCTGAATTGCAACCTAGAAGCTCTATTGTTAACCACAATACAATCCAAATCATATGCAGTGGTTCTTCTTCTTCTTCTTTACTGGCGTAGACACCGCTTACGCGATTATAGCCGAGTCAATATGCAGTGGTTTTGTCATAATCAACCACAGCAGTAATCTCTCTGTTTGCTATACTTTCAATAGCTTGTAATTACTCATTATCTTTAGAAATAATTTTATTCGAAGTCTAATGGCTTTTAATGGTTGACTACCCAAGAATTTGCTGTTTCGATTGGTTGTAGTTATAGTTGATTTGGAATCCTTAAAGCCTTGGATAAAGTTTTTGCTTTTCTTATCTCTTTCACATGATTTCCGGTCGTTGGTTGCAGTTATGGTTGCGTTGTAATTCTTATAAATATTGTACACCTTTTTCATATATCCAAGTTATTGCTCGTATTTACCTAAACATTATGTTGGTTGTAGTTATTCTTCATTTTTTTTTTTAATTGCCCAAAAATAAGTTATTGCTTCCTTCGGTTGTAGTTATAGTCGAGTTGTAATTATAGTTGAGTTGTAATTATAGTTGGGTTTTAATTGTTAAATACGCTATCAGGAATGGTATTAATGTTCTCTGTTTTACCATATATTTTTTAGTTATAGTCGAGTTGTAATTGTAGTTGAGTTGTAATTGTAGTTGGGTTGTAATTGTTATATACGTTGTCCAGGAATGCTATTAATGTTCTCTGTTATACCTTATATTTTTTTAGTTATAGTCGAGTTGTAATTGTAGTTGAGTCGTAATTCTAGTTGGGTTGTAATTGTTTTATACGTTGTCTAGAAAGAGTATAAACGTTCTCTGTTAAACCGCAAACATTTTTAGGCAAATCTTAAACAACTGACTTTTCAACTGGCGTTTCAACCGTTTTACTATGGTAACATTGTAGTCGTTGTAATTATTTTATGTACCACGAATCTCGTCTACACATCCTACTTACACCTACGCGTATGTCTATACCTTTCGTGTAAATGTTATAGCTGTTTTTCATGCTTACATGACTGCCTACATAACGGTAAACAAATATTAATTACAAGTAATGAATACGTGCACATATTTGTCATTTAAATTAACATTTTGCATAATGCATTTACAGACATGTGCGAAATGTCAGAAAACTTTGCAAATACAACAACAACTACAAACAAAAACCAAATGCTATAAAAAAGCGCACAACAACAACAACAATGCAATATTGTTAAACAGTTCCAATTAAATAGTTGTAAAAAATCAATACAAAAATTAACGCAAAAATAATTGCATTTGATGACACGCACAAATATATATGTATATATACATATATTCATATGACAATGTATTTGGTGTATGTGTATGCTTTGGTAAATATTTTTTGTCCTGTTGAGCGAGTATTTACGCTGTTAAACTACTGCAAATAAATTCAAGGCAGCGCTTTTAATATATAAATAATGTATTTCGATGCTAATTAAACTTGTCGAGCGGGTCAGTTAACGGTGTTTCTGTCAATTAACTTATATACACTGGTTAGCTACTTTCAATAGCTAGTTAGTGACAAGAGACCTTATATTTGATACTAAGTTTATTCATTTTTCTATATCATCACTTCACCGACATTTTCTCCATCTTTGACTTAATGTAGGAGATGGAGACGGCGACAAATGAAATCCGCAAAAATCCAATGAGCTTTTTTAGCAAAGCCAATTCTGGAATTTTATTTAAAAATCTTCTTCCCTGAAATCGTCGTCGCAGCAAGTTTATATATTTATTCCATAGCAATTTTCTTCTGATTAAAATTGAATTACTCTTACCAATTCTAAAAATATACACATAAATTTTAAGACTTATACTTTTCGAACATCACAGTTGCCTTGATAAAAAAAAAAAATCTATTATTCCTGTAAGCTGAGTCGGATTAATGTTATTCAAACTACTCCATAATTTATACATCAAACCTTCAAAAACAAATAATAATAACTTCTCAAAACCTTTTACGAATACCTTCGCGCAAACGACACATAACACTCAAGTAAATAGTATTCCTTGTTGACAGTTCGGCGGGTCGGAAGGAATTCGGATCGCACCATTACTCGATAACCGAAGAAAATCGCCAACATTACCTTGCTTTTTCACCAGCTTTGACGCGGTTTTTTCGGCATCGGCGCATCTTTTTAAAGAAATTCGGCTGATTAATCGTCTATTTCTGGGTCATAGATCCAAGACTCATCGCCAGTACTAACGTGATATGTACTGGCGATGAGTCTTGGATCTATGACCTGGTAGTCGGAAAGTGTTGTTTCATAGAAGTTAACGCGACCGCTGTTTTTCGAAAAAATTAAAGGCGATGGCAATCGCTTATCAATTGACTTTTCTTAGGCAGAAATTATCTTTCTAAATGGTGTTCACACACCAGTAAAATCTCTGGCTGTCATTCGTCGATTCTCAAGTACCAATTCTTTTAATCTAATGATGTGTTGATCATCAGTTGATGCTGATGGCCGCCCTGGACGTGGTTCATCGTCTACGCGTTATCGACCCTTTTTGAATGATTTGTACCAATTAAAAAGACTTGCTCGCGACAAAAAATTATCACTGAAGATGTTTTCAACACTTTCAAACTGGAAATTAGATTCCACACATGAAATTTAATGACACTTCTATGTTGAATAACTTCACTCATCGTAAAGATCGTCGTATGCACGTTATGCACTTTAGAAAGACAAGCGCTTAGTAAAATAAATGTTTATTTTGAAGTGAGATTGCACTTAGATGTCTTTCAGAGTCATACGAACCTAGAAAAAATATTTCGAAGAGTAAGTTTTTAATTAATTAAAAAGTCTTACAATTTTTTGCCCACAGTCGTATTTATATATTTTAAATGACTTTATTTCTTAAACAACAAGCCTTTGAAAAATATTTAATGCTGTCAGAATAGTTTCAAGTTCATAGCCACCTTTTCTTTGACCTTTCTCTTTATCTCGCTTTATATTTTTATCTCTTTCTATTTTGCTGAAAATATAAGCCTTTCAAAGAGACTTCATTTAGCGAGAATGGTTCTAACTATTTCTTTGTTTTCCCTCTCCTCTCTTTCTCATTCTCGCTTTCTATTTTTTCTCTTTCTCTCTCCCTCTCTCTATCTCAATTTCGCTCTTCTCTCATAATTTTTGTGTATTTTCCACCCTCTTGATATTTTTTAAACATCAACTCAAATTTGTTACAGCTCCTTTCTGATAATTGATGTCGGAAATATGTATTAATTGTTTAAAACGGTGACTTAATATTTGTTAACAGGAACATTGATTTCTTCTTTAAGTTTGCAGAAAGTTTGTAACACCCAGCAGAAAGGTTAGGTTAAGTTTTATGGCTGATCGCACTTTCATGCCTTTATGTAGTCCTTTATTCTATTTCCTCCAGTTCGTTGAGACATCAGAAAGTATGAGCTCCCAAGTGTTTAAGTCTTGATGTCACAAACGCGAGACAATCAAGAAAAAAGTGTTGAGTCGATTTGACCTCGCCTTCTGCTATACAGTTTCTGCAGCTGGTATCGTGTGAGATCCTCAAACTTAGAGCAAAGACGCCGATGGGGCCATGTTCTGTTCGAACCCACACAGCTAGTAAGAGGTTAGGCTTAATGAGGGCATAGAGCTCACTGGTTCGCTTGTAAACGATCTTGGACCAAAAGTTTGTTGCGACAGCGCATAAGCCGATGATAAAGCTGGCTAAGTTCCAACGAAGTCCACTTATCTAGTAGTGGAACACAGGCGGAGAGAGTAGCACCGACCCGTTTTCATTCTACTGATAGAGTGGCTAAGGTATCTTGCCTCATCAAACTTGGAAGCAAACGTCGGATAGATAATATATATGTGTGCATGACGAGCTGAGTCGGTTTAGGTTTGTCCATCTGTATATACACGAACTTGTCCCTCAGTTTTTGTGATATTAATCTGGTTCACAAACGAAACTTTTCGACCTTTTATTACCAAGTGGCTGATTATTTCTCGGAACTGCAGTTATAGGATCACTATAGCATATAGCTGCTATACAAACTGAACGTTCGGCATAATGTGTTTCATGTCCCACTGAATAGTTACTGACAATGACGAAGGAAGCATTTGAGGAAATTAATTAGCACGTCATTGTTCTCTAACAACTCATTGATTTGTAAATGTGCAACGCTGTAAATGAACATGTATTTTGTATTTATGTATGTAGGTTCTTGCCAGAGGATGTATGGTGGTCGCCATGAAGGCTGTTGTCCAATTAGTAATATTCTGATGCGCTATTTGAAGCATAAAATGTAATCGATCTGCTTTTAGTAGTACTGGTAAATATGATAACGGTGAATGTATATCAATGTATAAACATGAATATATACATATTTTATTTATAGATACTACTAAGCATAAATGCCATTGATTCATGTCCCACATACACATATACATATATATCAATGCATGTATGTATGTATGCGTATGCCCGCTTAATAGTTAGCGCCCTTGCTCATGCCACTTTTTATGCTTATGCTACAAGCTTCAATAAAGTCATCAGTGAAATAACAACAATAAATTTATGTAAATGCTTATTAGCCATTCTCTGTATATTTTTTACTTTATTACCACAAGCACACTCATGTATCAGCTAAATACCTGCAGCTGCATGTACGTACATGAAACTCAATTGTCAGTTAGCAAATTCAATTTACCACTAATAACTAGATTATTTTCGTTTCTCTTTTCAATTTCAATTCTATTTTTGTTATTAAAATGTTATGACAGCACACAGACAAAATGGCTCTAAGCGTGTGTGTGTGTGTGTGCGTGTATTCAAATGCACTTCGACAGCGCATAGCAGTAACATACAGTGTGCGCGAAAATTATTGAAACACATGCAATAAAATTTATTCTGCCGTATTTAAGGGACAGACTTCATGCAGCAGTCTAAAAGACGAGAAGTTTTGCCGAAGTCGAAAATCTGTCAAAAATTGGCCAAAAAATTTAAATTTTACGAGTTTTAATATTTGAAATAACGATTTGAAATTGTAGTATGTTTTTTTAAAAGCATAAAGTAACGAAATAGCTTTCTAGACTCGTACATACTACAAAAAATAGTTAGACCAGTATCCATGGAGCGGCCGTATTAAGTTTGCTGAATAGCCAGCAGTCACACGGAGCCAAATCAGGCGAGTACGCTGATTGTGGCACGATATTGGTTAATAATTTGACGAAAAACTCATAAAGAATTAATCCAGTATGCGACATTGCAGTATGTGCTGCAGAAACCAAGTATTGTCGGTCCATACTTCCGGCCGCTTCTCATGAACAGCTTCGAACAGAAGACTCCGAATACTCAAATAGCATTATTTGTTGACAATGGCCGGTCGGATTGAATTCGGATTGCACCACACCTCGATAATCGAAGAAAACTGTCAACATAACCATGATTTTTGACCTGATTTGACGTGTTTTTTTGGCTTCGTCTCATCTTTGCCACGATATTGTTCAGCTATTTCCGGGTCATAAGCATCGATCCAAAACTCATCCCTAGTAATAATACGTTTCATGACATTTTGGGGATCGGAAAACATTGTTTCATAGACGCCAGCGCGACGCTGTTTTTTCGAAAACATTCAGTGATCGTGGAACCTCTTTCATTTTTCTTAAACTAAAATGATCTTACAATATGGTTTTCGCTGATCTTTCTCATATTCCAACGTTGCCAGATAGATCTCTGACTACACTAGAGATAGTTTTAATTCAGTATTAGCTTACTTTTATAATTTGAGATCAGTCGTATATATTTATCTTCCTGGTACAATTCCCAGCAAAGAACCGATCTTGTATTATCCCAGAAATTCGAAAAAATGTAAAATATAGGTTGACTTATTTTTCATCATCACTGAGAGTTGAAATTTAAACGAGTTCAAATCGCAGTTCCTTATGAGAAAGAAACATGTACGTATGTGTTGCAGGGACGTTATGAACCCTTCACGTTTTCTAAGGAGACTAACTTTGAGTATCGGCAAAATTGCCTGGATAACTAATATGCTTCTAACCTTAGTGTCGGAAAGGAATATTCTTACTGAGTAGACTATATCGTTACCTAACATGCAAAATAACTTAAAATGACTTTCGGAAATAAAATGCTTATATATAATAAATATATTGGTTATGTATTAGTTATCTATTGGTTATATATTAGTTATCTATTAGTTATATATTGGTTATATATTAGTTATATATTGGTTATCCATTAGTTCTATATTGATTATATATGAGTTATATATTGGTTATATCTGACAGCAACAGCTTAAAATTTTTTGCACATGTCTTTTGCTCCCCGAAAAATTCCCTATATCTTGGTACCATCGATATCAGAGTTGTGTGAAATAGCATTTTCTTCAAAAGTCGCACTCTTTTGTGCCTCTACTGTTACTCTAACAAACTAATGGCAATATTATAACCACTATTTATACCATACCTCGCTCCTTATGCCACCACTTGTGTGCAGCTCTTGCCAAGCTCCTTTGGTATTACGAACTAATCGCTTTTCATTGAATAACGCTTGACGCTTTTATTTTTTAAATAATTAATTGGAAAATGGAGCACATTAATATCCACACTCACACACACACACGCGCGCACATACATACAAGCATTCTTACTAAATTTCGCTATAACGCGGCACCGCAGAGCGCCATTTGCCACTTGGGAGCAAGCGTCCCACACACCAATATTGATGAGCTTGATGTTGGACAGCCGCGTTGCCATATTCAATTATTCATATTAAATGCGCATTGTGAGCGCTCACTGTAATGTCAACAATTTTAGTTAAGCGCCATTTATGAACGCAAAACAGGCGACTACGCTTACAGTTCTGCTTCAGTTATGTTGTCCTACGCCTTTCTATGCAGTTCAGCGATGTGTGCGGCGGGTTTGTGTGTATGTGTAGCAGGGAGGCGGTGGCCTATTGATCATTTGTGTTGCTTTCAGACATTCTAGTAACGTGGCCACATAATATATAATTTTATTTATATTATTGGTTTATTTTCAAACGTTGACTTATACTTTTCGCTATTTATACAATTTAAGCATTCTGCGGTCATTGCACTTGAGTACAGTGGTTCGTAGTGACATTTTGCTTGCACAAATATTTTTCCGTTGACTTATTTTATATGTGAATTTGTAGATTTGTTACAAGACATACAGAAGCGACAACTTATTTAATCTTTTTGTGCGCTTTTGTATCGAGGGTATTTCTGAGGTTAGTTCGGAAGCACTCAAGTGTCCAACATCATTTAAATCGGATCTCGAAATTTTAAAAGCATTTTTGCCGAAACATTTTTTTCAGAGTCGAGAGCGAAAAAGCTGAGGAAATTTTTTTCGAAACGGTTGAACTGCTCCAATTGAAACGTTCACACCACCCATTTATTAGTTAGGTAATAAGCTATATATATGAGGATTGCACCGCGACTTAAGGTCTATTGTGCAGTAATAGCCGAGGAAAAAACATTTTAATGACAAGTCATATTGCAGCTGTGGAGTTTGGAGTGTTGGGCACTGTTTCTTGCTAATTTTAGATTGCTAAACCGAAAATGATATTAGCGATTTTCTCAGACGTAGGTCTTTTTGCGTTGTGGCCAAAGAGTGTAGAGGTCAAACCAGCATTTACTAACATGACATAAAAAGCTGGACATAATGGAACATTTTTGAACTCAAATTCGTAATCAGAACACCTTAAATACCCCAAAGACCTCTTAGGACATCAGTCTGAATCTAATCGGGCGTCAAACCTTTTAAGCGACAGAACTCTTTATGCCACCCTAAAGTTCAACTAGATCTCTTTACGATATTGTTCTGTTTTATCTGAATTTGAACCTTGAAAAGTTAGTCGGTAATTTCCACGGGGAAACTTTCTTCAGCTAAATTTAGTTTTACTATTTTTTCCTTCAAGCATAGCTTGAGATCCTGGAAAAGTGGTCTCAATAAAATGCCTTACATTTACTCATATGGTAGCAAATCCAAGCTCTGGCCCCTTGGGTATGAGAAAGCTCTGCGCAAATTGTGTGCAAAACAACCACGAGTTGATGATTCGGAACTGTGTTTGGAGATCAAGCTTAAGGGGCAATATCAGTGTCACACTTTCAAAGAAAAAAAATAAAAAAAAAAATTTTTTTTATTTGCTTTTTCGATAGCTCCATAAATATCCTGACTTCAACTGAGTCTTTTTGAATACATTGGTCTACGAAATTGTCAATTTGGCATTAAAAAATGACAATTTTTTTTACCAATAAAAACGATTTTTGTTGTTCAAAACTACGCCATTTTGTTAAGTTTTGATATTTTTCGAAGATAGTAGGTCATTGTATAGGAAATATCTTTAAGTTTAATAAACTTTAAAAATCTTTTTGTTTCAGCAACTCATTCTGCAGGAATCATGCCAACAGTTGGGGCACTTTTTTTTTGCCCCTCCGAAGACAGCCCTTAACTCCGTTATTTTTCAACAGTTTTGTAAAAACGTTTTAGCAATTTCGAAATATTCAATCGCTTACTTTCTCTTAAAACATTCACGAAAATCGCCTAATTTTTCATGCGGCACACTGGTATAGCCCCTTAATAAGCTCGAGTTTTCTTAACTTGCAAACTGTCCTCCAATTTTTGAGTTATCGCTTTAAACTTTTTCACAAATTCTTCAGACCTCAAGAAGCTGCATCTTTGTCGGAATGACTAATATCGGAAAACTATAGCACATAGCTGGCATACAAGCTGAACGATCGGGGTCCAGTACACATAAGAAACACTTTTTTAGTTGCTGAGATGTCTTCACGTAATTTGGCACAAATAACTTTCTAAGGTTACACTGCATTGTCCAAGAAAATGATTTCATATTTCAGATTAAAATACTATAAGTTATAGCTGCGATACAAACTGAATGATCAAAATTAAGTTTTTGTATGGACAACTTTTTCAATTTCATATCTTATCTTAACAAAATTTGGCACAGATTATTATATAAGCCAAAGATATAAACTACGAACAAATGATTTAGATCGGAACACTATAGCATATAGCTGCAATATAAAGGGAACGTTCACATATAAACTTAGGTATTTGTGAAGGCAATTACAGTTTGGGAGCAAACGAAGTTAAAGTTTTATCTTGTAATGGAGTTTCGCTAGCAACAAACAAAATTCACATTTTACACAGCACCTCCCCACTGTGCCAGCCATACCGAACGCGCGCTGCAATTGAGTTCAACCAATAATTTCATTTACTTAGCGCAGCATAATAAAATGGCAGCATTTCACTAATTTATTCATTTACCAAACCCTAGGCCGCACCCACTGCACCATTTTGACCAAAAGTACACATGTAAATATCGATTTGGAACTGGCCACACAGAGACCCAAACTCACACACACCAACAAGCTGATGTCCTCACACTGTCCAGCGCCATTCTTTGCGCTTTTGCATTTGTTGTTATTTATTATTTGATTGTCATATTAATGTCCGTTATACGTAGCGGCGTGGCTGCGTGTCCGTCACACGCTCACACGCCTGAGCACGCCAACCATTGAATATTCAATGCAAAATTTAAAACGCGAAAATCCCACTGCTGTGAACGCGGAAGTGTTGGCCTGCGAAATTTGCATACAAATAACGGGCCGCGGGCGGAAAATTTCGCTTTAAATTCAAATAAATTCAAATGCGACGCTTTAATATTGAAATCGAGCTATTTTTCGGCGATATGGTGGCACGCTTTTAGGCGCGCAAACAGTTTGGCAGTGGAAATTTGTTTTGTGCGAGGAAATTTTATGCGAAAAGTGCGCTTTAATATTTAATAGCACGCACACTTTTGTATTATTCTACTGTGTATATGTGTATGTGTGTGTGTGTGTTAGTGTTTTGTGCCAAAAATGTGTGTGCAGTCATGGCGACCGCAAAAAAGCGGCGAAAACTAATAAAAGTAATAGAAGGAATTGCCCAAAACAATATGGCAAACAAACCGAAAAACTGTCAAAATAAATACGCATGGAGTTGGAAACAAAAGCACAACAACAATAAGCACAAAAACAACAAGGCTCACATGCCAATTTCACAAGCGCCACGGCTGTCTTTTGCTCCTGCCAATTCCAGCCAACAGATAAGCGCTGTTTTCGCTAACTAGTTGGAAAGAAATAAATAAGACACAAGCAATGGTGTTGCTAAGGGGAGCGAATAGAGGGTCGGCTCAGAGGTCGAAAGTGCACATACATATGTATGTGGCATTTTGCTGCTACTTCCGCAGTTTAGCGCCAGCAAGTGTCGTCTGCCGCACACGATATGAGGGGAAAGAGAAAACGGCAAGAATATGAAAAAAAAACAACAACGTAAGAAACAAAAACCATGAGGAACAACAACAACAACATGGAAAACAACAACAACATGAAAAACAACCACAATATGAGAACAATAAAAACAACACAAAAAATAAAAAAAACACGAAAAACAAGAACACGAGAACAACAACAACAACACAAAATATAAAAAACACGAAAAACAAGAACAACATTAACGAAAATAACAACAACAACAACAAGAACAACGACGTAAAAAAATAAAAATAATATATTAGTGGCAAGAAGTTCAGTTGTCTGCGAAGACAGCAGCAAATAAGACAACAATAACAACAAAAAACACCTAAAATAAAGCCCAAAACAACAACAAAAAATTACGTTGCAGAGTCACACTTGCCTCCACTATCAAAAAGAACACAACAACAGCAATAAAAATTGTCAGCCACTACACGCTTCTCTCTCCCCATCAAGCAGCTGCGTTGTCATTCACAACTGTTGTTGCCGCCACCGCCACTATCGGTGTTAGCGGCAAGTAACAGCACTATGTAAGCGCAATATCAAATCCGAGCTCTCTGTGGATAGTTTAGGCCTTAAGCGAGCATACATATACACACACACACACACACCAAAACACATATGCATCTATATCTACAAATTTATATGGCGACTCGTGCTCAGACCTTATTGAGAACTGTCAAAATATGCCAAACTAACGGCAGCTGTCGGCCGCTCGCTTGCCAAACACAAAATTGCAAAAGAAAGGTAGAAAACAACAACAACGACGAAGGCAAAGTGAAAAATAGTGAAAGGAAGAAAATTGCGCTGGCAAGCGATTTGATAGATATGCAGATTAATATGCCAACAGGGCCAAATTTAGCATGTGCATGAAGAATGACAGCGGCGGCTTAGATAAAAACACGATACCGCTATGCGCAGATTTGTGTATGTGTGCTTTTTGCACATACACATATATATACACGAATGCTGATAACACGTTAGTAAGTTGTATGTGGGGCAAAAATTAATTTGTGGCATTGTTTATGTCGATAATGATTTAAGCCTATTTAATATTAAGTGCCAGGCAATAAATTGCAAAGGGTAATAATTTCATATATTTCTGTCGTAATCGAGGAAGATTTGTCGAAATTGGATTGTTGAATGGTGAAGCGCTTGGTGGAAAACACTAGATTGTTATGTGGAGTAAGCGATGCGCTTACTCAAACAGGATTTTCTTAATGAGGACATTATATAATATTTTTTTTTTTTGGTATATCCACCATACCCGTCCAAGGCAATAAATATGGCGCCTTTTTTTTTTTGTTTCAAATTCCTTTGAACCAATATTACTTAAGATAGTTTGTGATTCTGTTGGCAAGCCCAAATTGCCTAAAATCCGCTTACACTGAAAACTAATTTCTACTACACAGAGGCTCTTTGTAGAAATTACAAAGAACTTAGGGGCTTAGGGGAAGTCAGGGAACCGAAAAAATGGGAATATTCAGCATTTTTTTTTTTTTTTTTTTTTGCTATTAAGTCGTGTTATTTTACAAAAGTAGTAATATGACATTATAATAGAATGTGTTGACTTGAAGTCACGAAAGTTTCAAAAAAAAAAAAAATATTTCCAAAGTTATAGTTATTTGTGTTGACCCTGTTCCAAAAAAAAAGGTACTTGCGATGACAACTATAAGTACGGTGACCATACGTACTGTATTATACAGGACTGTACTGTTTTTGGAAGCTTTGCTCTGTGTAAATTATTTTGTACGATAAAATGCGAAAAAGTACTCTTTTTTGAAAAATTTACTGTTTTTGTACTGTAGTTTGTAAATTTTCTTGCGCATTTAAACCCGCTAACACTCTTAAGGTCGTTTTCTAGGCAAATAAGTTGCCTGTACTAACTTGTCGGATAAATTGCTCCTCACTTTAAAGTGCCATTTAAGTATGTTCGTTTTCTCATCTCGCTTGTAGAAATATATTAATTTTTTCGAAATTATGGGAAGGCCAAAATTAGAATGCACTACGTTAGTGTGGTGACTATGGTTGGCAATGCGATGCATGCAAAACGTAAACAAAAGCAGCTGTTTATTGAAAACTTATCAAGGAAATCCCACAACTAAAAATAAACTGGCAATGCTTAATTTAAAGCTGGCTTCAAGCACATGCAATCTGCACAAATTTTATGTAGCTGGACTTCCATTTCAGGTAAATTTGTTGAAATAAAACTGTAACTGTGGACTTATTAAATTCATGTAATTGTTTATTAGCTTAATGGCGCCCAGGAGAAAGTGTGTTTTTAATACAGAACTTCGAAAAGAATTCAACTTCTTAATAGAAGCAACAAGAGCAAGTGAAGTAAAGTGCGTTAAATGTATAGCAGTTTTTTCCATTGCAAATAGCGGCAAACTGGATATCCTGCAACATTTAAAGACTAATAAACACAAACGCGCTGATATTTCTGCAGCCAGTAGTAAAACCATTTCTGCATTTTACTTATCTAAATCGCTTGATGGTTGTCGCAAAGTGACATGCATCACAGAAGGAACATGGGCGTACCATACGATTCAACACAACTATTCTTTTCGCTCAAATGATTGCACAAATAAACTTATCAAAAGCTGATGATGAAAAATATTCATGCGCACGCACCAAGTGCGAAGCCAGTATTTGCAATGCGCTTGCACCCAACGCCATTAAGGAATTGGAGAAAGATTTAGAAGGGGTACATTTCATTTCAATATATTCTGACTGCTCAAACCATTGAAGTACAAAAATATGTCCAATTCTTGTTCGATACTTCACTCAATACAAAGGAATTCAAGTAAAAATTCTGGAAGTTGATGAGATTCCTGACGAAACGTCTGACATATTGAGTGAATATATTCTAAAGCTGTAAAACAAATTTAAATTGGAAAGAAAATTGCTACCTTTTGTGCAGACAATACGAACGCAAATTTTGGTGTGCATCCAGGCGGGGTAAAAACAACCTTTTCACAAAACAGGCCACTAGTAAAACATTAATTGGAATTAACTGTGCTGCCCACATCTTAAATAATTGCATACAATGTTCTCTGGAATGTCTTCCAATTGACATCGAAGTCATTGTTGTAAAGATCTACTCTTTCTTTTATATTTACACAGTCCGTGTGGCAGAATTTAAAGATATTTGTGAAAACTTAAACTTCGAATACTGTAAACTAATGGGATTTAGTAAAACTAGGTGGCTCACTTTGAAGCCATCAATAGAGAGGATTCTGAAACTTTTCGATCCTCTAAAAAAATATTTTTTGTTACATCCAAAGTGTCCAACTGTCTTAAAACAATTTTTTGAAAATCCTTGCGCTGAAGTTTGGCTTTTATTCGGGCATTACCAAGCATGTCTCTTTCACAGCTATATTTTAAAAATTGATTCGCAAACAATTTCAATGATAGAAACAGCTTTCCTCATAAATGAACTAAAAAACAAAGTTATTGCACGTAAAGAAGAAAACTTTGTACCATTAGAAGTTAAAAACTCAATTACAGTCTTACAACAGAAAGGTTTAATTGAAGTAAATCAATTCCAAACATGCACAAAAAACTTTTAGATCAATTGTGTTGACTACCTATGCCTGTGGGACAGTGCATTCATAGAAGTTCAGGTTTTAAAATGGATACTATTCCAGAGAGTACCGTCATGGAATGAAGTGGAGGCCAGTTTTTCATACATTTTAGAAAAAAGAAATGGTATCAATATACAAGATAACGAATTATTTGATGAATTTTCTTGCGTTAAAAGTTATGCAACACCTAGCAAGTTTAATGAATGGAACGAAAATGAAACCAATGTTCAAAACATTTGGTTGGAAATTTTCAAACATTTTGAAGAAAATAAAATTTCTTTTTCTAATATCATAAAAGTTGTTCAGTTTTGTTTGTGCTTTTCGAGTTACAGTTGTCACCGATTCAAAAAACATAGTTTTGAGAAAAATGTGTTTAAAGTTTCACCTCAGTGCTTTGAAGTGCTCGAGCTCTCTTTATTATTTGTAGAATAACTCAAAAACTAATTATCGGATCAACTTGAAATTTTTAGAGAATATTTTTAAGATATTACACTTAACGAAAATGGAAAAAAGAAAAAAATAATTTTTTGAAAATTCTGACTACCCCTTAAGCAACGTATAAGCAATCTCTTGGACTCTGTGATTCACAAACAGCGTGATAAAAGCATACGAATATTTATTGCTCTTTCTTAAGGTCTGTTATTTTACTAACTTTATAAAGAGTAGCAATTTCTAGAAAATACGATGTGAAAACCTCAGAGTGAGGTGACTAATTCAAATGTAAATTTAAGGTAAATTTTTCTACCGTCAAATGCCTAAGTTTAAGTTGATCATTTTTTGGGAAAGAAATTAAGCTAGAAAATATATTGAATATTAAGAATACTCAAGAAATATATCTTTTGAATTGTTATTATTATTAGCCGAAACCACATACTAGTCTTTCTTCGGCCTTTCAATTAAATTTTCGAGTATAAGCGGTCCCTAATTTACTATGAGCAAAATATTCTAAAAATATTTTGGAAAATGTTGCCGAGTTAATTTTCATAATAAAGTAAAGTGATGAAATGTCAAACAATACTGAAGAAAAATAATATGACGGCCAATTTTTTCTTGTTTTTTGATGTTTTATTCAATAACTTAAATTGGTCTCCGAAGTCTGATTTTTCAATTCTTCGGCCCAGTTTTAAGTAAACTCATTAACATCTTTACACAGACACGTTTTTTTTTTTCAGAAGCCCCCTTCGGCGTATACGATTGCAAAGCCCTTTTCACTTTGAATGAAAGTCTTTCTGCCAACAAATTCACAAATTAAAGTGGCTTAAAAGTCGAAATTATCTTCAAAAGTAATTCCTTCGATCAATACCTAGCAAATAAATTTAAGGAGATCGGGTGAAAATTTTACTTAATCGGTTCAGTCGTTTCGTCAACAAAATTTAAGAATTCTCTCTCTCTCTCTTGATTTGAAGTCAGTGTTTCGAGAAAATCGCGTTTAAAGTTTCAGCCGCCGATGGAGACAAATTCCGGATTGAAATTACATCTGTCGATCGTTAAAACTTCTCACTTTTGTTAGGATGCGCGTCTGTGAAAACTGTCAATAGAATTGTAACACTACTTGGAATATGTAAATTTTTTTATGAGAAACTTGTCACCGATTAAGGGTTATCTTTATCCGATGCGTTTTGGATACGTATTACGTTAAATAGACAAAATTATTTATCGGTGAGAAAAAATCTTCGGCTAATTAATAAAAACCATATTTAAGAAGGGCGTGTTAAAATTTGAGACTCGCTTTAGCCGTTTTGGAGTAATGTTGGTCACCGACTTTAAAACACCATTTTGAGAAAAACGCGTTTTAAGTTTGGTCTTGTAGTTCCAAGCACTCTGAAACGCCTTTTCAAATTCGTATGTAACTTCGAAAATATTCACCGCAAATATATGAAGTTTATTCTTAAATATATTCTGAAACATCGGAAATTCTATAAAAATATATACAAATAAACAACATAATGAAATGCACTTGGGCCAGCGTTAGGCCTTGGGATGTAAGCAAATTAAGCTTTATCCAGCCACTCTGTAAATGATACTCCGGATTCATTTCCATCCCAGCTGACTAATGTCTGTTAAAGTAGAATATTGTGACTCGTGGAATATGTCATTCCCATCCGGCTGAAAGCTCGGCATTCGCATAGATAATGTTCCAGCGATAGATCAAGATCTGCGCATGCCCTACATTACGCTGAACACATTTTTCCCATTTTCTTATGGCGGGATCTTAATAGTAGATGCCCTGTTATGACCCCTACAATGTTTCTAAACATACTTTTGCCTAAAACTTGGAGCTTTTTGGCTTATCCACCATCAGCACTACCCCAAATTAACTTCGTAGTATGCTCTGTGTTGCTGGTGTTCCAAGACCAGAGTTGTTTCTGTAGGGTCCACTGCTTCAAACAACCCTTGAAGGTTCTGAACGACTTGGGGTAGCTTAGTGGGATTGTCCAGTT
>CM050323.1:120543890-120567392 GCA_027475135.1 Bactrocera correcta
GAAAAACCCAAAATAGACCTTTAGCTGCACGCCTACATGCACATAGCTGCGGCGTGGCGTAGCATACATTTAGGCGTCTCTCATTTAATGTCTCTGTGTTTGCGTGCCGCTGCTGTTCGCCGTCTGCCTTTATGCCTAATAATGTGCTAAACTCGTTGCCACACATTTAAATTGTTTGGGCAGGCAAGTGAAGAGGGCAGGGGACGTGAAAAAGAAATGCCAAAAAATCAAAAAAAAAAAAAAAACGAAACGAAATTGTGCAAAAAATAAGTGAATTTAAAGGAGATCACTGCTTGCAACTGAACTGTAAATGAAAATGAAAGCATTGTCGATGTAATTGTGTGCTTGTGTAGGGTAATGATGGCAGCGGAAATGGAAATGGTGCAATAAAAATGAGAATGCTTAAAAGCATGGAAATAACGGTGCCACTAAACGATTTGCGGGCTGTTATCCTCTCAATTTTCACGTATTTTATTTAAACTAATTTTTATTATTTTTTATTTTTATAATTATTAATTTCTTAATTTTTTTTATTTTTTTAAAATAATTTTTATTGTTATTATTTTTATTTTAAGTTACAATCATAATTTTTATTAAATTATTTTTTATTAATTTTTAATTAGTTTTTAATATTTCAATTTAATTTAATTTTTTTTTTTTATTATACTTATTATTTACTTTTTAAGTTTTTTTTAACTAATTTTGTATTACTTATTTTTATTAGTTTTTAATATTTGAATTTTCTAATTATAATTTATTCGTATATTTTTAAATTAATTTTTTATTGTTATTATTTTTATCTTTATTAATTTATTAATTTTTTATATTTAAAAATAATTTTTATTGTTATTATTTTTATTTTAAGTTATAATCATAATTTTTATTAAATTATTTTTTATTAATTTTTAATTAGTTTTAAATTGAAATGAATTTAATTTTTTTAATTGTACTTATTATTGACTACTTTTTAATTTTTTTAACTAATTTTGTATTACTTATTTTTATTAGTTTTTAATATTTAAATTTTCTACTTATAATTTATTCGTATATTTTTAAAATAATTTTTTATTGTTATTATTTTTTATTTTTATCTTTATTAATTTCTTAATTTTTTTATTTTCTTTAATTTTATTTTTTGTTAATATTTTTTATATTTTCCTTAATTTATTATTTTAATTTTATTTTTTATTAATTTTTAATTGGTTTTCAATATTTAATTTTAATTGAATATTATTTTTTTTTATTATACTTTTTATTTACTCTTTAAGTTTTTTTAAACAAATTTTTTATTAATTATTTTTATTAGTTTTTAATATTTAAATTCTTGTAATTATATTTTATTCTCATTTTTTTAAATTATTTGTTTTTTTTTTATTGTTATTATTTATTATTTTTATCTTTATTAATTTCTAAATTTTTTTATTTCTTTAAATTAATTTTTTTGTTAATGTTTTTTATTTTTTCTTTAAATTATTATTTTAATTTTCTTTTTTTATTTTCTAAGTCATTTCTAATTAGTTTTTTATATTTCAACTTTATTGTATTTCCTTCTTTAATTTAATTTTTTTTATTTCATTGAAATTAATTTTTTATTTAAATTTCAATTTTATTTTATTTTTTTCTACTTTGAATTGTTTGCTTTTCCACAACCCACCCATCTATCATGGTTGCCGTTCCCTTCAGCCTGTTCTGTCCACTGTCTGCATTTGCTAATTTCGCTTCCCTCCACTCTCACCTTCACTAGGCGCGCCTTGCCCCGTCAGCTGGGTTATCTCAATGTTTACTGTGCTGTGGTCATGCTTTTAGGCTTTTATTGTTATTTTTTGTTGTTGTTGCTGTTATTGTGCTTCATTCTTGCCGTTTTTTTGCTTGTAACTGTATTGTTGCATTGCGGTTTTACGACGGCCGCGGCTGCAAGTCGTAAATATTACTCACAGTAATTGCCAACAAAAGTGTCGGCGTTCGAGATTTCTCTATGCAAAGCAATTGTGCGCTTCACTCAAACGTTCGTCTGCTTCGCGTGGGCAGGAAAAAGTGCTAAACATTCAATATTTGTATTTTTGTGTACATTTTCGAGCAAGCAGGAAAGTGGAACTCAAAAAATTTATTGTAAATAATAAGCCTTTGTCGGTTTGGCGTTTTTATGGGCAGTTTTGAAAGCTTTTGCCTAAATTAGTTTCTCCCAACCACAATGAGTTGGTGAAAAAAGTGGTGTTTCCCTAGCAATGCACTAAATGTTAATGTAATTGTATTTGTGCAACAAATATTTGCATAGCGCAACCTTTAGTCGGCAACTGGTTTAAGCAAAGGCTTAAAATGTTTATTTAAAACGAAAGAACTTTGTACGAGTGATATTAAGAGAAAATTTGTGGTTTCAGCTAAGTTATGTGTCTCAAGATATATCACTTGCCTATACGTTTCCGTATTGCTTGTCATTACAAACTATTTTTTTAAAATATTATAATTGCTAAATAGTTGTGTTGAATTTTCAAATTCAGAAAATTTTATGCTGAAACTTAGACAGTTACTCATTTTCACTCACAGCAATTTTCCTAATTATTGTGTATGTTTATGTCTTCGCTAGTTTTTGTAGTCATCTTTTTCCATTTGGTCCAATATTTAATCAATTTTAACTATTTCACAAGTATTCAGTGTATGTTGCCTACCTTTAGGCTCATACTTACTCGTATTGTCTACCTTTAGGCTCATTTTTTCCATTTGCTTTGACAATTCTCGCCTGAACTTTTCGAATATATTTTAAATAATTCGTCTACTTATAAGCTTTCACTTACTTTTTAAGTTTCTTACTCCGCTCTTATCGAAAGAATTCAATGTACGTTGTCTACCTTTAGGATTGAAGCTTTATTCAGCTTTTAGCGAAATGAGTTATTATATTTTTCCCAACACAGTACACTTAATACAGTAATTTGAATAATTTAATAATTTGAAAAATATTCAAAACGTTACCTACACCTTTATTTTTCCAACTTTTAAGCTTTCTCAAAAAATTTAAATGTTTGGAAAATAGTCAACACATTTATGTTGCCTACTTTTAGGTGATAAAAAATATTACTATTAATATATATGATTGCAAAAGTTATTAACGAATTGAGTGCTTAATATTCCAACAATCTGGGCAAACTATAGGTTTAACCTGGAGAAATGTGCAAATATATGTTCACATAGATTTCTGAAAGCTTTCAAACTAGTTAAAAATTAGTGATATTTACCCATACAATACATTGTTTGAACATAAGAATATCGCAAAATGCTTCAAGGTTTTCTAAATTAGATGAAAAACAATTCATAGATGGGAAAAATGTTCAGTAATGATGTACTTTTAGTTAAATATATCAACATCAGATCGACGTTTTATAAGTTATTTCGGAATTACGTAAAATAAAAAATAAAATAAATTGAACTGCAATTATATATATCGTCTTAGACATATATGTAAATAGGTGATATGTCTACGATATTGTTGGAATAAAGCTAGGCAGAAGCATAAGAGGTCTTTCGTGGTTCAAGGCACTAGATAAAGTATGTAAATTAGAAATAAACCGCTCTTAAAATTCGCAAAGAGCGTTGACGCGGTGTATGAAAAATACTTCAGCGACTAAGTAGCAATAGGTCTGCAATTAATTTTTTTTTTTATACTTACAACAAGAAAAACAACAAGAAAATCCTACGTCTTGAGATATTTTTACAATTATTTTCGGTTTTACCAACCCAAAAATACCAAGAAACAGCCTCCAACGTTACAGTCGCAAACTGACTGTGAACCAGTGTAATTTTGTAAAGGAAAAAATTCGAAACAAGCGAGATTTCTATTAAACGAAAAGGTGGAATTAGTGGCCTACTTTTTCGGCTTCTAAAGTGTCAAGTGTAATCATCAAAAGGTTTTTTCTTTTGAAAATACAATTGGCTCAGCTTCATAAATATATACGAAACGTAGCATTTTCAAGTGATCTACACAATTTTTCTGCTTCAATAAGTAAAATTAATTAAAACTTTTAAGTCTTAGAGTTTCTGTTTTTTATTTAAGGCCTAAGGTAGGGGGGAAGGGAGCCTGCTTTAGAAGTTTCAAAAATCGAATTTTTCTTTTTTGCTAAAATCTCTTTAAAAATTATCTAAGAATATGTCCTCAAAGTAATAGGTTAGAAGTCGAAATACTGTCGAAGCGAGAAGCGAAATACTGACCGAGCGTCTAGCAGATATATGAGCGCTTGGGTAGTAAGCGATTATTTGGACGCGCAATTTCCGGCCTTTCATTTTTACGATTTTTCTTAATTGCTGGGCAGAAGAAAAACTGAATGTCGTATGGAATTGTGGGGAAGTTTATTATCTTTGGCATGAAATTATATTTTATTTAAACTAAAAAAAAAACTAAGAAAAGTAACATTTGAACATATTTTAAAACAACGTAAAGTAGAATTTATTGGGTCAAAAACTACTTTTTTTTTTTAATTTTTAAACTTTTTTAGAATTTTTCATTCTTTTTTTTTTGAATTTTCTTAGTTTATGTAACTAGAAGACACGTTAAAAGCTATCTGAATCTCTTTGAATTTTTGGTTTCCGAAAGGAATTGCGACCTGCATCCTGTCCGCCGTCCGACAAATGAACATGTGAGATGCATCGACAAATTGCTTCCCAAAGGCAGAATATCAAAGATTTCTTATACAAAAATTTACAGATGTTTAAGTATATAACTATAAACTCCAGGAATTTCCCTGAGATAAATTATTTGTTCCGACCATTGATTTCTCTCAGATGCCAATACGAAGATTTAATTTTCAAACACTGTTTCTTTGGCTTCTTCAACTTGATGAGTTGTTGCCGGTAGCATTTACAATTAGTGGTTCATGCAGTTTATGAAGCTCATAATACAGCAAGCAATTCTGATCTCACCAAATATAGAGGATTGATTTTTTGAAGTATTGAATTCATTGTTCTTCACAAGTCACAGTCCAATGTAAGCTCGACTTCCTTTTTAGCGTTTAAGCAGCATTTACGACATGCAAATCGTCTTTTCATGTCACTTGGCTTCAATTTATATGGCATCCAATTTCTGCCTACGTTCGACTGCTTTTAAGTGATTCAAAATGACTGCCTTTTGAGTAAATCTAAATATTCGGCGACTTTTTCGGCAACCGTCTACACCGAGTAATGCTTCCAGTTCTTCATCTTCATCAAACTTTTTTGGTCCGCAAGAGGGTTCTTCGTCTTCCATTCAACATTTTTAAGTTGTTTAAAACGCTTTTGGTGCATTCGCTTAACAATAGCATATTCACCATAAACTTCCACCAAAATTAGCTGATTTGCGACTGATGTGTTTTTTTTTTAATGAAATAATGAGGGAGAACGCACCGCAAAAAAGTTTTTAGGTAAAAATTTCGACATATTATTTGGGTGAAAAAATTGTTGTTGTTTACGCTTCAAGGGCACGCTGGCTTTCCAACTCTTGTTCGAAATATTGAAACAATGAAATAATGATCACATTACACGTCCTCTTGGCAAATCGCACGAATTAGAGGTAGATATTTCAAAGTGTTTTCCTTTCATATAAACCATTTTTTCATTAAAAAAATATTATAAAAAAAAATTAAAAATTTTGAAAATAAATTTATATGTCTTAAAATGGTCTCTTTAATGCAGTTTGTGACTATTTTGTAAGCTTAATATGTGCTTATAGACATAACGTGCCACATCATAGAAATCACGTAAATGTTGCACGACACACTACTGGGCCCTCAAGCATGATATTTGCTATACTTTAAATAGAAATAGAAAGCAGCAACAAGCGACCACTTTCAGCTTGAAAATCTCCTCCTTCAAGTATAAAAAGAAGAAGAAGCAGCAGCAGCAGCAGCAGGAAAAGAGTTGAGAGGTTTGCGGTGAAGAAATGAAGTGTTGTTTGTGTTAGTGAAGATGAATGCTCCTCCGCCATAGCCAACATGTGGTCAAATCACGGTAAACTACTTGCAATTTTCTGGCATTTTAAAATTTGTGGCACGTGCCCAAATTGTAAACTTGAGGCAAACAATAAATTTACAGCTGCAGAAGTAAAACCGCAGCAATACATGCCGAGAGCATTGTGATGAAGTGAAATAAAATGAAACATAAATATAACTACAATAGAAAAGTATAAATAGTATATATATAGAGAGGTATATAAATATGTTAACAAAGCAAAATATCGATTTCTTACAAACAAACATGGCTATAACGGTAAAAATAATGTGCTCAAAATTTTGCTGCGCCAGTATAGCCAGCGGCTTTCGCTTTATTTAATTTAATTTTAAGCGCTTTTCTTTAACTTCCTTTTCAGTATTGTTGTTGCTCTTTGGCTGTGCCACATTTTAAGGGCCCACTACTTGCCACAAACCGACATACTTGCCATAATGGCGAGCATAAGTCGCAACAACAATGAAATGGCTGCGCGTTAAGTGGCAAGACGGCCAGTGAGCCGCAACCGCAGAGCCACACAGCCCATTGGAGGCAAGCAGCTTGGCGTTGTGGCAGCGGCAGTAACAGTGAATGCGCAGCGATAATACGGCATTGTTGCAGAAACACAACTCGACAATAATAAAAAGCTCATACTTGTAATAACAAGCAAAGCCAAGTGACCTCCAGAGGAAACTTTAAACGTAATGGCCAAGAAAGCGGCACTGACAACAACAATAACAAGAGTATGAGCACAGCAATAACAAAAATTGAAAACGCAGTCGAATATAAGCGATTCAAAAGGCGAAAAGCTGGCTGACTGCGTGTTAGTGCCCAAGTGTGCTTGTGTGTGTGTGTGTTTAACTGTGTATGTGTTAGTGCTTGTTCATATATATTTGTTTGCCTTTGACTTACGAATAAGCTTGCTTGGCATAAGCCCAAGCTTTAAGGCATTTAAATGCAGTTACCTTTCAAAAGGAAATTCATTTTCACTCCAAAGTTGCGCGAATCAGCCATTGTTGTTGTTGTGCGTTTGTGCTGCAAGGTGCTGCCACAGCAACAATAATACTTACAATAATAATAAGCGGTGCGACAACTATCCAAAGCTGCACTAACACACACATAAGCACCTATTTGTATTTGTTTGTGTGTGTGTGTGTGTTGCAAGTGCCGTGTGAGTAAATAAATGTGATCCCATCACATAATCCACTATTAGAACGTGTGTGTTGCATGTCGAATGAGTTGGAAAAAATATATATTGCCCGCTTTGCTGTCGCTGTGTAAAAGTACAGTGTGTGAGTTAACACTGAATTGGACCGTGCCACGCAGCTTGCGTAGGGAAAGCATAGTTTTAGGCTTCACACTCTAAAGTTTAATTTATTTCAAGTTTGATAGACATTTTTACTCAGTGAGTATGTGATTTTTTGATAATTATATCTATACGATATATTTATATATTTAATTCAGAAATTCCAAAATTGAGCCTTTTTCGTTCTTTTCAAATAATTTTAAAAATTTTTTAAATTTTTTAGTTAAAGGTTGTTCATATAAAGTAGATTTTACTGTATATTATATAAGCAACTTTGACAGAAAAAAATTTGGTCAATCTTGGCCTTGGTGCATACAACACGCATAAATTCTTCGAAAAACGTCCTTTACTTATATCACTATATGACATAATCGACGTTATTCTGGGTGTAAGACCATACCATTTTAATCGTGAGATGGCGTCATAAGAAAAAAATAAGAGTTTGCGTCTTTCGAAGTTAACTTTCAAAGCCTAAGTGCCTACCTCTTCGATTTTCCAAATGGAACTTATTTAAAAAATTAATATTACTTATGTCAGTTCTTTACGTATTCGAAAATTTTCGAAATAATAAAAATTTTGTCTTTCAAAAATATTGACTCGACTTTGAAACCTTATAGCAAGAGCTATTTAAGCTCATCGAAAATTTTGAAATTTAAATTTTTGAAACTATTTTTATTACTTTTCGTAGAGCTCTATATTTTTGAAAATCTTCGAAAAAATAAGAATTTTATATTTAAAAAATTCTGACTCGACTATGAAATTTTGTAGAAAATGTCATTCAAGATAGTTCGAATATTTCGAAATTGAACACCTTAAATCTTCGAAACAAATAAGAAAAAAATTATATTTCAAAAACGCTCACTCGACTTTGAAATCTTATAGCAACAGCAATTAAAAATTTCGAAATTAAACTTATTGAAAACATTTTTATTTCTGATCTTAGATATTTATATATTCGAAAATTATAAAAACAAATTCGAAAAATGTATTCGAAAATTTTCGAAAATATTAAAAAAAAATATATTTCAAAAATGCTGACTCGACTGTAAAATCTTGTAGCGAAAGTTTTGAAATCGAACTTATTGAAGAAATAATGTTACTAACTTCTTATGTTTTGGAAAATCTTCGAAAAAATAAAAATTTTATATTTCAAAAAGACAAGAGCCATTTAAGCTCATAAAAATTTTGAAATTTAAAATTTTGAAAATATTTTTATTACTTTTCATAGAGCTCTACATCTTCGAAAATGTTCAAAAAAATAAAATTTTTATATTACAGAAATGCTGACTCGACTTTGAAATCTGGAAACAATGATCATATAAGCAAGGCCGACGTTTTTTATAATCTACTAAAATAAGCAGAAAATATCCATGATGTTCATATTTTTTTATTTTTCACGAACTTAAATACTGTAATTGAAATTGCTGTTTCCCTTGAGCTGAATTTCAACCTTCGATGCAAATATTTCAATTTCTGTTATTATTTTTTACTTTTTGTGAATTTTCAGTTAAAAAAAAAATTACATTAATCATTCTTAAAGCGGCCCAAAAGTTTTAGCGAATAATTTCAGTACTTTCCTCTTTTTCGAATGAAGATCATTAAGTGAGAACTTACGAAGACTATAGCATTCCTTACATAACCAGCAACTATGCCGCCCAAACCTCAAGTTTAGAATTTCTTTCAGCTTTAAGCGTTCTGCTTCTTCAACTGCTTCTCCATCTGCTTCTTCCTTGGCACTAAAACTGTGGGTAGGTCTTGGCCGCTTTTGCTTACATCCATTAGACATCCATTGTTTTTTCGAATCGAAGAAGCTTTTAGCTGCAGCATCATCTTCTAAGATAAAGATCATCTTCCATGCGAACGAGAGCTCATTCGTTGAATTTTTATGCGCTTAACTATATCCATGATGTCGTTGCATTTCCTACGATATTCGTCGCTTACGTGCACGGGTCTAAAGATCTTACGAAGAACAGTTCTCTCAAATGCTCTAAGTGCTCTCTCATGTCGGTACGTTATCATCCATGTTTCTGTGGGGTATAATAATAGGACTGGGATAATGAGAGACGAAATTATATAACCTAATTTTTAATTACTGTAACCGAATATTTATCAAAGTTCAATATCATTATCTTCTCTACACGATTTTCTAACGAATTGAGAACAGAACAGAATTTGAAACTAATCAGGTATTTCAAGATAGAAATGTCTTGAATCACGATATGTCACGGAATTAAGGCACTTCTGTTACTTCTGCTATTATTGCAATTTATTAATAAACTAGCAGCCCGTCCCGGCATCGCACGGGGAAGACAATTATTTATTTTTGGAAATTTAGAAATAAAACACTTTTTTCACAAATATTTTTATTTGTATTAAAAAAAATCCCACAGTCATATTTGTATGTAAGTCTATTTATGTTCAATTTCTTTGATGGTTTAGTGCCCGCCACACTTTTGAAAAATTAAAAAATAAAAATAATAATAATCAAAAAATTAAAGTAACAGTAATAAATAATAAATACAATCATTTTACATATAAGTAAATAATAAATTATAAAATAAATATATTAATTAATAATAATAATATTCTTTAAAAATTAGCGTATAAAAATATTATAAGTAAAAGTAATAATTTCGAAAAAAATAAAATAAAAATACTAATTATGAAAAATAAAAAATTAAAATAATAATAATCAAAAAATTAAAATAACAGTAATAAATAATGAATTCAGTCGTTTTACATATATTTTTGCCACTGCACGTGCTCAATTCTGCTAAATAGCAGCGACAACGTCGAATTGCTTACTGTGATTCTATCGGCTCTGTTAGCCGCCAAATCGAGCATCATACAGAATTCAATTTGCACCTTCTCTATACTTTACAATCTCTGGCCCGACGCGCTTTTCAGAATGCATCGCAAACCACGGCGACGGCGCTATGGTGGTTTTGTTTACTTTTTGAATTTTTTAATTCGTAATATCTTTTGAATGGATAGTCCAATTTAAAAACTATAACTAGTGACATAACTACAATAGTTGGACATATACTACCGCGGAGTTTTGTTGTAGACATTATGATGTTCTTCAATATTGTTGTACATTATTTTGTTCTATCGCCAATAATTTCGGCAGCGCATTCGACGAAAGACATTTTAGGACTCATTTTTCTACTCCTTCGGTTACATTGTTCAAATTTTACCAAGGATCCGTAAGCTTTTTTCAAAATGAAATGTAGCCTATGTCAAATAGGAGGAATGTAGCATTCTAGTGATGAAAGAATGTTTTAAATCAGCCTAGTACTTTTTGAGCCTATTCATTACAAACATACAAACATACAAAAATAGGTACAAATCTTTCCTCTTTATAATATTAGTATAGTTAAATAACGAAATCTCTCACTAAATCCTCTTACACTGTGAAAGAGAAACATCGCCGTCGGTTATTATAGAATCATTCAATGAAGCAAATTTTTCAGTTTCAAAAGCAGAAAAATGTTGCAGAGATCCCAATTTCAATCCGGTGGTTGAGTATTGACTCACGTTACGTATTTGGCCAAAAACTGGCAGAAAAATCATGGATTTTTTACCACGATATTGTAGCATGTTTGTAGCTACAATATGACAATACATTATCGTGGTAAAAAATACATAAATTTTCTGCTCCCAAATATGGCAGTTTACCATGAATTTCTTCCCGTACACCTGTTCAATTAGTATTTCTTTTTGACCGTTTGTCCTTTACGAAGAAATTCACGCTCAGTTACTCCATGGTACTAAAAGCATACGCTGAACATTACCTTGAATTCGGAGTGACTTTAAAGAGATCTTTTCGGTTTTGACCCATTCTTGGAACGCCATTCGCTGGATTCGGGAAGAAATTCATAAACTCAAGTCTCGTCAATTGCAACTTTGGGCTTGATAAGTGAATAAACTTAAGCTACGTTGTCAAGTATCTCATTTACGACTTGAACTCAACGTTGTTTTTGCAACAATGCAGGACTTTTGCTTAAAGTTTATGGTAGAATTGGCACGCATCATACCCAAAATATTAACCAAAATTTGTTAAGTCGATTGATTAGTGATGTTCAGACCATTAGTTTTCTCTCAGATGCCAACACGGCGTTTTTCAAGCAATGTTCTTTGACCTTTTCGTATTCTTTAGCAAAGGTGTCATACTCGTGATAAAGCTGACCCACAAAATAATTCTGCTACATAATCAACCATTTCATGGTCGTGATTTCATTCGAAAAAATAAATAAATTAACAAAGCTATTATACTCAGACTTCTCAAAAACAACAACAATAATTTGTTGGAAGAATAAGAAATGCCGTTTTAATCCATTATTTTAGCGTCTATGCCACTGTGCGCCCCGCCAAGCCGAAAGTACGGCGTCATTTCGGACGCATTCGCGGTGCTTCAAGTTGATGGCACGCGAAGTTGGCGTGTGCAATGAGATTTTAAAAGAAAGCTATAACTCACCCACACACACGCAAACACATACATGAAGGTGCCACGAAAATTATGTAAGTGCAAATATGTTTGCGAAACGTGCAACAGACAAATGTGAATTGACAGTGGAAAGTTTGGCCGGGCAGCGCTGGGCGATCCAAGGAAAGCACACATACACACGCGCACACACAAACAAACACACGTGAAGATACACATGCAACAATATGCCCGATGAAGGGAGTCCCGATGAAGGGAGTGCCCGATGAAGGGAGTGTCCAAAAGGGGGCTGGTGTTTGTATCAGTATTGGGACTGCGTTTTTTCCTTGGGCCGACCAGCGGTCGTAGTATCGAGTTCTTAAGCCCACGGATCGATTCGGTGCAGGGCCACATCGGTTGACTCAGGATCGTTACGGGGACATCGCTCCGTCCGGCGGCCAATAGAGTAACCTGTTCCAGTCAATTGGCTGGGGGTGTGGGCTGTACCACTGCGATAGCGCTTTAATCGACCGCCTGGGTGGTCGGTGCTGCTGATCCGGTCGGCACCGGAAGCGCATCCTCCGGCGAGTACAAACGCACGCACTTATACCTTGGGCGCTCTAGCTGAGCTCTAAGCTACCGGGGGGGTCGGCAGGTCGCGGATAGCCGAACGGCCTGTAGTAGCAGGTTAGTTGCGAAATAAGTTAAAACGAATAAGTAACCCCCGACGATGAGCGGCAGGAGTGAAGGAGGCGGCATAAAAGCTAGCAGATCCACTGAAGCTCCTGTGACTGTGGCGAATCGACACCGCCACATAGAAATAGGTGTCCCCTCATCATGTTTAAACATGATGAAAGAAAACCAAAATCCAGGCGCGACGGACCCATAATGGGCGGCTTCCTGGTCAGCGTCTGTTTCACCATGTTAGGTGCGGCTGATATTATAACTTGACCGGTACACAGCGCGGCGCACTGGGAGTCCTTGGCTATCTTGAAAGCGATGTCTTCCGCTTGCAGGATGGAAAGGTGATGTGAGCTTGCTCTGCCGAGGTGTTAGCCGTGTGGTGTATCAGTAAACAGCCACTTCGGTCCCTGGTCAGGGAGTGTGCATTGGGCGCAGGGGTAGTAGCCTGCGTTGCCCCGGGCGAGCGCCGGTCCGTCCGTGTTTTCCGGGACTGGTAAAGCGAAGGACAGGCCTCAGGGAACTGGGGTAGGAGCATGGTTTTCGAGGGTACACCCGTTCCTGTCTATTTCGGCCCGCCCCCCTACACACGATGCGCTGTAAAAAACAACAAATGGAGAATTATTTACATTTAGATAACAAACACAAAAGCAGCAGTATACAAGACTGCTTCACGAGTAGCGGCACTCAAAGCCCTGGCAGTAAGATACCAGAATCGGAACAATCCAGGAGAACGCCGAGTAGCATTTGCGTCGAAGCTGATCCCTTTAGACGCGCACCAAGATTGATGCGATCACCGAAACAGGGTCTCACGGTGGAAAGGCCTGAAAGAGCGAGATCGTCGCCACCAGCCCTGCAAGACAGCACGCTTCGAGCGGAACTAACGCAACCAGAAGGGGACATTATGGCTGAATTGGGAGATATGATTAAGAGGCTAACGGAAGCAATGAAACTGCCTCAGCGATCGATCAATAATCAGATCCGGGATTTGCTAACATCTGTCACAAAGCTCCATGAACGCGCCCAAATGGAGTATAACAAAGTTAAAGCAACCAGGCGAAATGTTACTTTAAGACATACTGGAGTAGATTCAACTCCAAAAAGACCCCGCGAGGATGAGCAGCAGACGCGAAAGACCCCACCAAAGAAGAAAGCCAGCCAAGAGGAAGTCCAAAAGAGGACCACTGCGTGGAAGAGGAATGAAGGAAACATTCCTGCAAAGGAACGGAAGGCAGAAGAACAGGGAAGTGAATGGACGCAGGTGAAACCAAAAACTCAAAACATGAAAAAGAAGGCGGTTTCTGCTCCACGTCCGAGGCCCGATGCAATTATCATTGCGCGCACTGGAAGCATGTCGTACAGCGATATGCTTAGAGCCGTCAAAAAGGAAGATGCTCTGAAAGAGCTGGGAGAAAACGTTTCGCGGATCCGGAAGACGGTAAAAGGCGAAATACTTCTGGAAATGAAGAAGGCCCAGATGAACACGGGAGCATATGAAAAGGAAATATGCAAGGTTCTGGGCGACCAGGCGCAAATAAGAGCTCTAACCCACGAAGTATCAGTGGAGATTCGAGACTTGGACGAAATAACCACCAAAGAAGACATAGCAGTGGCAATACGCTCACAAATCAAAGAGCTAAATTCCTTTGACGAGAAGGCGATCAAAACAATGAGGCAGGCGTACGCGGGCACACAGACGGCAGTCATCAGCCTTCCCGCAGCGGACTCAAAGCGGCTACTTGACGCTCATAAGATCAAGATTGGATGGGTGGTCTGCAGAATAAGGGAGAAGCCGAATCTCAAAAAGTGTTTCAGGTGCCTGGAATACGGCCATCTGGCGAGGGCATGTACGAGTGAGGATGATCGAAGTAAATGTTGTGCTAAGTGTGGTGAAAAGGGGCATTTCGCAAAGGAGTGTGATAAAAGCCCGTCGTGTGCGGCATGCAAAAGCAGTGGGAAAAAGGAGACAGGTCACCGGATTGGAAGTTGGAAGTGTCCTCTATATCAAGCGGCGTGTAAAAGGATGAAATGAAGGTTGTCCAAATCAACTTAAATCATTGTGAAGCTGCTCAAGAGCTGCTGAAGCAAACAATCTTCGAGGAAAAGGTAGAGGTGGCGATAGTGTGTGAGCAATATAAAAACATAAATGCGGGAACGTGGATCTCCGACAAGGAAAACAAAGCTGCCATATGGGCCTGTGGGGGTAACGCCTTCCAAGATAAACCGCTCCTTGGAAGATCTTACTATACACGAGCGAAAATAGGTGGCATTTATTTCTACAGCTGCTATATTCCCCCGAGTGTGCTGCAAGGAGACTACGAAATAATTCTTGATCAAATAGTCCGAGACGCCCTCACTACCACGCCAAACGTGATAGCAGGCGATTTCAACGCATGGGCAATTGAGTGGGGTAGTAGCTACACAAACAGACGGGGTAATGCTCTTCTCAAAGCGTTTTCTGTGCTAGACGCCGTGTTGCTCAATACCGGCGGTAGAAATACTTTTGAAAAGAATGGACGTGGATCGATAATAGATATAACATTCGCCAGCAGCACGCTAGTTCGATTTGCAAATTGGAAGGTGTGCGACTTTTATACGCATAGCGATCACCTGGCCATCTTGCTGGAAATCCGAAAACAAATACAAACTCGACCCAGCGCTATAAAATGGCAGAAAAAAGGATGGAAGGTTGAAACGTTAGATGAAGAAATTTTCAAATTTATGTTGGATGAGAACCTAGATGGTGCGACCAACGTTGACCAACAGACTGAAAATCTGGTTAAGCGTATAAGTAAGGCCTGTGATGCTGCTATGTGTAGGAAAAGGCACAACATAACCCACAGGTCCGCATACTGGTGGAACGAGGAGATCAGCACACTGAGAAATGAATGTCATAAAGCGAGACGCCTCTGCCAAAGAAGCCAAGGCACGCCACATCATACTAGATTGCGAGAAAGCTTCAAAAAAAAACGTAAAGAACTCAAAAAGGCTATCAAAAGAAGTAAGTCCTCGAGTTTTAAAGAATTATGCGAGAAGGTGGACGAGAATCCGTGGGGTGACGCATATAAAATAGTGATGGCAAAATTCAGAGGGGGTAAAAGCCAAGCGCCAACCTGTCCGATCCTCCTAGAAAAGGTGGTGAAAACGCTTTTCCCAACGCAAGAACCACAGATGAGTAGAACGATACCAACCAGGATGGAATCTCCAATTGTAGACGAGAAGGAGGTAATGGAAGTGGCGGAGAGATTTGGCAACGCAAAGGCTCCTGGACTTGATGGCATCCCGAACAAAGCTCTGAAAATTGCCATCAGGCATATCAAGAAGGCATTCGCCGAACTCTACACACGATGTCTGAATGAAGGTGTTTTCCCGAAAGTTTGGAAGAAACAGCGGCTGGTTCTCCTCCAAAAGCCAAACAAAGCGGCGGGAGAGCCGAGTGCGTATCGCCCACTCTGCATGATCGACACGATGGCCAAAATACTGGAAAGACTAATTTGCACACGCCTAGAACGCCACCTAGAAGAAGAATCACCTGGGTTATCTGAAAACCAATTTGGATTCAGAAGACATCGGTCCACCTTAGATGCAGTTGGAAAAGTGACGAACATTGCGGCCAAAGCCATAGAGGGCACCAGATGGATGTATGGAGATAAAGAATACTGCGCAGTTGTTACGCTGGACGTGAAAAACGCTTTCAATTCGGCATACTGGCCACATATACTGAGAGCACTAGAGGCAAGAAACACCCCGGGGTACCTTCTGAGGATAATAAGCAGCTATCTGTCCGACAGACTACTGATGTACGATACCGATGCAGGTCCAAAAACCTACACGGTGACAGGTGGTGTACCACAAGGCTCCGTTCTAGGTCCACTACTTTGGAATGTGCTGTACGACGGGGTGTTACGATTACCGCTGCCAAAAGAAGCACAGATAATTGGCTATGCCGACGATATTGCCGTAACGATCGTAGCTAAAGAACTCTTGCAGATACAGATCATATGCAATGAGACCGTGTCGAAAATCAAAGACTGGCTTGTGAGAAACAAGCTGCAGCTTGCAGGTGAAAAAACAGAGGCAGTACTCATCACGAGCAGAAAAAAGCTAGAAACGGTGACTCTGAACATTGATGGATACAACGTTGTAACACAAAATTCACTGAGGTACCTTGGAGTTATGATCGATACGAGGCTCAATTTCAAGGCGCACATTGAAAAGGCCTGTGGTAAAGCGGCTAAAGTGACTGCGGTCCTGTCGAGAATAATGGCAAACATTGGTGGCCCAAGTCAAAGTAGAAGAGCTCTGCTGGCTAAAGTTAGCCAATCAATGCTTATGTACGCAGCTCCGATATGGGGGACAGCCCTTCGTCAAAAAACCTGTGTCAATATGGCCAAATCTGTGTCCAGGCTATGCGCCCTTAGAGTTGCCTGTGCGTTTAGAACGGTGTCGCACGAGGCGAGTGCTATCATATCTGGTCTTATGCCACCGGATATAATGGCCTCTGAGTTAAGTAGAGTCTACTTTAAAACAAAAGCCATGCATAGGCGCCTAACGGCCGACGAGCGCAAAAACGAGAGGAAGACAAGTCTCGAGGAGTGGCAAAAGCAATGGGATGCGGCAGATAAAGGAAGATGGACTTACAGGCTTATAAAGAATGTACCGGCCTGGATTGACAGACGTCATGGGGAGACAGATTTCTACTTAACCCAGTTCTTATCGGGCCATGGCTGTTTCAGGGAATACCTGCACAGATTTGGCCATGATGACGAAACACACTGTTCTTTCTGTGGAAATGCCGCAGAAAACGCAGAGCACATCTTCTTCTCCTGCACGAGGTATGCAATGGAGAGAGAGACCATCGAAAAGCTAACAGATGAAAGGATGACGCCCGACAACATAGTTAGTCACATGCTGCGATCACAGCTGGTGTGGGCTAAAATGAAAGAGTGGAGTGCAATAGCGCTCCGGGAACTCAGGATGAAGGAGAGGCAGCGCAGAAGCATAAGACCATGTGAATAACCCTGGAGGTAGATCGTGAAGAGGCAGTTATCGCCCAGCTCGGTCCTGCGAAGTAGTGCTTAACGGCGGTCCCGCAGGTCCGAATACAAGCTAAAGCAGCCGGAGTTAAGGGTTTAGTACGTAGGCATACTGTTTCGCAAGTTCAGCGTAGTGAACAAACACTGGCTGGGCGTGGTCCCGAAAGAGGTGTACTCTAGCGAACAATATGAATCGTGCATGCTGCCAGCCTCACCCTGGCAGTATCTTTAGAAGATTCCCCCTCCGACAACAAAAAAAAAAAAAAAAAAAAAAAAAAAAAAAATGCAACAATATGCGGTTACAATGGCGGCAAGCAGCACACCTACGAGTGCGAGTGGCACGCTCTATAACCGAATGTGCTTGTGTTGCATGCATTTCGCTATATACCCGTATGTGTGTGCGCGTGCTTGTGGCAAGGTGTGTGATGGGGTGCTGCGCTTGTTTGCTGCACGAACAGTTGCAGCATCAACTTCAATTGCTTTGCGACGTGTGACGCATAATAGTGTTGCAAGTTGCCACATACACCTACACACATGCACCTTCATTTATGACTCTTATTATTGTTATTGTTATTGTTAGTACCGTTATTTCTTTCTATTCAATTCCATAACATTTATGTATTTGCTCAGAATTAGGTTTACGAGTATTTCAACGAGTATGTCGTTGTCGTAGTTGTTTTTGTTACTGTTGCTCTTATTGTTGTTGTTGTTGTTGTTGTTGTTGCAAAACTGTTTCATTAAATTTTGTGTTGTCACTTGTAGTTTTTACATTGTTTGCACTGTATGCTTTTTCGGTTGTTGCACACGAAGGCGGTCATGCAACATGACAAAACATTTGCTGCAACATATGCTGCAAGTTGGTACGCAACAATGCAAAAACAAAATATAAACATAAATTTATATAGATGTATGAAAATGTGCAACAACAACAACAACTAACTCTAGTTGCTGGCAGCTGGTGGCTAAGCAAATACTTATGACATAGTGCAAACTTGCAACAACAGTGGCTATGTCACTAGCACACTGGTCACAAGCGCCATACGCACACACATACCCACATGTACTCGCAAACGTCCTGGGGGCAATCACTAAAGGCAAAAAAAACCTGCCACTTTTTGTTGTTATTTACTTGCTTATATTTTTGCACTTGCAACATGGCAAAATAGTGTTTTCCTTGCACGCACAACTGCTTGTGTGCATGTGTGTACCACATATATGGCATACTAGTGCATTTATTTGTGTGTGCATCGTTCGTGCAACAATGATTTTTTCGTTGCTGCAACATTTGTCTGTTTGCTTACTTGCTACAGCTGCTCAAGTATTGCAGTCTTTGCTGCTACCATTGTTGTTGCGCTTGTTTACTGTTGTTGTGTTTGTTGTTGTCGTTGTTGCTGCTTGAACCTCTTCTTGTAAACACGCCTTAAAATCTGCTTTTCATTTTTTTCTTCGCCTTCACCATTTCTTTGTTGCTATTGTTGCACCATAACTAAATTACATGGCTTTGGCTCAGTTTGTTTGTTCGTTCGTTGGCTCGTTCATTCGTTCATTCGTTTGTTTGTGTTATTGCTTTTGCTGTTAACAGCAGCCTTAAAATTGCTCATAAGCAGCAGCAGCCGCATCGTCATCAGCTGCAACACTTCCACCATTATTGCCACTGACTATTATTGTGATCACAATCATTTTTGTAAACATCGTCCATTGTTGGTTGCATGCAACATCGTGCAAAATTGTCCGGTTTGTGTTTGCTTTGAAATTCTTCTCACTGCGCAGAGCTTCGTTTGGTTTCAAGCAAATTTTTGCGAAATGTTTTGTGTTGCTTTAAGTTAAATCTGTGGCAACCACGCTGTGTTAATATGTAGCGATTCTACTTAGCGATGATTAGTTGCTTTGAGTTGCTGTGCGCGTGGTCTTAGCTTCAAAATATTAAATTAGTTTTGGTGGCTTAAAATTTGAAATCTTCTGAGAAAGTTTCTTTGTGGCAACGATTTCTCTATGTGGTTATTTTTTGTTTTGTTTTGGCCAACAAAAAGATTTTTATTAATTTTCATACTTCAGTTCAAGTTAACTTATATCCGAAGATAGATAGATGATGGATGAGATATACAGGGTGATCGATTTCAAGGTTTCTTTCTCTTTTAAATAAAATACACAGAAACTGCAAATTTAATGGGGCATGTTTATTATGCTTCGAAAGAACATTCTTCGGCATTTATTTTTTGAAGATTATCTCTTTCAAATATTGACCACGCCAACGTCTCAGATAATGCATCCATTGTGTTCAATTTTCGACGAATCGTTTAGGCATTTCGACTGGCATCTGGAGAATGAAAAACGTGATGTTTTGCTCCAAGACCTGAATCTATTCGATGATTCTATTGGCAAAACACACGGAACCATTACTTTGTCTGGACAAAATGGCAGGTCTTGAATCTCTTTAGGTTGCTCTTCTTCAAAACTCGATAGTTTTTCTTGCTTACAAACACATTGAGTCTGAAATGGGCCTCATCGCTGAACTAAATTTGGCACCTGAACTTCAGTTTTTGCATAAGCTATAGCTGTTGTACGCTTTCAATTTAATATATCTACGTAAAATGCGCCAAGTTGTTTCATACTTCAGTACGAGTTGCTACGAACGTCACCGAATGGTGTACATTCTCTGCTACGGCTGCCATATTTTTTCACTGCGTGCTAAACGTGGTCTGTTCCATCGAATATTATAGAATAATGAATGCTGGGTCTCAAGATGGGTGAATTGTGCTGCAAATAGTACGCTCAGTAGGCCCAAGATGACAGTTGATTGTGTTGCGAATAGTACGCTGAGTAGGCCGATTATGTTGACCGTAAGTTGAGCGAAGCGTTCGAAATACATTCTATACAGAACGTGAATTTTCATAATGAAATTTACTGATTTCTGAACATTGTTTAGGCGTAAGTTTTTTCCTCGATGAAATGCCAAACAAAACTGAACAAAAAACATATTAAAGCTTGACACGACTCACCCGTGATCTGTGCAAAAAAGGTTATTGAAAAAGTACCGCTACATGGATCACACGTTATAAAGAAATTTTAGAGTATATCTGTGTGTTATAAATGTGTTTAATAAGGTCAATACTTCCCCTAATCCCCTTACTCCCCATACACCATATAAAGGTTTTTGAACTTGTGTGTGACTTTATACACCTTTTGTCGGCCAATATGTGAGTTACCTTCATAAGATTGAGTGAACCTGTTTTAGTTATAACAGTGTATGTTTGTGCCTAAAATGAATAAAATTAGGCAAAAATTTGACCTCTATATACTAGGTAATAAAAATTTTCGAACATCACGCTGAGTTTACTTAAAATCATTGGTGATTGTTTGTGAGGTCCCTTTAAAGGGAAATTCGGAGAACAATTTTTTGCAAAAGTAAATAAAAACTGGTCAATGCATATCTTTAAAATAATTTTCCAGATTTTTCAAATCCACTATTTTGTCATATATCTCTATTATTATAGTTTACTCCAAGTTCGATCTTCCGTTTTAAACCCGCATTTACCATTTCTCTGCTGTTATGCTCATGGCCGAATGCTGGGAAACAGTGAGCCGTTTTTACTTTCAGCAGCAGGGCATTTCGCTCTTAATACTAAAGAAGCTATAACTATAACTCTTATCATGAATTCGTCCTGCTAAATAGTTTCTTTTCTCTAATTATTAGTAGCAAAAAAGTATCTATACTCTCGGAAAGGTCTTTTGATGAACAACTGTGACTGGTGTCCATCAGTTACTCTGTTATTTTTCTTCAAAGCTATGGCTTAATGATATTTTCTGATTCGTTTTCCTGTCTAACCTTCGATGATTTGTTTGGGATGATGATTGATTTGGGAAAAAAGTACTCGAAAATTGTAAAAAAAACGAAAAATATTTAATTGTTCACCAATATTTATTTTGTCACCTTCAAAGTAATCCCCACGAGATGTAATATACGTATACAAACGATTATTTCATTCCTCGAAACACTTTTCATAACTTCACTTTTTTGGAAACGTCTGCAGATCCTTCGGAGAATTTTGTTTTAGCTTTTCCCGGAGATTCCATCCCGATCGTTGTTGACTTTTTTGCATGTTAAACTCATAAACCTATCTCTCATCGGCAGTTACTTATAATGCTCTCCATGTACTACTGTACTCTTTTTGAAAAAAAGTCAACTTTATCGGAACGACTCGTGCAAGAACGAGTTTCATACCCAAAATATCCACCAAAATCATGCGAACTGACTCGCGTGGGATGTCGAGCTCTCCTGCCATCTCTCTAACACTAGCCTGACAATTTTCAAGCACAACATCCTACACTTTTTTAATATTTTCATCATGGAGGTAAAGGTCGCCCAGAACGAGGCTTGTCTTCAACTATCTCTCGATCGTCTTTGTACAATATCGTATATTAGTTTTCTCGTGCTGAATTTATCGGGCTTGATTTCATATATTCTTTATGGATTTGCATAATTTCAATTATTGTTTTATTTATTAACGAAAACCGTTGTTCCTCAAATAGCTATTGGTTAATAGTCTTTTTGTCAGGAATGTTTTTTGGTCGTTAAAAAATATGCTGAATGCTAATCTTTCAACTTGAGCCTTTTGTTTTTGTTTGATGTGATAAGTCTTTCTGTTTCAAAGTCTTAATAAAATATTTACATAAACGTTTTTTAAACTATTTTCAACCCAATGTTTCTAAAAACACAACTAGAAAATTCTTTCGTTATAATAATAATAATATATTGAATCCAGATAACTTAAAATTTTGGGAACATCATTTATTAACTTATTCGTTAAAAATTAAAAAAAATTGGGTCAAAATTTTCTTTTACTCTAAACTTAAACAGAATATTTTGGTTTGGTTTTCGACTTGGCTAAGCTATTATGTTTACGCCTGAATATATACTTTAAGAAAGAAAAATTTTACTTTAATGCCAGCTAACAATGAACTTCTTTGCTCTATTTCTGATACACTGAAATGTTGCCTACATTTAGGGTGATATTCAATAAGTGCGCGTAGAAATTTAAGACTACCAGAGCGTTGCCAAGAAAATGCATGTTTGCATTAAATTCTAAAAAATGAACTGAAGTATTAATATCCAGGTTGACAATTTGCTGCTTTGAAACTAAATTTCAATTAAATATTAAAGTTTGTAGAGTGTACTAAAGCTTTTGAGTCATGAGAAATAAAAAACTTGGTTGTGTATTATTAGCTTGAGTCTAGCTAAGCTTAATGCCTGTAGATAAATCGCTTTGGCTGTAGTTGTAATTGTACTTTTATAGCTAAGCACATACAGCTAGTAATGTTCTTAGAGAAAATTATATATATAAACATTTATTTAGTTATATATATAGATACATAATAAAATATAAATTTATATGTATATATACATATGTATATAAAATCTACTAAAACTCGTCGCTCACTCATTGTTATCAGCTTTACGGCCTAACTGTCGTACTGTTTCATTTTTTTCCTTTTAGCCTTATTTTCTTTTTGTCTTATGCTAAGCATATTTGCTTTGGATTAACAACTTCTAGCTCTGCTGTCATGAATTTTCTTCTGTTTATTCAACTTAATAGGCACTGTGAGCTATTGTCTGAATTCATGTTAAAATAACTTCATTATTTATTTACACAAAATTTTATTGTAAATTAATGTGCTGTGAGAAGAAAATTTTCTTTCGAAATGTTGAATTGAATTTGTTGAAAATTTCATATGCCAAGTGTTGTTAATTAAATATTTACAAATGTACACTACTTTTAAATTGGGAGCTTGTTTGAATTTCGTCAAAATTTGCTTGTTAAATTATGTGGCATAATTATTAAGTTAACATAATAAAGAACAAAGAAATTTGTGGGAGAAATATATAGAAGATAAATCAAATTAATTTTAAATTAAATCTGTCTGTTGCCTACATTTAGGCGCAAGTATCGCATAAGCTAAGTTATGCACCCACAATAAATATCTTTCTCTTTCAAATAAGAGCCTCCCTCGTTCAGCAACAATAAAATGCTTTCCAAAATAAATAATAGACATATCTTGCCACTGTGCCGTCGTTGTGCCAGTTTAGTGACACCATAGTTGCCGCTGTCAAC
>CM050323.1:120568392-120639064 GCA_027475135.1 Bactrocera correcta
TTACAAATTACAAATTCCCAATTACAAATTACAAATTACAAATTACAAATTACAAATTACAAATTACAAATTAAAATTAAAAATTTAAAAACAAATTACAAATTACAAATTACAAATTACAAATTACAAATTACAAATTACAAATTACAAATTACAAATTACAAATTACAAATTACAAATTACAAATTACAAATTACAAATTACAAATTACAAATTACAAATTACAAATTACAAATTACAAATTACAAATTACAAATTACAAATTACAAATTACAAATTACAAATTACAAATTACAAATTACAAATTACAAATTACGAATTACAAATTACAAATTACGAATTACAATTTACAAATTACAAATTACAAATTACAAATTACAAATTACAAATTACAAATTACAAATTACAAATTACAAATTACAAATTACAAATTACAAATTACAAATTACAAATTACAAATTACAAATTACAAATTACAAATTACAAATTACAAATTACAAATTACAAATTACAAATTACAAATTACAAATTACAAATTACAAATTACAAATTACAAATTACAAATTACAAATTACAAATTACAAATTACAAATTACAAATTACAAATTACAAATTACAAATTACAAATTACAAATTACAAATTACAAATTACAAATTACAAATTACAAATTACAAATTACAAATTACAAATTACAAATTACAAATTACAAATTACAAATTACAAATTACAAATTACAAATTACAAATTACAAATTACAAATTACAAATTACAAATTACAAATTACAAATTACAAATTACAAATTACAAATTACAAATTACAAATTACAAATTACAAATTACAAATTACAAATTACAAATTACAAATTACAAATTACAAATTACAAATTACAAATTACAAATTACAAATTACAAATTACAAATTACAAATTACGAATTACGAATTACAATTTACAAATTACAAATTACAAATTACAAATTACAAATTACAAATTACAAATTACAAATTACAAATTACAAATTACAAATTACAAATTACAAATTACAAATTACAAATTACAAATTACAAATTACAAATTACAAATTACAAATTACAAATTACAAATTACAAATTACAAATTACAAATTACAAATTACAAATTACAAATTACAAATTACAAATTACAAATTACAAATTACAAATTACAAATTACAAATTACAAATTACAAATTACAAATTACAAATTACAAATTACAAATTACAAATTACAAATTACAAATTACAAATTACAAATTACAAATTACAAATTACAAATTACAAATTACAAATTACAAATTACAAATTACAAATTACAAATTACAAATTACAAATTACAAATTACAAATTACAAATTACAAATTACAAATTACAAATTACAAATTACAAATTACAAATTACAAATTACAAATTACAAATTACAAATTACAAATTACAAATTACAAATTACAAATTACAAATTACAAATTACAAATTACAAATTACAAATTACCAAAACCAAATTACAAATTGCAAATAAAATTGCTTCTCATTTCTTTTATCCTCCAATATAATGTATGAGGATTTGCTTCACACAAGTATTGTCCTAATTATCTAATCTCCTGAGAGTTTAACTTACAATCTCTCAATAAAAGTTAATTGCACCATACTGTACACAAATACTCATAAACACCCACACATTCAAAGGAAACAATAAAAAAGTATGATTTACCATAATTATGGTAATAAATGCAAACTACCTTGGAGCAATTGTGCCATCGAGATAATTAGGAAATTTTGCATGCATAATTTTATGGGTTAAACAGTAATTATAAATTACGCAATATTGTTGATTTGACAATTACCGTTACGTATAAAGTTGTAATGTATTTAAAACAATGGCGATGCGCCTAAAATAAAGCAAAGAATTGTGAGAGAGTGACTCCAAATACATAAAGTTTATACTAAAGTTTTTTATGCAAAAATTGTTGGAAAACACTTAAGGTCACTTTTTAGGAATTTTCGTGGGAAAAGAATTCAAGAATTAATAAAAAGCAATTTTGTATGAAAGTGTAAAAGAAAATGTTCAATTTAATTTGTATCTAGAAAAAGTTGCAAGCATTTGAAACACAAAAACATTAAAATGCAACACTGCAATTTTTTTTTTGATCGCCAAGTGCCTCAACAAAATTTTTTTTTGAGTATTTATTAAGGTCTTAGGCTTGTAAAAATAAATTAAAATGGCCGACAGACACATGTTTTCGAAGGAATGCAATTCTTTTTGTCACTTTCACGTGAAATACATGTACTAATTTGCCCCTGGCGCTGGGCAAGTGCTGCTGCAGCATAGTGTAACAACAAAAAATGGCAGCAGCAAGAACAAATCGCCGCAAAACAACCGCTGAAATTAGGCCAAATGTCGGCGCAAATGCTGGACAAAAAGTGTCCAAACATAGTAGGCGACAACAACAACAACGACAATTAACATCAGCCAGTGGGTGCAAGCAAGCATAATGGCGCACAAACAAAGTTGCACAAACGCTGCAATGGCGCCATAATGAAAAAGGCACAGCGGCGGCGCCTAAAAGCAGGCAAGCAGAAAAATAGCTACAAAAGCGGCAGAAAAAATATTTATTATACATGTAACTATTTTCATGTCTGTCCAGTGAGTGTGCAAAAATGTAGTGCAGAAAAATAACGTTTTTTTTTCTGGCTGTGTGTGTTTGTAGGTGTGTATGCTTGTGTGTGTACACAGCAAACATATGCAATTTGTCCTCTGCTGCAGCGTATTGCTACTTAAATACTTGCTGTAAAAATAAATTTCCAGCATTTAAGTGCGCTTTGCACGTTCTCGCCCACAAAATGTGCAATTGCACTTTTGCTTTTTGGTTTTTGTAATTTTTTATTGCTTTTCCTTTGTACTGCATTTACACTGTTAGGCCATTTGCTGCATTTGATGGGGTTTTTTGCGCTGCCACAGCTTGCTGTTTCTATTGTAATCGCTGCAGCAGTTTTTTTTTTCATTGACTTTTGTTTAATTTATTGGGTATCAACATGGAAGTAATTGAATTTTTTCCGCGAACACAGACAACAACACACGAACTCACATCTATGAGAGCTAGAAAAAATTAATGATGAATATGTTAGCAAAGATAAATAATTTTTATGGCATAAGTTACGTGCCAGAATTAATTGTTTAAAATAATTGTATTGTAATTGCAAGTAATCAAAATGTGGAAATATGCTACTAATTAATCAAGAAGTTATAACAAATAACGATGAGTGAATGCGCAGCATGCCAGTTAAAATAATTGGAGCGTTAAAGCTTAAAAATTTAAATAAAAAATTAAAAAAATGTCTGAGTGATAGACGTAAAACTTAGCGGAGAGCATTTTACACAGAGAATTCATTTATTAAAATTAATTTTAGATTAAACAATTAAACAGGTGGCAACCCTTCGGAAAAATATTCTCCACAGAAATCAATGCTAGATTTGTTTCGAGGTCTTTATTTTAATTTATTAGTTTCAAAAATATATTTTATAAAAGAAATACTAATGAGGTGGCAACACTTCTCAAGAATACATACATATATACATATATTAACGTCAATGGTGCATTTACTAGATTGCCAATATTGTAATATTAATTAATTTTAAAAATATACTTTGCGTATGTAAAGTAAAAAAGGCTGGCAACGCATTCCTTTCATAAAGCTATATTTTTTAAAATTTTGCATATACTACTGTGCCAAAAGAAAAGGTGACATTGTATTTATTTTGAAAATTCTTTATTTATTCTTCCAAATCAATTTCATCCCCTTCAAAGTAATCCCCTCCCGATGCATTGCACTTATGCCAACGGATTTTTCAATCTTCGAAACACTGGTTGTAGTCACTTTCCGGGATGGCCTTCAGTTCCGTCTTCGCCGCGGCTTGAATCTCCTCTATCGTATAAAAACGGTGTCCCCGGAGCGGTCTTTTGAGCTTGGTGAACAGCCAGAAATCGCACGGCGCCAGATCAGGTGAATACGGTGGTTGCGTAAAGATATGGTTTGAGTTTTTGGCGAAATGATCACGAATTACGAAGGCAGTATGGGATGGTGCATTATCGTGGTGTAAAAACCAAGAACTGTCTTTCCACAATGCCGGCCTTTTTAGGCGGATAGCGTTACGCGAACGACGCGAACGTTCAAATAATATTCCTTGCTGACTGTTTATTCGGTTGGAAGGAATTCATAATGCTCAACACCACGATAACCGAAGAAAACAGTCAAAATGACCTTGATTTTTGAGCGACTCTGGAGCGATTTTTTTGGTCTCGGCTCTCTTTTGGCACGATATTCGCTCGATTGATCGGTAGTTTCGGGGTCGTAAGCATAGATCCAAGTCTCATCGCCAGTTATTATGCATTTCATGACACCCTGGTAGTCGGGAAGCATCGTTTCACACATTTCAACGCGACGCCTTTTTTCCAAAAAATTGTATGTTTTCGGTACCAGTCGAGATTTGACGCGCTTGAGGCCCAAAACATCCTTCAAAAAGGTATTGGCTGAGCCTTTCGATATGCCAACTTCATCAGCAAGGTCTCTAATTGTTAATCGACGGTTTTTCAACACCAAATCCTTGATTTTTTGAACGTGAGCTTCGTCGGTTGAGGTTGATGGTCGCCCTGGACGCCTTTCGTCTTCGACACGTTCACGGCCGGCTTGGAACTCACTATACCACTTCTAAACATTTTTTTAGACATAGTCTCATCACCAAAGGCTTTCTGCACCATCCTCAACGTATCCGCAGCAGAAAATTGATTCCGTAAACAAAATTTAATGCAAATTCTTTGTTCAACCAATTTCGACATCGAAAAACGAAAAACTCACCTTTAGCAGCTCACAAAACGACACGTATCTCAAACACTAATGAATATTTTGACATGAAATTTGACATAAATGTGACTGACAGTACTGCCAACCCAAAGAAAAAAATTATTCTTCAAATCCTTCGACGCGCGCTGTTTAAATTCAAATGTCATCTTATTTTTTGGACACACTAGTATAATAATAATTATTAATTTTAAAAAATGTGCTTTATAAAAAAAATAACAATACGGTGGCAACTCTTTCTAAACACATAATAATTTTAAAAACTAAAAAAATTAATTTCGCAACCGTTTTCAAGAATTTATTCTACAAATCTGTTGCTGTGATATTAATTAATTTGTAAATAAATTTTATTAAAAAATATTAAACAGCTGGCGATACTTCTCAAAAATAAGTTTCCCAAAACTCAATGGTACATGTGATAAGTTGTCCAGATTTTACTATTTGCTAATTCTATATATTCATTTTATATTAGAAATAAAAATAAGGTGGCAATAGTTCTCCTTCAAATAGCTTATTATTATTATTTTTTCATTATATTAATATAAAGAATATTTCGTTTTTATTTATATAGTTGAATAAAGAATTTTAAACAGCTGGCAAGACTGCTCAACAATATATTCCACAGAAATCAGTAGAATACTTGCAGCTTTTGTTGACCAAAAATTAATATTTATTAATCCTTAATAACAAATCTATAAAAAAATGTATAACAATTAAATATATAAAAAGTAATAATTAGGTGGCAACATTTCTGCCAAATATCTCCTACAGAAAACAACTTTCTTGCATATGTCACACACACATTTTAAAAATTGGTTATTTATCAGCTGGCAACCTTCTTTGTAATAATTTTGCAACTATAAAATTTGTAAAAAATCTTAATAATAAAGAATTGTATAAAATATTGCTGTGAAAGGTTGTGGACTCAACTTAGCTAGGACACCTACCTTTTTCAACTTTCAAACGTACTCTGCAGGTCGCAGAAGTTCACGCCTTTTTAATTGTTAACTTCGTTTTTATTTTAGTTTTTTTAATACAAACTGAACTATGTAATCGGAGCCTCCAAACTTTTATCTCCTCCTCGTTACATCGGACCCTCTGATGGTACCGATTTCTACAAATTCAATGCATTTTATGCTCCATTGAATAATCTAATTTTTTATTTTCCAAAAAGGATTCGTTTTTATAAATAAAATTTTCTCCATGAAAAATAATTTCCGAAGCAAAATAAAGGCAAATTTTCAAGAACCAATGGAATAATGAAATTTGTTTGTTATTTTCTAGGTATTTATGGCAACCATCTAGAAATTTTGTAGTCGAAGAATTATAAATAAAAATAATTTTAGAAATAAAGTTATGTTAAGAATGTTGAAGATTACCATCCGAAATTATACTTTCTTTTTCTGATTGGTACAGTAAATCTTATTTCAGCTTATTGACCTCATTATGAGTGATCCCAGAATAACTGGAATGTTTTCTTTAAGACTTGCTTAACCACTGGACAATGTGGAAAGTAATATGATTGAATCTTCTCATATGATTAAGTAGTCTGAATCTAGATGAAATACATCCATTGGACTTTAAAAATTATTATTAGCCAAATATTCAGTTTAATTGGAAGAGAGACTTTCAGAATTTCTAAATATTTCCAGCCTCCTAATCGCCAAATAGTATGCAACGAATATTAAAATATCTTCACAGCACACGAGAAGCTGCTTAGATTCAGGCGTAAAGTCACAAAATGTAAGCGCCCACGATAAGAAAACACAAATACAAACTGACAAATATAATGAAAAACCTCTTAACACATTTTAATACACTTAATTACCGTCCTCATTAATGACATTACATTACATTAACGGTAATTACATAACATGAAATATTAAAAAAAATATTTTGCACTAAAATTAATTGAAGTTGAAATGTTTTTTGAGCGCCAAATAGCGAGCTGCAATTTTGTAATCTATAATCTAACAGTATTTCACACCAAGCATATACGCCACTAATGAATGCACATACATACACACGTGTGTAGGCATGTTTGCTTGCGTGTGAGCTGCGAACACTCTGCACTAACCATTGGCCAGCCGGTAGTTGGGGTGAGGCTGCTGTGCAATCAAATTAATAAAATCACTTAAGCCCATTACAGGTAGTGGCAAAGCATACACACACATGCACAGACTTGCATAAGACCCAAACCACACCAAACGGTGGCCTACGCACACACATACTGGCGCACAAAAAGGCTTGCGATGCGACACTCTCTAATGCAAAATTTGCTTGCGGCGTAAATGTAAATTAAACAAAAGCAAACTTTCCACACACACACACACTCACGCTTTAATCACCTGTATGTGTATCACACACAGCCATGTTGCAAGTACTTCAACACCGGTTGTGAGCGTTTCAATGAAGGCCCGCTCTGCACTTGGCGTGACTGTGGCGGACGGAAGAGCGCCCAATATTTACACGGCTGCTCGACTAATGAATAATTAAGCATTTTTAGCAATGATGCGACACAGTGTTTGCTAATTTTCACCCACACACACACACACACACTGGCACAGGTGCGCAGCGGTGACTACGCTTGGTTGCATGGCGTTTGGTGCACGAAATTACAGCGTGTAAGTGAAGGCAACGGACCTCTACGCCTGATTGTGGCAACTAACAGCAAAGTAAATGTATTTGTGTGTGTGCCACATGAAACTAATATTTTAAGTTTTATATTGTCTGTGTTGCTGTTGGTTACTTTCGGCAGCTGCCCACGAGCCACTTGTGTGCTTGCGAGCGTATGTGTGCATATGTGTTTGTATTTTTCGACCGAGCGAAAAACAATCGGCGTTGCGCAGCTGCTCACCAGCACTCTTGGCATCAACACTGCGCCGCAAATAATACACAAATAACGGTATGCATGTGTAAAAGCACACACACACTACGACCTCTGAGCTGCGCCACAGACCATTGGTGTATGCGTTCGCATAGCGATAGCGGTAACTCTGCTGCCAGCATGGCTAACCGTTACCTTGTTTTTACTTCATAAAATTACTTTTGATTGCTTGTGTGGTAGTTTATTTACAGTAGTATATTCACATGCATATACATACATATATAATACATATACAAAAGTTACGTATACGACCCGGTGTTCATGTGGCTTGCAATATGAACGAAAATGCTGCATGAATATTTAGATGGAATTTTGCTACAAAAAATGTCCAATAAAAGCATTTTCGGTGAAATTATTATTTTTAATATAAATATAACGGTAGTTTGTAGCACGCTTGCAACAAATAGTGTCTTGGCAGCCGTTTCGATTTATTTTCTCTGCAAGTGCAAATATTTTCAATTTTTAGTTTGGATATTCCAGCGCATTCGGCACGAACTTTAGGTTTATTTATTGTTCATAACACTGACTGAAAAATATTTAACAGAAAATGGAAAATATTTGGCAGAAAATTAAACATATTTTGCAACAAAAATTTTGAAACGCAAAATTCTTGATAAAATTTATATTAAAAAATATTTTACATTTCATAAAAAGTTGCAAGTGCTTGCAAACAAGAGAAAAATTATCAAGAAAAATAATATCCTTAAAATAACTGGATTTTAGTCGGTCAGTTTGCATAGCAGCTATATGTTATATTAGTTCGATTTTAACAATTTCTTCCTATATTGTGCCGTTGCCTTGGATAATATTCCATGACAAATTTCGCTTAAATATCTTGTCAAATAAAAAAGTTTTCCATACAAAGTTTTTATTTTGGTCGATCACTTTGTATGGCAACTATATGCTATAGTGGTCTAATTTAAAAAAAACTTACCAAATTTATTTAGTGTTACCTTGAAAAATGATCGGTGCCAAATTTCGTCAAGATATATCAACAAATACAAAAGTTCTCCATACAAAGACAGGATTAAATTCGGTCAGTTTTTATGAAGCCTGTAACTTATGGTGATGCCATAGTCCGGTTCCGATAAATGAGCCGTTTCTCGAGGACAAAGAGACGTGTACAGAATTTTGCATAGATAACTCAACAACTCAGAAAGGAGAAATAGAGACTAAGTCGACTGAACTCGTCCCGCTGATCAGTTGTACAAATATAAGTTGCTTATCTGGCGGCCTTAATAAGCAAACCTATAGTATTTTGGCGAATACGGATTCCAACAAAACACTTAAAATTGAGTTTATACAGCGATAGATCCCTCGACATCTGGCATATCAAAAAAAATGACAGTTAACTTTCTTTATCGGCTTTGTTGAGTTTGAGGTTTATGAAAGGCTTTTGTCTAATACATTTGTAATTATAGCACCATCGGAAAAGAAAAACACAGGAGCTACTGTTTGTTTGAAAAAAGCCACTTGGTTGAAATGGTATGCTAAATGGTTCACTTTGTATTTATCTCTAGGTATCTTCAAGCACTCTGGCTCTTCACAAACCAAAAAATCGAAGCGTGAACTGTGGAAGAGTTATACTCGTATTCTTTGTTGTTGCCTTACAAACATGAGTTGTCAAGACTTAAGTCTGTATAAAGTTTTCGTGGAACTAAAGGAAGTCCAATCGTAAGATAATTACGTTCTTCTCGCATGATGGCCATGGTTTGATTATATACACATCGTAATCAGTTAACATGTTCTGAATCGCAACCTAGAAGCTCTATTATTAACCACAATGCTATCCAAATCATATGCAGTGGTTTTGTCATAATCAACCACAGCAGTAATCTCTCTGTTTGCTATACTTTCAATAGCTTGTAATTACTCATTATCTTCAGAGCTAATTTTATTCGAAGTCTCATGGCTTTTAGTGGTTGACTACCCAAGAATTTGCTGTTCCGATAGCTTTAAACAGTTCGTTGGTTGTAATTATAGTTGATTTGGAATCCTTCATAGCCTTGGATAAAGTTTTTGCTTTTGCTATTCTCTTTCACATGAGTTCCGGTCGTTGGTTGTAGTTATGGTTGCGTTGTAATTGTTATAGATATTGTACACCTTTTTCAGATATCCAAGTTATTGCTCGTATTTACCTAAACATGTTGTTGGTTGTTGTTATACTTCATTTCAATTTTCAAAGCGGCAGATGATTGCCCGAAAAATACGTTATTGCTTCCTCCGGTTGTAGTTATAGTCGAGTTGTAATTGTAGTAAAGTTGTAATTGTAGTTGGGTTGTAATTGTTATATACGCTGTACAGGAATGGTATTTATGTTCTCTGTTATACCATATATTTTTTTAGTTATAGTCGAGTTGTAAATATAGTTGAGTTGTAATTGCAGTTGAGTTGTAATTGTAGTTGGGTTGTAATTGTTATATACGCTGTACAGGAATGGTATTAATATTCTCTGTTATACGTAAAATTTTTTTTAGTTATAGTCGAGTTGTAATTGTAATTGTAATTGTAGTTGAGTTGTAATTGTATTTAAGTTAAAATTATTATATACGTTGTTCAGGAATGGAATTAATGTTCTCTGTTATACCTTTTTTTTTTTTGGTTATAGTCGAGTTGTAATTGTAGTTGTAGTTGTAATTGTTTTATATGTTGTCCAGAATGGGTATAAGCGTTCTCTGTTAAACCGTAAACATTTTTAGGCAAATCTTCTGCTATACTCCGACTATGCGATAAGCGAATTACTTGTCATTAAACAACTGACGTTTCAGCTGCCGTTTCAACCGTTTTACTATGGTGACATTGTAGTTGTGATTATTTTATGTACCACGAAACTCGCCTACACATCCTACTTACACCTACGCTTCTATACCTTTCGTGTAAATGTTGTAGCTGTTTTTCATGCTTACATGACTGCCTACATAACGGTAAACAAATATTAATTACAAGTAATGAATACGTGCACATATTTGTCATTTAAATTAACATTTTGCATAATGCATTTACAGACATGTGCGAAATGTCAGAAAACTTTGCAAAAACAACAATAACAACAAAAAATCAAATGTTATAAAAAAGCGTACAACAACAACAACAATGCAATATTGTTAAACAGTTCCAATTAAATAGTTGTAAAAAATCAATACAAAAATTAACGCAAAAATAATTGCATTTGATGACACGCACAAATATATATGTATATATACATAACGGGTGATTTTTTTGAGGTTAGGATTTTCATGCAGTAGTATTTGACAGATCACGTGGGATGTCAGACATGGTGTCAAAGAGAAAGATGCTCAGTATGCTTTGACATTTCATCATGAATAGACTTACTAACGAGCAACGCTTGCAAATCATTGAATTTTATTACCAAAATCAGTGTTCGGTTCGAAATGTGTTTCGCGTCCGTGTCCGATGAGCGATGAGGCTCATTTCTGGTTGAATGGCTACGTAAATAAGCAAAATTGCCGCATTTGGGGTGAAGAGCAACCAGAAGCCGTTCAAGAACTGCCCATGCATCCCGAAAAATGCACTGTTTGGTGTGGTTTGTACGCTGGTGGAATCATTGGACCGTATTTTTTCAAAGATGCTGTTGGACGCAACGTTACGGTGAATGGCGATCGCTATCGTTCGATGCTAACAAACTTTTTGTTGCCAAAAATGGAAGAACTGAACTTGGTTGACATGTGGTTTCAACAAGATGGCGCTACATGCCACACAGCTCGCGATTCTATGGCCATTTTGAGGGAAAACTTCGGACAACAATTCATCTCAAGAAATGGACCCGTAAGTTGGCCACCAAGATCATGCGATTTAACGCCTTTAGACTATTTTTTGTGGGGCTACGTCAAGTCTAAAGTCTACAGAAATAAGCCAGCAACTATTCCAGCTTTGGAAGACAACATTTCCGAAGAAATTCGGGCTATTCCGGCCGAAATGCTCGAAAAAGTTGCCCAAAATTGGACTTTCCGAATGGACCACCTAAGACGCAGCCGCGGTCAACATTTAAATGAAATTATCTTCAAAAAGTAAATGTCATGAACCAATCTAACGTTTCAAATAAAGAACCGATGAGATTTTGCAAATTTTATGCGTTTTTTTTTTTAAAAAAGTTATCAAGCTCTTAAAAAATCACCCTTTATATTCATATGACAATGTATTTGGTGTATGTGTGTGCTTTGGTAAATATTTTTTGTCCTGCTGAGCAAGTACATATTTACGCTGTTAAACTACTGCAAATAAATTCAAGGCAGCGATCTAATAAATAATGTATTTCGAAGCTAATTAAACTTGTCGGGCGGGTCAGTTAACGGTGTCTCCGTCAATTCACTTACATATACTGGTTAGCATTAAATTTGTCTACTTACAACAGCTAGTTAAGTGACAAGAAACCTTATATTTGATAATAAGTTGATTCATTTTTCTATATCATCACTTCACCGGCATTTTGTCCAGCTTTGACTTAATGCAGGAGATGACGGCGACGAATGGAATCAGCATAAATCCAAAGAGCTTTCTTAGCAAAGCCAATTCTGGAACTTTATTTAAAAACCTTCTTCCCTGAAATCGTCGTCGCAACAAGTTTATCTATTCTGATTATAATTGAATTACTCTTCCGAGTTCTAAAAACATACACATAAATTTTAAGGTTTTAAAATTGATGACATAGAACTAATCGACTTATACTTTTCGAACATCACAGCTGCCTTGATAAAAAAATTATCTATTATTCCTGTAAGCTGAGTGAGATTAACGTTATTCAAACCACTCCATAATTTTTACATCAAGCCTTAAAAAAAAAAATAATAATAGTAACTTCTTGAAACCTTTAACGACTACCTTCGCGCAAACGTCACATTACACTCAAGTAGTATTCCTTGTTGACAGTTCGGCGGGTCGGAAGGAATTTGGATCGTAACACAATTCGATAATCGAAGAAAACCGCCAACATTACCTTGCTTTTTTACCAGCTTTGACGTGGTTTTTTGGGCGTCGGCTAATCTTTTTCACGAAATTCCGCTGATTAATCGTCTACTTCCGGGTCATAGATCCAAGACTCATCGCTAGTACATATCACGTTAGTACTGACGATGAGTCTTGGATCTATGACCTGGTAGTCGGAAAGCATTGTTTCACAGAAGTTAATGCGACGCTGCTTTTTGAAAAAATTAAGTGATTTGGGAGGCAATCGCTTTTCATTTGACTTTTCTTAGGCAAAAAGAGTCTTTCAAAATGGTGTTCACTGATCCAACTGATATTCCAAAGACCAGTAAAACCTCTGGCTGTCATTCGTCGATTCTCAACAACCAATTCCTTTAATTTAATGACGTGTTGATCATCACTTGATGTTGAAGGCCGTCCTAGACGTGATTTATCATGTACGCGTTATCGACCCTTTTTGAATGATTTGTGCCAATCAAAAAGACTTGACAAAAAATTATCACTGAAGATGTTTTCAACACTTTCAAACTGGAAATTAGATTCCACACATGAAATTTAATGACACTTCTATGTTGAATAACTTCACTCATCGTAAAGATCGTCGTATGCACGTTATGTACTTTAGAAAGACAAGCGCTTAGTAAAAAATAATGATTATTTTGAAGTGAGATTTGACTTAGATATCTTTCAGAGTCATATGAACCTAGAAAAAATATTTCGAAGAATAAGTTTTTAATTACTTAAAAAGTCTTACAATTTTTTGCCCACAGTTGTATAGAGGAAAATTTCAATTTTTTTCTTGTTTACTATATTTTAAATGACTTTATTTCTTAAACAACAAGAATTTGACAGATATTTCATTCTGTCAGAATAGTTTCAAGTTCATAGCCACCTTTTCTTTGACCTTTCTCTTTATCTCGCTTTATATTTTTATCTCTCTTTATTTTGCTGAAAAGATAAGCCTTTCAAAGCGACATCATTTAGCCAGAATGGTTCTAACTGTTTCTTTGTTTTCCCTCTCCTCTCTTCCTCATTCCCGCTTTCTATTTCTCTCTCTCTCTCTCTCTCTCTCAATTTCGCTCTTCTCTTATAATTTCTGTCTATTTTCCTCCCCCTCATCTTCTTTAAATATCAACTCGAATTTGTTACAGCGCCTTTCTGTTAAGTGATGTCGGAAATATGTATTAATTGTTCAAAACGGTGTTTCAATATTTGTTACCATGAATATTGTTGTCTTTTTTAATTTTGTCAGGAAGTTTGTAACACCCAGGAGAAAGGTTAGGTTAGGCTTGATGGTTGATCGCACTTCCATGCATTTATGTAGTCTTTTATTCTATTTCCTCCAGTTCGTTGAGATAACTGAAAGTATGAGCTCCCAAGTGTTTAAGTCTTGATCTCACAAACGCTGGACAATCAAGAAAAAAGTGTTGAGTTGATTTGACCTCCTCTTCGGCTATACAGTTTCTGCAGCTGGCATGGTGTAAGATCCTCAAACTTAGATCAAGGACGCCGATGGGGCCATGTTGTGTTCGAACCCACACAGCTAGTAAGAGGTTAGACTTACTGAGGGCAAAGACCTCGCTTGTAAACGATCTTGGACCAAAAGTTTGTTGCGACAGCGCATAAGCCGATGCTAACGCTGGCTAAGTTCTAACGAAGTCCACTTATCCAGTAGTGGAACACAGGCGGACAGAGTAGCACCGACCCATTCTCATTCTACTGATAGAGTGGCTAAGGTATCCTGCCTCATCAAACCCAGAAGCAATAATATATACATATATCTGCATGACGAGCTGAGTCGGTTTAGTTTTGTCCAACTGTATATACACGAACTTGTCCCTCAGTTTTTGTGATATTAATCTGGTGCGCAAACGAAACTTTTCGACCTTTTATTACCAAGTGACTGATTATTTGTCGGAATCGCAGTTATGGATCACTATAGCATATAGCTGCTATACAATCTGAACGTTCGGCATAATGTGTTTCATGCCCCACTGAATAGTTACTGACAATGACGAAGGAAGCATTTGAGGGAATTAATTAGCACGTCATTGTTCTCTAACAACTCATTGATTTGTGAATGTGCAACGCTGTAAATGAACATGTATTTTGTATTTATGTATGTAGGTTCTCAGCAGAGGTGGTGGTGGTCGTCATGAAGGCTGTTGTCCAATTAGTAATATTCTGATGCGCTATTTGAAGCATAAAATGTAATCGATCTGCTTTTAGTAGTACTGGTAAATATGATAACGGTGAATGCAGATAAATGTATAAGCATGAGTATATACATACATATACACATAATATTATAGTTCTATTTATATATATGCGCTACTAAGCACAAATGCCATTGATTCATGTCCCACATATGTATATACATATTTATATCAATGCATGTATGTGTGCGTATGCCCGCTTAATAGTTAGCGCCCTTGCTCATGCCACTTTTTATGCTTATGCTCCAAGCTTCAATAAAGTCATCAGTGAAATAACAACAATAAATTTATGTAAATGCTTATTAGCCATTCTCTGTATATTTTTTACTTTATTACCACAAGCACACTCATGTATCAGCTAAATACCTGCAGCTGCATGTATGTACATGAAACTCAACTGTCAGTTAGCAAATTCAATTTACCACTAATAACTAGATTATTTTCGTTTCTCTTTTCAATTTCAATTCTATTTTTGTTATTAAAATGTTATGACAGCACACAGACACAATGGCTCTAAGCGTGTGTGTGTGCGTGTATTCAAATGCACTTTGACAGCGCATAGCAGTAACATACAGTGTGCGCGAAAATTATTGAAACACAAGCAATAAAATTTATTCTGCCGTATTTAAGGGGCAGACTTCATGCAGCAGACTAAAAGACGAGAAGTTTTGCCGAAGTCGAAAATCTATCAAAAATTGGGAAAAAATTTAAATTTTACTAGTTTTAATATTTGAAATAACGATTTGAAATTGTAATATGTTATTTTTAAAGGTATAAAGTAACGAAATAACTTTCTAGACTCGTATATATATTAATCAAAAAAATTATTGAGCTTACGTCACATCAGAAATCTGAAGTCAGTTTAAGGTTAGATCTGTGTTTGGTATTTGTGATTCTTCAATTCCTAGGTAGAAACCCGTCTTAACACTAATTAGTTGATTCGACTAACAATAATCTTGTTTTGCGAACAGCGGCCAAATAACGATGCCTGCCCAGGGTTAAGGAACTAGGGACAGTTTGCATTAAAAAAAATTTTCTTGCATTTTCTAAAAATAGAATGTCTTGGAAATATTATCTGAAAATTCAAAGTAAATCCGACAAATACTTTCGAGCTCGGGCCCTTTTTGATGATCGAGAGGAAGTAGAAAGCAGTAGCTGCAAGCCCTCGGCGCTGGATGCTCTTATCAACGCGCTGATGCAAATAAAGAGCTTGCTACTTCCACATACGTACAACTATTCACCCATACCTGCTCTTGTTTTAGAAGCTAGCCAATTAGTGAAAAACTCAGCTATGACAATTTACTGTCGAGATGTGTAAGTGGTTTCAATCAGAATAATAATGAGTAAGGAAAATATCCCCAAAATACGCAATACAACAACTGGCAACATAACCTTCATTTTCAACCTGATTTGACGTGTTTGTTGGCTTCGTCTCATTTTTGCCACGATATTGTTCAGCTATTTCCGGGTCATAAGCATCGATCCAAAACTCATCCCTAGTAATAATACGTTTCATGACATTTTGGGGATCGGAAAACATTGTTTCATAGACGCCAGCGCGACGCTGTTTTTCGAAAACATTCAGTGATCGTGGAACCACTTTCATTTTTCTTAAACTAAAATGATCTTACAATATGGTTTTCGCTGATCTTTCTCATATTCCAACGTTGCCAGATAGATCTCTGACTACACTAGAGATAGTTTTAATTCAGTATTAGCTTGCTTGGAAAATTTGAGATCAGTCGTATATATTTATCTTCCTGGTACAATTCCCAGCAAATAACCGATCTTGTATTATCCCAAAATTCGAAAAAATGTAAAATATAGGTTAGCTTATTTTTCATCATCACTGAGAGTTGAAATTTAAACGAGTTCAACTCGCAATTCCTGATAAGAAGGAAACCTGTTTGTATTGCTGAGACGTTATGAATCCTTCACGTTCTCTAAAGTGACTAACTTTGAGTATCAGAAATTTGCCTGGATAACTAATATGCTTCCAACCTTAGTGTCGGAAAGGAAGATTCTTACTGAGTAGACTATATCGTTACCCAACATGCAAAATAACTTAAAATGACTTTCGGAAATAAAATGCTTATATATAATAAATATATTGGTTATGTATTAGTTATCTATTGGTTATATATTAGTTATCTATTAGTTATATATTGGTTATCTATTAGTTATATACTGGTTATCTATTAGTTATATATTGATTATATATGAGTTATATATTGGTTATATCTGACAGCAGCAGCTTAAAATTTTTTGCACATGTCCTTTGCCCCCGAAAAATTCCTTATATCTCGGTACCATCGATATCGGAGTTATGCAAAATAGCATTTTCTTCAAAAGTCGCACTCTTTTGTGCCTCTACTGTTACTCTAACAAACTAATGGCAATATTATAATCACTATTTATACCATACCCCGCTCCTTATGCCACCACTTGTGTGCAGCTCTTGCCAAGCTCCTTTAGTATTACGAACTAATCGCTTTTCATTGAATAACGCTTGACGCTTTTATTTTTTAAATAATTAATTGGAAAATGGAGCACATTAATATCCACACTCACACACACACACGCGCGCACATACATACAAGCATTCTTACTAAATTCCGCTATAACGCGGCACCGCAGAGCGCCATTTGCCACTTGGGAGCAAGCGGCCCACACACCAATATTGATGAGCTTGATGTTGGACAGCCGCGTTGCCATATTCAATTATTCATATTAAATGCGCATTGTGAGCGCTCACTGTAATGTCAACAATTTTAGTTAAGCGCCATTTATGAACGCAAAACAGGCGTCTACGCTTACAGTTCTGCTTCAGTTATGTTGTCCTACGCCTTGCTATGCAGTTCAGCGATGTGTGCGGCGGGTTTGTGTGTATGTGTAGCAGGGAGGCGGTGGCCTATTGATCATTTGTGTTGCTTTCAGACATTCTAGTAACGTGGCCACATAATATATAATTTTATTTATATTATTGGTTTATTTTCAAACGTTGACTTATACTTTTCACTATTTATACAATTTAAGCATTCTGCGGTCATTGCAATTGAGTACAGTGGCTCGTAGTGACATTTTGCTTGCACAAATATTTTTTAGGTGGCTTATTTTATATGTCAATTCGTAGATTAGTTACAAGACATGCTGAATCGACAACTTATTTAATCTTTTAATGTACTTCACTATCGAGTGTATTTCTGAGGTTAGTTCTGAAGCACTCAAGTATCTAACATCATTTAATTGTGATTCTCTTTAAACATATACAAAATGTACGCCCCTTATTTTATTATTGGTAGTCTCTAAAGTTAGCAATCACTCCACTTCAAGTAAAAATGTATTTTACATCGTATTCCATCGGATTGCACCGCGACTTAAGGTCTATTGTGCAGTAATAGCCGAGGAAAAAACATTTTAATGACAAGCCATACTGCAGCTGTGGAGTTTGGAGTGTTGGGCACTGTTTCTTGCTAATTTTAGATTGCTAAACCGAAAATGATATTAGCGATTTTCTCAGACGTAGGCTTTTTTGCGTTGTGGCCAAAGAGTGTAGAGGTCAAACCAGCATTTGCTAACATGACAAAAATAGCTGGACGTGATGTAAAATTTTTGAACTCAAATTCGTAATTAGAACACCTCAAATACCCCTAAGAGCTCTTAGGATATCAGTCTGAGACTAATCGGGCGTCAAACCTTTTAAGCGACAGAACTCTTTATGCCACCCTAAAGTTCAACTAGATCTCTTTACGATATTGTTCTGTCTTATCTAAATTTGAACCTTGAAAAGTTAGTCGGTAATTTCCACGGGGAAACTTTCTTCAGCTAAATTTAGTTTTACTATTTTTTCCTTCAAGCATAGCTTGAGATCCTGGAAAAATGGTCTCAATAAAATGCCTTATATTTGCTGATGTGGTAGCAAATCCAAGCTCTGGCCCCTTGGGTATGAGAAAGCTCTGCGCAAATTGTGTGCAAAACAACCACGAGTTGATGATTCGGAACTGTGTTTGGAGATCAAGCTTAAGGGGCAATATCAGTGTCACACTTTCAAAGAAAAAAAATTAATTTATTTGCTTTTTCGATAGCTCATATTTCCATAAATACTCTGTAAACCCAGGAAGGTCGTATCTTGAATAGTTTTTGAATGACAGCGTTCGAAAAAGCGACCGCTCGGAGGTATAACAACATATTTAAGTGAAACTTTAAACGCGTCGAAACGACATTTTTCAAAATCAACGAGAAACAGACCGATCGAACTCAAATTAAAACTGAGTCTTTTTGAAAACATTTACTATACAATGGTCTACGATCCTTTTGAATGGTTGAAAATTGTAAATTTGGCATTAAAAAACGATAATTTTTTACCAATAAAAACGTTTTTTTTTTTCAAAACTAAGCCATTTGGTTAATTTTTGATATTTTTCAAAAATCGTAGGTCATTTGTAAGAATTATCTTTGAGTTTAATAAACTTTAAAAATTTTTTTGTCTCAGCTACTCATTCGGCCGAAATCATGCCGGCAGTTGGGGCACTGTTTTTTTTGGTGCCTCCGAAGACAGCCCTTAACTCTGTTATTTTTCAACATTTTTGTAAAAAAAAATCTTAAAATATAGCTGAAAATAAACCTTATTAAGTTCAATCACTGTTCGATCAAGAAATATTCAATCGCTTACTTTCTCTTAAAAAAAATCACGAAAGTCGCCTAATTTTTCATGAGTCACACTGGTATAGTCCCTTATAAAGCTCGAGTTTTTGTAACTTGCGAACTATCCTTCAGTTTTTGAGTTATCGCTTTAAAATTTTTCACAAATTCTTCCTATCTCAAGAAGCTGCGCCTTTGTCGGAATGACCAATATCGGAAAACTATATATGTATATATGCTGGCATACAAGCTGAACGATCGGGGTCCAGTACACATAAGAGTTTTTTAGTTGCTGAGATATTTGCATGAAATTTGCACACATCACTTTCCAAGGTTACACTGCATTGCCCAAGAAAATGATTTCATATTTCAGATTAAAATACTATAAGTTATAGCTCCGATACAAATATAATGATCAGAATTAAGTTTTTGTATTGACAACTTTTTCAATTTGATATCTTATCTTAACAAAATTTGGCACAGATTATTATATAAGCCAAAGATACGTATATAACCTACGAAAAAATGATTTAGATCGGAACACTATAGCATATAGCTGCAATATAAAGGGAGCTTTCACATATAAACTTAGGTATTTGTGAAGACAATTAGAGTTTAAGTTTTATCTCGTAATGGAATATCGCTAGAAAAAAAAATATTTTTCTTCACATTTTACACAGCACCTCCCCACTGTGCCAGCCATACCGAACGCGCGCTGCAATTGAGTTCAACCAATAATTTCATTTACTTAGCGCAGCATAATAAAATGGCAGCATTTCACTAATTTATTCATTTACCAAACCCTAGGCCGCACCCACTGCACCATTTTGACCAAAAGTACACATGTAAATATCGATTTGGAACTGGCCACACAGAGACCCAAACTTACACACACCAACAAGCTGATGTCCTCACACTGTCCAGCGCCATTCTTTGCGCTTTTGCATTTGTTGTTATTTATTATTTGATTGTCATATTAATGTCCGTTATACGTAGCGGCGTAGCTGCGTGTCGGTCACACGCTCACACGCCTGAGCACGCCAACCATTGAATATTCAATGCAAAATTTAAAACGCGAAAATCCCACTGCTGTGAACGCGGAAGTGTTGGCCTGCGAAATTTGCATACAAATAACGGGCCGCGGGCGGAAAATTTCGCTTTAAATTCAAATAAATTCAAATGCGACGCTTTAATATTGAAATCGAGCTATTTTTCGGCGATATGGTGGCACGCTTTTAGGCGCGCAAACAGTTTGGCAGTGGAAATTTGTTTTGTGCGAGGAAATTTTATGCGAAAAGTGTGCTTTAATATTTAATAGCATGCACACTTTTGTATTATTTTACTGTGTATATGTGTATATGTGTGTGTGTGTGTTAGTGTTTTGTGCCACAAATGTGTGTGCAGTCATGGCGACCGCAAAGAAGCAGCGAAAACTAATAAAAGTAATAGAAGGAATTGCCCAAAACAATATGGCAAACAAACCGAAAAACTGTCAAAATAAATACGCATGGAGTTGGAAACAAAAGCACAACAACAATAAGCACAAAAACAACAAGGCTCACATGCCAATTTCACAAGCGCCACGGCTGTCTTTTGCTCCTGCCAATTCCAGCCAACAGATAAGCGTTGTTTTCGCTAACTAGTTGGAAAGAAATAAATAAGACACAAGCAATGGTGTTGCTAAGGGGCGCGAAGAGAGGGTCGATCCAGAGGTCGAAAGTGCACATACATATGTATGTGGCATTTTGCTGCTACTTCCGCAGTTTAGCGCCAGCAAGTGTCGTCTGCCGCACACGATATGGGGGAAAGAAAAAACGGCAAGAATATGAAAAAAAAACAACAACGTAAGAAACAAAAACCATGAGGAACAACAACAACAACACGAGAAAAGCAACAACAACATGAAAAACAAAAACAACATGAGAACAATAAAAGCAACACAAAAAATAAAAAAAACAAGAACAACATGAAAAACATTAAAAACAACAACAACAAGAACAAGAACAACGACGTAAAAAAAAAAAACAAAATAATATATTAGTGGCAAGAAATTCAGTTGTCTGCGAAGACAGCAGCAAATAAGACAAAACAACAACAAAAAAAAACACCTAAAATAAAGCCCAAAACAACAACAAAAAATTACGTTGCAGAGTCACACTTGCCTCCACTATCAAAAAGAACACAACAACAGCAATAAAAATTTTCAGCGACTACACGCTTCTCTCTCCCCATCAAGCAGCTACGTTGTCATTCACAACTGTTGTTGCTGCCACCGCCACTATCGCTGTTAGTGGCAAGTAGTAGCACTATGTAGGCGCAATATCAAATCCGAGCTCTCTACGGTTAGTTTAGGCCTTAAGCAAGCACACATACACACACACACACCACAACACATATGTATATACTATATGTATATCTATAAATTTATATGGAGACTCGTGCTCAGACCTTATTGAGAACTGTCAAAATATGCCAAACTAACGGCAGCTGTCGGCCGCTCGCTTGCCAAACACAAAATTGCAAAAGAAAGGTGGAAAACAACAACAACGACGAAGGCAAAGTGAAAAAGAGTGAAAGGAGGAAAATTGCGTTGGCAAGCGATTTGATAGATATGCAGATTAATATGCCAACAGGGCCAAATTTAGCATGTGCATGAAGAATGACAGCAGCGGCTTAGATAAAAACAAGATACCGCTATGCGCAGCTTTGTGTATGTGTGCTTTTTGCACATATGTAAGTATGTATGCACGAGTGCTGATAACACGTTAGTAAGTTGTATGTGGGGCAAAAATTAATTTGTGGCATTGTTTATGTCGATAATGATTTAAGCCTACTCAATATTAAGTGCCAGGCAATAAATGCAAAGGGTAATAATTTCATACATTTCTGTCGTAATCGAGGAAAATTTGTCGAAATTGGATTGTTGAATGGTGAAGCGCTTGGCGGTAAATACAAGATTATTGTGTGGAGTAAGCAGCGGGCTTACTGAAACAGGATTTTCTTAATGAGGACATTATATAATATTTTTTTTTTTTTGGTTTATCTACCAACTGTATACCCATCCAAAGCAATACATATGGCACCTTTTTTCAAATTCCTTTGAACAAATGGAAGTTCAGATATTTCTATTATCGCTGTCTCTGCGCCAATTGATCTGGTTAATAGTTGTTGACGTTGGTTGGTTTGTGATTCTGTTGGCAAGACCAAATTGCCTTAAATCCGCTTACACTGAAAACTAATTTCTACAACAAAGAGGCTCTTTGTAGAAATTACAAAGAACTTAAGGGCTTAGGGATAGTAACAGAACCGAAAAAAATGAGAATATTATGTATTTTTTTGCTATTAAGTCGTGTTGTTTTACAAAAGTAGTAATATGGCATTATAAGAGAATGTGTTGACTTGATGTCATGAAAATTTCAAAAAAAAAAAAAAAAATTCCAAAGTTATAGTTGTTTGTGTTGACCCAGTTCCAAAAAAAAGGTACTTGCGATGACAACCATAAGTCCTTGGAGATCCATCTAAAATCAATAGGAAAAAATAATTAGTTTTATAAATAGATAATATTGGACCTTATCGAAGGATTTTCTTTTTTTTTGTCTAAATTTTTGGTTAATTGGTTTTAGAAAATCGAAATTTTTGACAAAAAAAAATCCTTCGATCAGGCCCCAGTTCATTATGTATTCTAAAAGTTGTATAAATATCATTAAAATCTACTGAGCGGTTTTCTAGTTATAGCTGTCACTAGTTCAAAAATCAGAGTTTTGAGAAAAACGCGTTTAAAGTTTCACACTAGTGCTTTGAAGTGCTGGAGCTCTCTTTATTATTTGTAGAATAACTCAAAAAATAATTATCGGATCAACTTGAAATTTTCAGAGAATATTTTTAAAATATTACACTTAACGAAAATGGAAAAAAGAAAAAAATAATTTTATGAAAAAATAAAATTTTGAAATTTTTAAGCAGCGTATCAGCAATCTTTTGGACTTTGTGATTCACAAACACCGTGATAAAAGCATAAGAATATTTATTGCTACTTCTTAAGGTCAGTTATTTTACTAATTTTATATACAGTAGCAATTTCTAGAAAATTCGTTGTGAAAACCTCAGAATGAGGTGACTGATTCAAATGTAAAGTTGTTTGAAATAAATTTTACTATCGTCAAATACCTAAGTTTAAGTTGATCATTTTTTGGGAAAGAAATTAAGCTAGAAAGCTTATGTATTATTAAGGATACTCAAGAAATATATTTTCTGAATTGGTATTATTATTAGCCGAAACCATATGCTTGTCTTTCTCCGTCCTTTCAATTAAATTTTCAAGTATAAGTGGTCCCTAACTTATTATGAGCTAAATATTCTCAAAAGTTTTTTGGAAAATGTTGCCGAGTTAGTTTTCATAATAAAGTTGAACGCTGTGGGAAAGTATTTCCAAGATGAAATGTCAAAAAATACTGAAGAAAAATAACATGACTGCCAATTTCTTTTTATGGTTTATTCAATGTCTTAAATTGGTCTCCGAAGTCTGATTTTTCATTTCTTCAGCCGAATTTTAAGTAAACTCATTAACATCTTTACACATGCACGGCTTTTTTTTAGAAGCCGCCTTCGGCGTATACGATTGCAAAGCCTTTTTCACTTTGAATGAAAGTCTTTGTGCCAACAAATTCACAAATTAATTAACAAAGGGAATCACTTTTGTTGATAATTTCGATTTTTAAGCCACTTTCGATCCACACCTAGCAAATAAATTTAAGGAGATGAAAGTTTTTACTAAATCGATTCAGTCGTTTCATCAAAAAATTTAAGAACTCTGCGATGGAGACAAATTCCGTATTGAAATTGTCTGTTATTCGTTAAAACTTCTCACTTTTGTTAGGGCGCGCGTCTGCAAAAACTGTCAATAGAGTTGTAACACTACTTGGAAAATGTAAATTTTTTATGAGAAACTTGCCACCGATTAAGGTTTATCTTTATCCGATGAGTTTTGAATACATATTATGTTGAATAGACAAAATTATTTATCGGTGAGTAAAAATCTTCGGCTAATTAATAAAAACCATATTCAACAAGGTCGTTTTAAAATTTGAGACTCGCTTTAGCCGTTTTGGAGTAATGTTGGTCACCGACTTTAAAAACAGCATTTAGAAAAAAACTCGTTTTAAGTTTGGTCTTGTAGTTCCAAGCGCTCTGAAACGCCTTTTCAAATTCGTAAGTAACTTCGAAAATATTCACCGCAAATACATGAAGTTTATCCTTAAATGTATGCTGAACATTGCAAATTCTATAAAAAATATACAAATATATACTTGGGCCAGCGTTAAGCCCATTGTCACCCTGGGAGGTGAGCTATTTAAGCTTTATCCAGCCACTCTGCAAATGATACGCCGGATTCGTTTCCACTCCAGCTGACTAATGTTTCTTAAAGTAGAATATTGGTATTCGTGGAATATGTCTGTTTTCATCCGGCTGAAAGCTAGGCATTCGCATAGATAATGTTCCAGCGCCAGATCATGCTCTGCGCATGCCCTACATACCGCTTAACACATTTTTCCCATTTTCTGATGCTGGGATTTTAAGGGTAAATGCCCTGTTATGACCGTACAATGTTTCTATACACTCTTTTGCCTAAAAGTTGGAGCTTTTTGGCTTGTCCACTATCAGCACTACCCCAAATTAACTTTGTAGTATGCTCTGTGTTGCTGGTGTTGCTTCAAGCAACCCCTTTAAGATTCGGAATGACTTGGGGTAGCTTAGGAGGACTATGGCCCCAGTTGCATCGAGCTTGCTGGTGTTGCTGGTGTTCTAAGACCACAAGTGTTCCTGTAGGGTCCACTGCTTCAAACAACCCTTGAAGCTTCTGAATGACTTGGGGTAGCTTAGGGTGATTGTGTCTCCAGTTGACCCGAGCGGGTCAGTTCGTCTTCCTTTATTATACCATAGCACATAACTGTTATACAAACTGAACAATCGAAATCAAGTTCTTGTATAGAAAACTTTTTATTTGATGAGATATCTTAAAGAAATATCGAAGAGAGTTTTTCAGATCAGACCACTAAAACGTAAAACTGTCATACAAAGTGAACGCTGAAAATCAGGTGCTTGTATGAATAAGGGTATTCTGGCTTCTGGGCAACCGAATTTATTTATTTATTTTTTTTTTTTTTTGTATTTGGATGTAAGTGTTTTCATATTGCTTCACTGGCTCATAAATAGGCACTCAGATCAGCTTTAAGAACATTGCTAGAACCCTTCCTTAACTAAACGATTTCATATGAAGAGTAGTTTTTTACTCCTATGTGTATCATATCCCACTTTTAATATGCTGAAATGGTTGTGTTGGGTTCTTAGGAATAATAAGTCTAGACTTACTAATCTTCAACAAATAATTATACAAAATAACGGTAATTATTTCTGCAATAACACAAAAGAAAAATGTTCTACACATAAACCTTTGCAAAAAGCTCCTTTCGCTCTGCCAAAATTGTGAATAATTCAATAGCTCTTTGGTTGTTAATTAAATTTCACACACATTAAACATAGCGGGGTTATTTACACATATACATATGTGTATAATTATATTTAGTAATTTGGTAATTGCAAGCTAAAAGCAAACATGCAGCCTTTAATTGAATGCCAAACACAGCGAAGTCGCGCTGCTCACTCACACAGCAATTGGCTGCCGCTTTGCTGCATACAACAAAGGCTACGGAACTTGTTAGTAATTTAAAAAAAATGAATAAAATAAAAAAAAATTGAATAAAATAAAATAAAAAAATCATACTAGAAAATTTGCATAAATAAATTATTAAAATATTAGCAAACATTAGTTAGTCAATAAGCTTCAAAAGTAGTGATTTTAATTAAAAACCAGCGCCACTTGGCGAATTGGCAAATAAATGCAAACAAAAGAGCTCTTTAGCTTTATTAATTAGAATATAACAAATCAATTATGGAGAATGTACGAAAAGTCCACACACATGCACGCACGCATACATGCAACGCTGTGTGGCAGCTTGAATGAAATGAAATGCAAATGAATTGCAATCAAAGGGCAGGCAAATAAAAAAATTAAAAATCAAAAAAAAAAAAAACAAACCAAAAAAAAACAAAAATAATATAAAAACTGAAACACGAATCAACAATTGCAACCAATGAAAGCAAAATATATAAATATAAAAAAAAACAACAACAACAGCAATAAAAGCAATCAATATTAATAAATTGCCATCGAAGTTGATAAGTTCATTTGTTAGTAGGTTTTATTGACGAACAGATATTGCAAAAGCAACACAACAACAAAAATAGAAAAAAAAAAAAAATTGTAAATGCAATTCGTACAAAGAAAACATTTTATGCCAATTATCAATCTCTCCTAGCAACAACAATTATCGTTAGTCGTAGCATTTTGTGAGAATAGAATTTGGCAATAAATGCAGGCACACACAGACACACATACCAGCCGAGATCAATAATATACAATATATAGTATGTTTGTATATCGTATGCACGTTGCTGTCAACAAAACCAATAACTACTCAACTGTATTTGCCACATGCATGCAATTATAGCGTTATATGCACTGGTGGCTGTGTGCTATTATTTTTAAAGCTGGCAAATGTTTGCAATCATTGCATTTTATTTTCGCTTGAAAAAAGTGATAAAGTTTGTGAAACTGATTTAATTAAAATTCGTAAATGAAATGTATTTTCATAACAGCTAATTGCTGTGAAGAGTGAAGCGTAACTGAATCGTTAGCAAATATAACTGACAGCAACAAGCAGCAGTAAAACTCCAACGTAATTAATAATATGAAAGTAGAGATGCGGGATTTCTGAGTTTAACAAAAAAAAAAAAAATTATAAAAATAAAAAATAGATGGCAACCCTAAACAAAAAAATTTCATATTTTCTTCTGTACATTGTTTCGTAAAAATGCATGATTTTTGACTTCAACAAGAAATTAATAAATAAAAAAAATAGGTGGCAACCCCAAACAAAAAGTTGCAACTTTTCTTGTGTACATGCCCGCATATAGGTACAGGTTTTTAGGCTGTAACCAAAAAGTAAAAATAAAAATAAGTGGCAACCCTAAACAAAAAATTGCATATTTTCTTCTGTACATTGTTTCGTAAAAATGCATGATTTTTGTTCTGAACAAGAAATTAATAAATAAAAAAATAGGTGGCAACCCTAAGCAAAAAGTTTCATATTTTCTTGTGTACATGCTTGCGTGAAGGTACAGGTTTTTTGACTGTAACCAAGAAGTGAAAATAAAAAATAAGTGGCAACCCTAAACGAAAACAAAGTTTATTATTTTCTGGTACACATTACTGCGTGAAAATGCGAGAATTTAATTAACAACAAATAAAAAAAAATTAAAAGAAAGATGGCAACTCTAAAAAAATTATACATTTTCTTGAATAAATTAATGTAAAATTATTTTAAAATAATTTCTATTTTTATTTTTTTTATGGCAACCCCACAAAAAACAAATTTTTTCTGGTGGAAATAGCTGACTTTTAGGCACTTAGTTTGGTTGCGAAACTTCTACAACTACAAGGAAAGTGTTTCTATACTCACATGGGTCCATGTGTCCAAAGTGCAAGAGGACAGCTGAATACCGACTCTTTGCCAATCTGCAAAACTGATGAAATTGAGATTATTGGCATCTCATCGATTTTATTTGACAATATCACAGTGAGCAGGCACCCAGGCAAGTGACTGATACAGAAGTCAAACACTCTTTAACTGGGCTTGAGCGCACTGTCAGTGCGTTTTACCGCTCTACTATCGGAGTCAATGTACTCACTTCCTCACTGAAAGAAGCTGCACTTTAGCCAGTACATCTGTTGCTGCCTTGATGGCAACCATATTCGTTTGCAAAGCTCACTGCACCACTTCTTCAGCAGCTTCGCCCCATTCCCATATTCCTCCCATATATGTGCGCAGAATAAGAACCGTCCAGCAAAGGTTCGTCATTGCAGCGGTTATCAGGGATGCAGTCGAAGAAGCGGAGGATTTCACAATATCCTTCCGTAGGACCACTAACACATCCAGCATCCTTGAGCCTTACAGCAGCCTTCGCCGCAAAGCACGGCAAAGTCGGACGACATTCAATGCCGAAATTGATCCGATGCCGATGAGGATCGTTTCTCGAGCACGTTCTAGCTTCTTAACGGATGTGGTTAGTCAGAGCGTTCTCCGACATAGAAGAATCGCAGGAAATTCTTATCACAACTGTATCATAAAGTCAGAATACCACTATAGGTGAGCTATCGGCTTCAGCACTTTTCAATTGCTCAAATACAACAGTGCAAGGCAAGTCGTGGAAAAAGGCAAGGTAAAGCCGTCTGTATTTTGGGATGTGTAATCATTTTTATTGACTACCGTGCAAAAATAGGACGATACATAGGGTTTTTGGACCGTTTGATGGACGAAATCGCCGGAAAACGGCGGCCTTTGAAGAGCAAGGAAATATACAGAGGTACATAGAAGAATTATATATATAGTATACCGATCTGCATTTCGCACACGCCATAAAAACCCAACTTTCACAAAAGCACTTATTTATTAGTATTGGTATTGGTATCGGTATTCGTAATGGTAATGGTATTGATATCGGTTCTGCTATTTCGCTTGGCAATTCATTATTTTGTGCGCTGTTACGCTTTTGCCGTTGTTTACGACAGTACATCAATTTTTATTGGCAACCTCTGACACAAGCAATGTACCGAACGCCTCCCTCCCGCCACCGCCGCTGGTGCACATTATCCATTACGAGCGGCTGATGCGCCAGGCGTGTCCTACTAAATACTTGAGGCGTGCATTTGCAACTCGGTTTGGCTCACTAAGCAACCCAACTCACCGGCTAAGCGCTAAGCCGACTGCTAGTTCTAACTGATTGTCTGTCGCGTACGTGAGTGTGCGATTGCATGTGTATGTGTGTGTGTGATTGTGTGCGGCGCTGTCTGGCTGCTAAGCCATTTGGCACTGCACCAAGTATGCGCTAACGAGCTGCAGACACACCACAAATAGAGGAAAACAACAACAGCAACAAAAATAACAAAAACCAATAACAACAGCAACAAAACGGTTATTGTATTTTTTTAAAATATTTTTTCTGTTGTTTGCGTTTTTCTTTATTGGCTTTGATTGTTGGCGGGTTAGTTTAGCATAGTCAGTCTGCAAATGCACACACCCTTACATACATTCATGCATACACGTGACTTTAGGTGTATATGTGCCACATGGCTTTCGGTAATTCACAGTTGGTTGAGGCAGCAATAGAAATGGTGTATTGATTGCATTCAATATAATGGCAATAAATTAGATTTTAGATTGCATTGCAATGTCTCCCTCTCTCTCTCTCGCTTCGTTATTCTCTTACAGACGTCTGAGAATGCTAATAATAAATATAATGGAATCAATAATCAACCAAATATTGGCTGAATAATGAACATTTGAGATTATTTTAAGATGTTCAATTCCCACTGTGTAAAGCTTTTCTAAACCATATATACTTCAGCCAAGAAAGAAATTTATTATTACTAATCAAGTATATTACAGTTAGTTAGACAATACGAAGAGGCAGTAGCTTTGGCTGGGCGAAAGCTATAAAACTCTTCATGCTGCTATTAGAATTTAAAAAGTTATTGTACGAAAATTATATGCGTTAGTGATATGTTCTGAACAATATGTTCGGAGATTTCAGATTTCCTGAAGATATCTTTGCCAAATAAAATAGTTTTTCTAACACGAACTTTAGCTTAATTGATCTGTTTGCATGGCAGCTATCTTGATAAAAAAGATCGTGTGAAAAATTTTTAAATTGATATTGCAAAAACTGAGGGATTTCTTCTTCTTTATTGGCATAGACACCCCCTATGCGGTATCTTCCTTTTCACTGTTTGACGCCAGTTAGAGATTAGAGATACCAAGTATAGCCAGGTTCTTCTTCGCCTGGTCTTTCCAGCGGAGTGGATGTCTTCCTCTGCACTTCCCCCCAGAGGAAACTGCGTGCAATATTCTTTACATGTTTTTATCCATTCGAGCGATATAGCCTAGCAAGCGTAGCCACTGTCTCTTAAATCGCTGAACTATGCCAATGCTGTGTATAACTCGTTCAGCTCATGGTTCCATCGGATGCGGTATTCGCTGTTGCTAGTGCTCAAAAGAGCATAAATCTTCCACTGAACCTTTCTCTCGAAAACTCCTAACGTCGACTTATCAGATCTTGTCATCGTCCATGCGTTGTTGAGTGACTTTTAGAATTTGGGCTTTATTCGTCGAGTGAGGACTTTACTTCTCAACTGTTCTGGCAGTTTCAAGTATTTCCTCTATAATTTCAGTATGTTCTGGTCATCAGTCACTAAATCAACTCTGGGTATCTACAAGAGTAGAGAAACTAGCGCTTTCCAAGGGGTCTCCGACATTTCTTTCACGATAAAGAGTAATTTTTACTTTTATAATATTTTCTGAATTTTGAAAGTTACTGAAAGCAACTTTTCTGATTTGTTTTGTTTCAGTGACATCTTGGCTAAACTGTTCCAAGATATAAGACCTAGGTATTTCAAGATATTGAATTATTCTTATTGGATCACAATGGATGGCATTATTAGTCTGATGTTTTCGAAACGGAAAATATTTCACTCTTCTCTATTCGACTTGACATTGAGAGACAAATCCTATCACTTGAGATTTTCATAGTCAGGTTGTGAATTAAAATAACTGAAAATTTGGCGATCTTGGGTATTTTTACCTTAACCAAAGAACTCCTAACCACATATTAAGACTCTTTACCCAGAATCCTTCAACATAGCCGGCAGATGCATTGCTGCGAAGCTAGCTATAAGAGGTATTGAAGATGGGAACGTGAAGGAGTCCAGTACTGAAAAATTCAGAAGTTCCCTCGTTCTTAGATTGAATTCAGGAAAACTGAAATCACCGCTTCACATGGGGTACTGCTGTTAACATTTTCTCTGCCCACATACCGACGAGGAATATATGGTTGTGGCGAAACTGAGAAGTAGAGACGCTGTGAGCTTTTCTTTTTACGAATTTGTTGAAATTCCGAAGTAAGGGGGAAAGAGAATTCCAGCCTTTTCTCTAAAGAGAACTTCTTACTCCAAAATTTAAGCTACCGGAGAGAGATGGCATCAATTTAAGGTAGTAGCAGAACGGCATAACTAGCTTTTAACTCGCTCACTGTGCACCCACATTTAGTTAAGGAGTATCTGTCCATACTTTCGATAGTATCTTTTCCCTCTTCTCTAGTTGGTCTCCATAATAGTCTTAGGTTCTAACGCTGGACTTCTGGACTTCGCCTTAACCTGAATCACCCTACGTAAATTTTTTGTGGAATTTTGAAAAGATTTTTTTTTTGTGGTATCCTTTTGGGTAAACTAAAAAAACTGTAGCATTAGATTTTATGTCCTGGACCCAGGGTCCTTGAAATGTCCTGTGTCCATATGGCAACACTAGGTAAGCTAGGCCACTGGTATACATATATGTAGAAAATAATTCCGCAACCCCCAAAAATCAAACTTCAAAACAAAAATTTTTAATTCACTTTATTATATATCATTAAAAAATCAAAACTAATGAATTCAGTTTATTAAATATCATTGAGATGATACAAAATTTTATTGAAAAATACTGGTTTTTCACATTTTTATATGATATGCTTCGAAGCAATGCAAACAAAGTCCAACATCGCATTTTTTGCAGGCTGTTCGCACGATGGACTTGCATACATCACCTGCACATCGCCTCTTATTTCCAATTGGAACCACAAGGTGATCAGTTCTGTCATAGCGCAGGACATTCGTTACGGATTCAATTCGTTTATTTGAGCTTTTTTGGAACTTTTTCAGTTCGACGCCGTAGTGCTTGCAGTAGTAAATGGCTACTTCTCTCTTAAAATCTTTAAATGACTTATTTTCATTAGCGGATCTGTAAAGAAGCCAGCTGTTTTGCAAGCTTGCATCAATAAGCCAAGTAAAAATGGAATGCCACCATTTTTTTCCTCTAAAGCTCATGCGGTGGCCTGCAGCATTTTGGTCAAATCGATCCACACCCGACATAAATTTGTTGTATTGAGTTACAACGCAGGGACGTGGAACTGGTATTTTCCTACGCATGTCTCTACTGTAGCGAGATGCTGCGGATTTTGGTTCGCCACTAAAACATGTCGATGCAAGGCAGACTACCGATTTATCTACCCATTTAGTCAGATAAATTGACTCTTCTTTGATTTCCACGCTTTCGTGATATCCTCTTTGCTGTTTACGTAAATCCTTCTTATGTGGAATAGGACAACTTTTTGGAATTCGGTTTTCTCGAATTGTACCGGTAGCCTGGAAACCTCTTTTTTTCAAATAAATCAACAATGGTATTCCAGTGAAAAGATTGTCGAAGTAAAAGGATAACGGAAGTTCTTGCACCTCTTCCGAAAATTCGTCAATCATACACAAGAGTGGAGCCGCGCAAGTACCAAAGCGTTCTTCATATTTAGGATTCACCCTCGGATTCTTGCCTTGGTATATTTCAAAATTGATCATATATCCTCTAGGAGTGCAAAGAGACCAAGCTTTGTATCCGAAACGAAGTGGCTTTCCTTTTATGAACTGTTTACATCCATGGCGACCGAAATATGCAATCATACTTTCGTCATATGAGAGATTTTGTTCTGGGTGAAAATTTTCAGTCATTTTGGCCTTTATATGGTCAGTCAGTGGGCGTAGTTTCCAAAGAGTGTCAAACCTATCAGAACTAGCAGACGGTTCGTGCAATGCGAACTCGAAGTGCAGCATATAGTTGATTTCCTCAAAGCGGTTCCTTCGCATAGCATTGAAGACCATAACGTTTTGAACATCATCATCGCAGTTCCACATGTCTCGAAAGGCTCCTGTAGAAGTGTAGCCAGTTACTATCAAAATTGCGATGAACACACGTAACTCTGAAAAATTTAGTGTTAAATATAAATATCATAAAATCAAAATAGAGATAGTAAGTTCTTCGTATCTTTTCTGATGATGCGTAGCGTACAAATTCGAACATTTGCATATATGTTCAAGCAAGTCATCGCTGAAAAATTTCTCAAAAAGTTGATGAGGTCTAAGATCCCGACAATCTTCGAAATTTGTTTCAGGGAATATGGGAAGGACTGGTAATGAATTAGCGGTTTGCCAAGTATATTTGCTGTCTTTGTTAGCTGGTGGAAGTGGTACCCCAGTATTTGATTGAATTGGGCGACAAATTTTCTTGGACGAGCTCGGCAAGCAATCGTCTAAAGTATCGTCATAAGGTCATCGACATCCTTTAGATTACAATCGTTAGTTTTCATTCGCGTACTATTTTCAAATACAATTTCACATCCGGCTTTAAGTTGTGCTTGGCATACATTGTCCGGAACTCCACCTTCATCCCCGCCATCATCTTCCCCACTTTCATCCCCATCCTGATAAGGTGGCTCGATGTAGAGTGCCTGGATATTAGTAGGAACATCCTTTTCATCATCAGAACACAATTCCTCTAAAAAATCCAAAGCTTCTTGCAACGTTAGATACACCAGTGGCCTAACCTGCCTGGCGTTGCCATATGGACACATGCACAGAAAAATGCAAAAAAAATGCATTCAAATACAATTTTTTTAGAAAAAAAACATTGAGAGTTATTTTATATTCCAATCACTACACAAAAACATAACTATCATAGCCCGACCGCGCGAATCTTCGATATCTTAGATATACTTACTTTTCCATTTCACGTTTTTCCCCACTCCACAATTTGTATACACTTTGCAATGCACTCACGACCACGAACCAAATACAACTTACGAGCAAATGAATGCCGCCGAAAGCGCGATCAATTACGCAACAGCCACGTGCTAACAGATAACGGTATCTGCATTCTTTGGAATTTTGTGGACATATTAAGCAAGACTATCGCGCGTTGCCATATGGCAACCACAGGGTGATTTGGGTTAAGCTTGAAAGACGCTAATCAGCAACTAATTCCTGTGTGACTGCGAAAACCTTCTGGCATAGTGCGATTTACAGAAGATCCACTGAACTCCAACTGGACAGCGAGTGTCGGCTTTGACACTAACAGGAAGTTCAAACAAGTGCTGCAATGTCAACATGTTTTTTTTTTTTTTGATACATTATAGTACAGAGAAAATAAAATCTTTGAGCTGTAAGAATTGAAACCAATCTTCAAGAGCTTGCTTTTGTCTTGTATGGCTAAGCATTTATCACCCTTATAACACAGAGATCCTTTATACCTCCTTGAGTAAAACCAGTGAACTTTAGAAAGGTCAATTAAAAAAATTAGATCGCACGACTCCTCCCTGAGGTGAAAAAACCCAGCAATTATTTATACAAAACACTCTCACTTCATTACATAAGCAAAGTGCTTTAAAAGCATTTGCTCTACAACTATTTTTAAATTCACAAAGCATCCCACGCGCTAACAATCAACAAACGAACATGCACACTGCAGCAAGCATTTTAATCTCGGCTGACCCGTTATCTAGCCACCTGAGCGCAACAGGCACCTTTTATGTACCTAATAAATTTAACAGTGACCAAATTTTTGTTGACCCAAAAATATCACTTGTAGTGGCTTTGTTTGCTCGAAGCACATTTGCCCACCGACTCACACACACCAACACTCGCCCACACATACCTAGACTCATGAGCAGCCGGACAGACGGGCCATTTGGATTTATCATATGGAGCATGTAGGAGCAAGTGAATAATACCCCATATACACCTCATTGCCTCACCTAATGTGTTAGTTCTGCTCTCTCGCTCTCTTCTCGGCAACAAACATAAACTATTTAATGGTCTGGAAAGGCTTTTGTCGGTATTCCCATACGTCTTAAATCCCGTTTGTTTTCATGCCTGCATTTTGCTACAACTTTGTGTTTGGATATATCATAATATCAACACTTCTGTGCGCAAACAAACAAATCAACTAGTTGGCGAAGGACAAATGGGCATAAGTTGTATGGAGAACGCCCTGCTGGAAATTTTAGGTGAAATATTTTAGTTATTTTTTTTTACTGAAATTTTGTGTTAAAAAATGTAAATTAGAATCTTAATTTTATTTATTCATTATTATAAATATTCAAAATATTATTTTGTATATTTAAAATAAAATAAAAAAATTAATTCTTCAAATTCCACCTCTGACTTTGTATTTAAATACAAATAGTAGTTACCAAAAAGTTTTTTTAACCTTTTTCTGAATTTTGCTTATTTAAAAATTCTTAAAAGTCTTATTTAATTTTTTTTTTTTTGAAAAAACACACATATTTGAAAAAAATTTTAAAATTCTCAAACTCACTCTCTAAATATAGAATATACCTAATTTTTCATATTTGTACATTTTTAATAATATTTTCGTATATTAAAAAAAATCGAAAAAAATAATTTGAATTTGGAAAAATTAAGATAAAAAAAATTTTTAATTGAAAAACAATTAAATAAAAATTAAATTTTATTTAAAAAAAAAAAAACATTGAAAAAAAAATTGAAATTATTATGATATTAAAATTAAAAAATAAAATACATACAATTCTTCAAAATCCCTCTCTAACTTTGTTTCTAAGTAAATACTTTTTCATATTTATAAATTTTTTAATTCCAAATTTTTTATTCAAAAAAAAAAACGAAAAAATAATAATAATTTGAAATTGACCAAAAAACTAAAAGACATTTAATTAAAAAAACAACTTTTTAATTAAAAATAATTTTTTTTGACAAAATATTGAAACAAATTTTAAAATTCATAAAAAAAAATTAATACAAAAAAATTCTTATTTTTGTATTTAAAAAAAAAAGTTAAAAAAAAATTTTGAATATGAAAAAAAAATTAAAAAAAAATTTAATTCAAAAAACTACCTTTTTATTTAAAAATAAATTTTTTTGAAAAAGTTAAAAACATTTTTGAATATGACAAAAAAAAAAATAAAATTAAAAAAAAAAATTAATTCAAAAAACCACATTTTTATTTAAAAATAATTTTTTTTGACAAAGTATTGAAAAAAATTTTGTAATTCATATACAAATTTAATAAAAAAAATTTAATTCTTCTAACTCCCTTTCCGATTTTTAATTTATGTACAAACCGTATTTCAATGAACTCGATTTTTTTTTTTTTCAAATGAAAAAACAGAAAATTTGAAAAATAAATTTAATTAATCATATTTCTTCTTTGTATTGAAAATATTCAATATATTCAAACTATTCTTGTGGTAAATTTAAAACTGCAAACTTTTTCTTATGAGATTAAAAAAAGTCTTTTGACAATAAAAAGTTTATTTTTTTTGAAAAAAAAAAAAAATTAAATTCTCAGCAAACGTCCCATGAAAATATGGATAAAAATAATTTTTTTAAATAAAAAGTAAAAAATTTTCTTGTGCACGTTTTTACCGAAACAAACGTAACAAATGTAAAATAAAACTGAAAATAAATTATAAAAAATGTCAAGAAATAAATTTAAAAGAAAAAAAGAAAAAAAATAAAAAAATATTCAAAAAATGTTTATGAAAATATTTTATTAAAAATTAAAAAAAAAATAAATAAAAAATTAGTTTATATTTTATTCACATAGTATTTATACCTACATACAAAAAAAATTGGCAGAAAAATTTTCAAAATTCTTCAAATTCTCTCTCGGAAGCATTTTCAACTCTGCCTTACCCCAAATAAATATGAAGATTGATGTTAAGCGTGTAGCTAACAAATATAGACACAAATCACAAAATGTGACAACGTTGTACAGCAACAACAATAATAAAAACTGATTTATAAACCGAAAGTAAAACTACGGGCTGGTTAAATGAATATACATATATAGGCTGACAAGCACTTAGTAGAGGAGCTAATGTAAGAAGACGAAGATGTGCCAGTGAAAGCAGCAGCAGAGGCAGAAGCAAACGAAGCAGAAGGCATCGAGTGTAATATTGACTGAAGACACGCACGAGTGGCAATATAAAATCGAAAAAGTGCACGAAGGTGAAGCAATTTAAACAAACAATATCCCTGCTTTCTTCGAAATAACTGCAACGCCTAACCTCGCCTGGAAGTGGGCGTGTAGGGGCCTTTGGTATTTATAGCCCCCCATTCGTTTTGCGCTCATTCCAGCGAAGCAAGTAGAAATACGAATTTGATATATTTAACGCCTGCAGATTATTTATGGCCATAAAATGTTTTCTCGCACCACCAACACACATACACACACACAGAACACACATAAAATACATAAACATAATTCAGAATTCCTTTTCATTTGTTCTTTGGTTTCGGCTTGAGTGCACATTTCATTCTCTGCATTTTTTTCGCTCCTTTTTTCTCACACATAACTGTTCTTGTGTTGGGTGTGTTGGCGTGTGTGTGGCGATTTATTAAAATGGCTGGGTAAATGAGTGGTCTGTATTTACAAGCGCCAAGGTGTGTGAATCGGCATGTGTTTGTATGTGGATGTGTGTGTGTGGGTGCGAACAACACTTTGTTTTGTGAGACACTGCGAGCATATTAAATGGCATCTTAAATGATTTCTCATTTTGCAAAATAAATGTTCGGATTGTGTATTTATGGCGCGGATATATTTTATTAAAATTGTTTTCGCTTCGGCTCTTGTCCTCAAGGCAGACATTATAAGTGCGCTTATCAGTCAGCTACTTGAGAGTGAAAATAAATATTAATAGGTATTTCTTTTCTTAAATATTAATAGTTTGCGTCTCGACACAAATTGGAGGAGAGGTTCCAATTTAATCCAGGCGAAGACGGGGCAGACACATGTAGAACTCTGTTTCTGCGCTGCCTCCTTTTATCGTTTGAGATTGAAATGTTTTACATGCTGAATACTGATAAGGACGCTTAATGGTGTTATGTGGTGGTTAGGTGCTTCACATCTGTCTGCTTGTCATTAATACTCAAGAGTAAATCGGTAAGATAATCAAGAAATAATTTGCTGGTTGTACTTAATTCTGATTTGGAAGCGTTAAAAACGGTTGTCTTCGACTAGTAAAATTCGACTCACATGAGAACTTCGATTTTCCATCTCAGGTTTTTCTAAAGAATTGTAAGAGATATGCTGAGTTGCACTCTCGATAAATAATCAATATATTTAAATGATTTCCAAAAGGTGGACCTAAGAAAGCAAATCCATAAGGAGGTTCAAACTTTATAGAAATTTTTTTGAGTATTTTGTTGAGTTACCGTGTCACATGTAGGTGAAAACAATGACAAAAATTGATTAATTGTACTTCGAATGGCTTCCACATCCACCGCATTCTCCAGATCTGGCTTTTAGCGACTATTTCCTGTTCACAGATCATGGGAGAATGCTCGCTGGGAAGGAATTGTGGCTGAATGAAGAGGTGGTCGCCGAAACTCAGGCTTATTTTGAAGTGATGAGCAAATCGTACTACAAAACTGCTACCGAAAAGTGTAATCAGTCTTGAAGGAAACTATTTTTCTTTAATTTATAGAAATGAAAACGAATTTTGCAAAATTTTATGATAGGCCGCGGACTTTTCACCTCTTGGGTGGTTTGGCAGGCCTTTCTAATAAGTGACAGCTATTATGTATGACAGCTTTAAAACTGAAAGCTATCGCATTATAATTGTATACTGAATTCAGTGTATTTTGCTTTGCTGGCATAATAGCTGAGTATTTTTGAACTCCTAGAATAAATACAAAAAATGCTTCCCATCGGGTTTGTGACATTAGTTACCCTCAGACTTAAAAAATTGGGAAACCATTCCTTACAAATAAGTAAAATGGCATTTTCTGTGTGAATCTTATGTGGATTGTATTTGGATCGTATGTGGGTTCTATGTGGATCACATGTGGATTCCATGTTATAATCCTTTGTTATGAAATTTTAAGAAGAATTTGACACAAATTTTTGTAACTTAAAAAAAACCTAATTTAACCGTGTCTCTGAGTGAGGATCATATTTACTTTTTAAACACGTAAGCATTATTTGATATATAATCTCGAATTGTGATTATGATTCATAAGCAAAAGATCATAAAGTGATATCCACATGCGATCCACATGCAATCCACATAAAGTACACATGCAATCCACAGCCGTAAATGCACTTAAACATTTAATTTATATTTAATCATCATAAAATATAATCCAGATTCGATCCACATGCAATCCACATGCTTAAATGCGCTTAATCCTTAAATTTAATGTAAGGTTGAGTTTCCCTTAATAAAACATAATTAAATATTTAAAGCATTTTTAATTAATTTGCCTCAAACCTTAGACCATGCAACAGTTTTCATTCCTCGACGTGCGCACTTACAAACTGTTACCTCGAAAATCCGATTACAGAAATTTCATTTAATCAGGCCTGTAAGCTATAGCAAACCCTTTTAAAAGCGAATTTGGATCATTATACTTTTTACAGTGGCTTATGCTTCTTAAATGTGTTTTGAGTTTCTTTCCATCACCACAACCCAAAATTAGTCTACATAGGTTAGGTTCTAGGATTGATTCCACTCGGCAGATCGGATTGGATATCCGATTTAAGCGTATAAAAACATTGTTGAGGTTTTAAATATGGATTCCAGGCAATTCGCCCGACTCACCGTGGACTTGAGATTCAAACTGAATCCAGCAAAAGATCGACAGTCAAGATGAAAGTGCTTAGTTGTTTTCATCTCACCTTTTTGAGATAGATTTTATAATTCAGGTCAGTTGAGATTGTTGTTCTCAAACCATGCATTCTTATTAGACGTTATCTTTTAGTTACAGTCTATTCTGGGCGTGTTGTGCGACAGGCTTAACCAGGGTTCTTCGTTGAAAATATACTTCTCATGAAGGGTGGCTTGATTTTCCGAGGCCTTTAAAATATTTTGCACCAAAGAACTGCTTCCTCTAAGTACTAAAGACTTTAACTATACAACGGAGATGAGTTCTGGGTAAAGAGAGCTGAGAGAGAAAGAGAGAGATAGACGAGTTGGGCGCCAAATTTACTACATAATGAAATGCTTGTCACATTTCCTATATAAAATAAGTGATAGTTTATACACCAGCCATTAAATACATAAATATGCAAGTAATTTACTAAAATATATAAAATACATACAAAATTATATATACATATATATATATATACGTATGTACATACATGTGTATGTGTAAAGCTGTGCTAGGAGGAAATATAAATCGGTGCGTGCCTCAGCAGGAGCATAAATCTCTCAGCACTTGCAACTATATGAAAATACACATCTATATGCATGCTTGTATGTGTGTGTATGCGGATTTAGCGCTGCAGGCAAACACATGGAAATGTAATATTTTACTTGCCTTATCGATAATGCAAACAATGAAGTGAATAGCGAGTAAATACGAAGGTGCACCAGTTGCTGGCTGACTTGCCGCAGTGCTGATGAAGCGGTGCCAGTGCCAAACAACAAAACAGCAACATCAACAACAACAAAAACAGCAAATGAAATAAAAGTTACAGCCTGGTTGCTGTCAAATGTCAAGCAACAACAGTAACAAGAATGACAACAAAGCCACACAACAACACTAAGCACTGCGATAATATGAAAAATAAGATAAACAACAGCAGCAACAACAACAAATACAGCAACAAAAAGTCAGTCAGTGTATCATTCAAGTTAGCAGGAGTCGAAAGTTTATCAGCTTCAACAACCGTTACGAGTGTCGAGCGTATTTACTCAATGCCGCGTTTGCTGCCAGATTGCATTTGTGTAGGTGTGTGTATATGTTAGAGATTGTATCTTTGTGTGTGTGCATGTAAATGCTTCTCGTAAGAGTTGTGGCTGCCACGGCAGTGGATCACAATAAATAGCAGCTATCAATTGTTGATTTTTGTATACTTCACGGTGCTGTTGTTGTTGCCATTGTTGTTCTGATTCTGTAAGTAGTACTTGTATTACCGCAGTCGAGTGTGTAAACCGCAATGAAGTAGCAGCTTTGAAGCAAAAGTTTTGCGAAAGTGATTGAAGTGCTTGCAGATAACGAATACCAATGAACGACAGAGTGAGAAAGAGAGAGAGAGAGAGAGAGAGTGGAAGTAAGAATTGATGGCGGGAACGTTTGGCGTCTAGGAGTGGGAAAATCGAAAATTTACAGCAGCATGAGATATTGCAGGATCTTTATAATACTGATTAAATGCCCCAAAAAAAAAAAAACAAAAAAAAAAAAAATAGTGGAAGGAAATATTTTAAGTACCCACGTTTTTGCGATTTTCTTGGTAAAAGTTGAGTATGTTTATGCAACGTTTCTGACTATAAACAACAAAAAGGAAAGTCGGTGACTCTATCAAATGAATATGCAAAAAATCAGCGTGACGAGTTGAGTCGATCTAGATATTTCCCTTTATTTTTCTGCATTTCTTCTTTATTCACGTAGACATTGCACACGCGGTTATAACCGTGCAGTAGGTCTCTCATCCGAAGCTGATTTCTTCTTTTCTTTAGTAGTGTTTTTTTAAGTGGCGTGTCCCAAACCCAGCGCACAACCCTGGGGAGAGATATTTCGCCTTCTCACTTAGCTCGCCTTCAAAAGGGTGTTCTTTGACTATTGAGAAAATACTTGATCTAAGACCGGAAGTCGTGTGCTGCTTCGCTATATGTAACAGAACTGTTTCTGTCCAATCTCATGTGAATGGCGATCAGAGAACTTTCCTCACTTGCGTGAACTTTTACACGTGACTCTTTTCTCTCCAGGAAGCTGTTCGTTCTTCACAAACATGGTATAGATTAGAGTTGTATGTTACAAGAAAAATATTGCTGGGTTTTACTCTAAGAATATTTAAGTTCTTGCCTCAAACTCAAAATTTTCTAAACTCCATTTTCAATGAAGAAATCATAGAATCATAGGATCACTGTAGACTTGTGGAGAACGTAACGATTACAACATAGTAAAGTAAAGGTCTTCAGTTTTAAGAGAGTTCTATATTTCATAGAAATGATGTCATTGTGAGAAGCATAACTTGTAGAACAGAAGAATAGAAAAAATAACATAAATATCTTGCATAAATTCTTTCAAATTATATTATACATATATCAGGAATGAATCTGATCTAACATTAAAGCATTCTAAGGTCGACTAACACGAACAATAATTGTTAGATCTAGGCTCGCCTTCCCAACTTGAGCTTGCTGTTGGCTAGTCATGGCTTATTTTAGTATGGCTGCCAGCTTGAATTGGTCTTCTTGGACAGCAAGTCCAAGTCACAGCTTCAATTGTAGCAGCTGTGCCTTCGGTTTTGTTAGAAAGAACAGTAGTGAAGTAGCGAAAGCTCTAAGGTAATCGTAAGCGGATGTGCTGCTTTTAGTCTGCCTGTCCGATTTATTTGCGCGCCCACGAAGTTGCACTCATCTGCTTTGCTTATCTTTCCTTGTAGAGAAGAGAAAAGTGTAGAAGTTGATCTTAAATTTTAGAGTTTAAAAAATCTTCAGAAGTGTTCTGGAGGGATTTTATGCAAATGGAAATTAAAAATTTCCAATTTTTTTTTAATATTTTATTAAAATAGTTAAGTTAGATGTTCAGTATAAACCAACTGAGAATTACAATTACGAAATATTAGCAAATTTAAAAGAAATTTGGGGAACATCTAATAAGTCTATAACGGTACTAAGGAAGGTTCTCAGGCATTAGCGCTCGGTGTAATTTCTGTAGTAATATCTGTTTTTAGAAATTTCCTAAACTAGTTATTTACTTATGTACTGATCGTGAGAAAAGTAACACCGTTGCCTACATTTAGGTGCAACAACAATACATATACTTTTTTAAGGGGGTATTCTACTGTAGAAATCACATTTTGGGCAGTTTTTTGAATTTAAAAAAAAAAAACCAAAAATATTTTTACTATACATTTTTTATGGTGTTTTTCTTGATATCTTGGGAATACAGAAAAAAAAATTTACAAAAATATATTAAAAATTAAAATAGTTAGAGTGGGGGGGAAGAGACAGGTGCCCTGATTCCCCTGTTGGTCTGAAAAAAAATCAAAAGAAATTATTAATCAGCAAGGATGCTGTTATACTCCGGGAACCCCAAAACAAATTTGTTTGAAAAGTCATTTTTTACGCTTTTTTTTAAATTCCTGAATTTTTTTAAAATATTAAAAACAAAAATTTTGACACGATGCTGGTAGGAACGATAAAGGATTATATAGAAAAGGTTCACACAAAATTTCAAGTAAATCGGTTGTATAGAACTTAAGATAATGCCGGTACCGTGTGGAAAAAAGTATTTTCGAGAAAAACGCGTTTAAAGTTTAGGAGACAATTCTAGTGAACACGTACGCCAACTCACAAAATCGGCTGTATCTCCGAAAATAAGTCGAATTTTTGAAAGTCTAAACTTTAGATATATGAAAAAAAAATTGAAATATAGTTAATACAAGTACTTCATGGATTTATTTTTTCATTCTCTCTCGACTATTGTAGGGCTTTCTTATATCTAGGAAGTACTTCGAAAACTTTTGGGAAATTTTTTATGGTACATTACCGGTCTCTAACGAATGTTTCGAAACGTTTTACTAAAATTAATACCTGAAATGTAAAAAGTAATATATCTAAATATACTATATGTAGAGCTTTCATATGTATAGAACTTACTTTGAGAACTGTTTGGGAACTTTTTAAGCTTTTTTATGGCACTTTGCCAATTTCTAATGAATGTTCTGAAAAGCTTCACGAAAACCAATACCTTGGATGGAGTGGAGGAACTATTACTGCTTTAATAGTAGACCAAATCTGAAATATAAGTGTATTTTATATTTCTTCTTACACATGAACACCTCCTTGACTTTGACACCGACTGGAAAAAAATAAATTTTTCTGTCTTCTATCGCCTTCCAAGTAACATATTGAGACAATAGAAGTACGACAACGCTCAGTTCAATTTTTCACCCACTTATTATAAGTTTCAGCTGGAACGGAATTCAGTGCCATCAGCGAATTTTTCGTGCGTCATATGCAAGATAACTGGATAATTTTGTCGTCATATGCATAAGCTGTTATGTTGATGAATGTAGAGTCTTGGAACACGTTGTCGAGAATTTAGGTCTAGCCTCACATTGGCATTCATCATACTCAAAACATTAACCAAAATGTGTTAAGTTACTCCATAAGCGACGTTACGAACCGCTTCTATCTCTTTGATGCCAACACGACGATTTTAAAGCACTTTTTCTTAAACTTTTTGAACGATTTGCATAAAGGGAGTTTTCGATGGCTTCATGGACCTTCATTGAATGGTTTGTGTCACCCGAATACTTGTATTCGTGATCAGGTAGGCTACCAAAAACACTACAGCAATGATTTCGTGATTTATCCATGATCAGAACCCTCGTCCACAAAATTGTCTCTGCTATACATTGTACTCAGCTTTATTTTCATTATTATATTATTATTTTTCAAATTAAATGATTTAATTTATCAGGCGGACTGCTTTATGGCAAATAATATTAAAGTGCTCAACAAAAACAAACACAAAATCCGAATATGCAAAATTAGGAACTCTCTTTTAACTATGCCAGTCGTAACCCTCATGTTTGCGCTCTAATTAGTTTACGCACTTAATGACATTATTTGATTTTATTGTGATGTCTGAAGAAAAGCCAGCAGGAAATTAGAAAATTCTCACAACAATTTTCTTTTTAAATTTAGTGCCTTTTGTACACATTTCTTACACCACCATAAATTTATAGGAGTGAGTTGGGAGAATAGAGAGTAAAAAAAATTGTCTATATGCTTACGGCCTAGCCAGCGCCAGCAGCGTCTACAATTCATTTGGCAACTTTACACGCTTGCAACATAAATCCACTTTACTCTTACAATTACCCAGCGCCACTTCATTTTATGAGCCCAAACAAACAACAACTACAACTTCTGGAAGGCATTAGGACCCAAAAGCATATTTAAATATTCACGCCGAAGGACTTCATCAGTCGAGCACGAGCGGAACGGGTAGCAAAGACAAATATCAACTGCAGGAGAGCAAAGCAAAGTTTAGCATAAATAATAATGAGCGGCAGTAAGTGGGTGGGATGGACAGAGCCAAAGGAAGCTACGCAAGAAATGCCGACCGTTTTTAATGTCCTTCACGAGTGAAATATGCTAAAAGTTTTTATTTCGCATAAATATTTCCTTATCTACTTTCGTGTACATAAAAATCTAAGTTTTATGTATTTACAAGCACACTCAGACACACATACGCACACGCACACGTACACGACGCGCAAATGTTATATCTTTTTTTATGAACATTGTAGTTGTCAACTTAAGTGCCAGTACTTTGGCCAACAGTAAGCACAGATCTCAGACTCGAGCTGGCAAATTAAAGGAGTAATGTTCACGCTGATGGCAAAGCTGATAAACAAGCACGTTTGCGTATCAATCAATTCCACGCCGGCGGGCGAACACAAAATGGCTAAGGCTTCGATTAATTTTGGGAAATTCCGGAAAATGGCATAAAGAAATGAAGCCTGTAGAAAACGGAATTAAGTAGGGAAATAGTATGTGTTGAACTTTGGAAGGTAGTGGGAGGAGAGAGTGTATATTGATGTACGAGAATGTATGCTATATAATATACATATAAATCTATAATATGTATACGTACATGGAAAATTTTCAAGGAAATTTAAAGGAAAATTTTCAAATTACATCAAAACTTTCCATGCCCCAATTTAAATTTCTCATTTGAAAATTATTATTATACAAACTACCATTAGAGAAATTTGAAGTATTAGTTTAAAGCATGCTTTTAGGCGCAGTCGATTAAGAATATACTCATATGTGTTCAGAATAGATGTAAGGTTTACGTGGGAAAGCTCACAGGAGTAGTGAATTGCCTTCTAAATACCTTATAAACTCTAAAATTATGTTAGAGATTTTTATACAAAGCTAAAGTTCTTGATCAAATTTTACATACAATTCTTTAGTTCTACCAAAATGGCAGATGATTTTCATTACAGGACCTAAAAAAAGAGCAGTTTGCAGAAAAATACTAAAAAATATTTTCATTTTGCATGAATTCGTATTCCTCGAACATATTTTTAATTTATTTTCGGTTCGTTTCTTAAAACTTAACTGAAGACGGCTAAAAGCATTATTGAAAACTTAGAAAAGCTTATGTATGTAAATTCGTAACACTTTCATTGCTAATTGTTGTTTTTGTGATCATGATATTCGTAAAAAGTGTTGCTCCTACTTTTTTACTATGTAAAAAGTCTCTGGACAACATGAAAGTTTAGTCAAAAGCTCACGAAATAACTATTTTATGAGTGAAAACCAACAAAATCTTTGGCATTGTAGAAAATTGTATATCCAAATACTTTCTAAAATACGAGAAAATATATAAACGAAGTATGTGAAAAATAATGCATTTTCATGAAAATGAATCTAAAGTGTTTGATATTTTTAATGCATGTTACTTCTACTTTCTTCAGTTGCAAATTTTCTAGAAATGTGAAATATATATGAAGGCTTGAAATAATGAGAGTTTGTTCGATAGTTTAAAGGAAAACTCAAGGGTGTACCGAATCTAATGAAGCTATCATATAATAAAATAATAAAAAGCTATTTATGGGAGCTTGATAAGACTATCCACATCAGATGAAAGCTCTGCAAAAGCTGTTAAAAATAATTTTACTTAAAATTTAAGGTTTCAAGTTTGAAAAGCAATGATAGTAATTTTTTTAAACCGATAAAAATACATTGCAGGCTTCAGAAGCGTATAGAGCTTACGAACTTTGGACGTGTAACGGCGGCATGCTGTATAAGAGTTTAACGAAAGAAATGTTTATAAAAAACTGCATCGAAGCTTGAGATATTCTAAGGTTATGGTATTCATTAAATACTAAACATTAATTAAGTTTAGAGGTACCTTTCATTAAGCTTAATAATATTTCTTAAGAACTGAAAAATCTCAAATCTTCCGAAGAGCCAATAAAAACATAAATAATGAATGTTAGGTTAGGTTGATCACAATCAATGGAATTCAAACTCTTTAAAATTGATTACCAGATCTTCGGTTTGAGCTTACCACAAATTTATTAAAGTGATTAAAATCGACCCAAGCTACTTCTTTAGGTCCGCCGAGTTATTTCAATCTCAGTATGGCAAAAGCCTAGCAATAAAGGATAAAGTGACAAGCAGTACCATAAATAATTGTTAACTCTCATAAGCGTATATTTTCTCAAATTGAGTTAACATCTTCTTCAACGTAAGCTTCATGAAAAAAATGTCGAGCTTTTCAACTATTTGAAATTAATCCAAAACGTCAAACGATATTTTTCAACTTCTGTTTCTTTTCTCAGTGATAATAGAATAGAATAATCGAGAGTACTTGAAAGCTATTAATACAAAGAAAATAATATATAGAAATTATAAAATGTAATATAGTAATAAAATATATTACTTTAACTTACTTTTAAGATCAAGCGAAAGCTCAGTGAAAGCTTTTGTGATAAATAATATTTATAAAACCATTAAAGTGACCTTAATTAATGAATAGAGATGAAGAGAAATTACCAAAAGCATAAGCTTTAACCCACTTTTAGGTAAGGTGAAGTTCGAATGAAAGCTCTTGTAAATAAGATTATACAAAAGAAATTTTAAAGAATTATAGAATATATTACAACAAATAAAAAAATGCTTTAGCTGATTTTCAGATGAGGTGAAGGGTCAATGAACGCTCTTGCAATCTTCAAAGGGATCTCAAAAATTAAACAAATGGGAAAGAATTATGTAACATATTACACAAATAAAATAATTTGCTTTCGTACGTTTTTTAACCAGGCGTAAGCTTATAGGGTGCTTGTATTAAAGACTATAAGTGCAAGTTTCCAAGTGAAACGATATGTGAGGTATTTCAACAAATAGAAGTGCTTTTTTTGGGTTCACTTTTAAGTTTAGGCGAAAGCTTAATGAAAGCTTCAAAGTGTCTTCAAAGTATTACAAAAGCTGAAGTTAAGTTACATGGGATAATGAAATAAACAGAAGTTTCTTTCTTTAACCTATTTTCAAGGTTAGGCGAAAGCTCAATGAAAGCTTTCATAATGAAATTTTTAGTAAAAGTTTCAAAGTGACTTCCAAGTATTATATGGGCTGTGGTAAAGTTATATGAGATATTACAATAAATATAAGTTTCCTTCTTTGACTCACTTTTAATGTTAGGCGAAAGCTCAATGCAAGTTTTTCAAGTGTTTCTTGTAATGAACTTTATTAGTAAAAGCCTTAAAGTGACTTTAAAGGAATAAAGAAGAGAAGAAATTAAGATCAAGCGAAAGCTCGGTGAAAGCTCTTGTACTGGAGATTATAAGTAAAAGCCTCAAAGTGGTTTTTCAGATTTTTTAATTCTACTTTCTTACCTTTTATCGCTATTTAACATAAATTTATAAATGTATAACACTGTTAAAAATATATAAATTTATATATATATATATATATATATACATATATATAATTATAATATTCAATTGCTGTTATTAAAAACTCGAATCTTAGCACGAATTTGTCGATTATCCAGCAGCTCCTCCACCGCCTTCCTGACAAATGCAATCAGCAAAACACTTTTTCACAGCCATTGGCAGATATTTAAATCTAATTCAGCTGCGAGCGAAATTTGTTATTAAAGCTTTCGATTTTTCAACTCCGCAACACACATACGCACACACATTTGTACACACGCGCGTTGCCATTACAAATTCGAAATTGCCCGCACCACAAGCGGCCATGCACGCGGGGAGTCGAGAAGCGAGCGGGTCAAAGTCATTTATAGGGTGATTTTTTAAGAGCTTGATAACTTTTTTAAAAAAAAAAACGCATAAAATTTGCAAAATCTCATCGGTTCTTTATTTGAAACGTTAGATTGGTTCATGACATTTACTTTTTGAAGATAATTTCATTTAAATGTTGACCGCGGCTGCGTCTTAGGTGGTCCATTCGGAAAGTCCAATTTTGGGCAACTTTTTCGAGCATTTCGGCCGGGAAAAGCCCGAATTTCTTCGGAAATGTTGTCTTCCAAAGCTGGAATAGTTGCTGGCTTATTTCTGTAGACTTTAGACTTGACGTAGCCCCACAAAAAATAGTCTAAAGGCGTTAAATCGCATGATCTTGGTGGCCAACTTACGGGTCCATTTCTTGAGATGAATTGTTGTCCGAAGTTTTCCCTCAAAATGGCCATAGAATCGCGAGCTGTGTGGCATGTAGCGCCATCTTGTTGAAACCACATGTCAACCAAGTTCAGTTCTTCCATTTTTGGCAACAAAAAGTTTGTTAGCATCGAACGATAGCGATCGCCATTCACCGTAACGTTGCGTCCAACAGCATCTTTGAAAAAATACGGTCCAATGATTCCACCAGCGTACAAACCACACCAAACAGTGCATTTTTCGGGATGCATGGGCAGTTCTTGAACGGCTTCTGGTTGCTCTTCACCCCAAATGCGGCAATTTTGCTTATTTACGTAGCCATTCAACCAGAAATGAGCCTCATCGCTCATCGGACACGGACGCGAAACACATTTCGAACCGAACACTGATTTTGGTAATAAAATTCAATGATTTGCAAGCGTTGCTCGTTAGTAAGTCTATTCATGATGAAATGTCAAAGCATACTGAGCATCTTTCTCTTTGACACCATGTCTGACATCCCACGTGATCTGTCAAATACTACTGCATGAAAATCCTAACCTAAAAAAAATCACCCGTTACTATGCAACGGCAACATTTGCGAATTTGTGAGGCACAAACGCGCAAAACACACACTGCCACACAAACACACACACGAGCACATATTTTTGCCTAAATAGAATAGAATCTACCCCGAGGATTTTAATCTGTTTCCGAATGCCATAAATCGGATTGTTTTTCCATTTGAACTGACTGCCTGGCTTTGGCGCGTCACCACCCACACACCGTGCGCCAGCCGCAACAACAAGAACTTCACGCCATAGCAAAACGCAGGTAAAGTAACGGCGCTCGCTTGTATGTATGCATGAGTGTGTGTGTGTGTGTATTGGCGCCCAAGCGGCATTGCTCTTTTCGGCAGTGGGCGGCTAACTGCCCGCCGGCTGGAAAGCAAAATCAGCAACAACAGCAACAACAGCAAAGAGAGAATATATATAGACATAGACTAGGGAAAAGAACTCGGGAAGATCGGGCGAAATTCCTTGTTTCACTTGGCTAACAGCAGATTTAAATTAAAAGCTTTCAAACGCAGCCGAAGTAACAGTAAATGTATGAGGCAGTAAGCAGCAAGCGCCACATGCGATTTAAGGTAAGGTGGCTAGTGACAGCGGTGGTAGAGAAGTGGAGGGAGCGGAGGACTGACACACCTAGAGCTTTGTTGAATTGCCTTTTGGCTTGAGGTTCGCCAGCCAAGATTTTGGCTAACACTGACTACTACAAAAACAACAAATTAGGCAACAACAAAAACTCTAATAAGCGTATGGCCGCCGCTCGCATGCGAAATGAAAATGGAAATGGCGAAATCGTAAAACCTTAAGTGAAATGACGAAGAATTTAAAATGCAGGGACAAAAACTCACTGCCACAGGGCTGAAGTTAAATTCGTTGTCACACACATACATATGTATGTATGTAGCTGAGGTGCAGGGCAATGGATTTGGCTTGACACTGGCAGCAGGAAGTCGCGCAGCAGCTTAAATGTCATAATTTACTTTGCCGCCCGCTGCGAGAGTTACTAGCAGACAGTTGCACACAACTACATACATATATGCTCTCACTCACACACGCACATACACACATGCATACAAGGGAGATGTGCACAAAATTTATGCGTTCAAATGCAACAACAAAGCCACAGTATTGAGGCAGCAGCAAAATCATTCAACGGCAAAATACTAATTTTCATTAGGCAAAAAGCTTTCGGCGTTGCGCAGGGTGCGGGGCGCTTGGCGTAACCCTTCGCTCTTTGCTGCCGTAGACAATGCGAGTGTGGCTGAAATGAAGAAGACTGTGGATACATGTGTATTTCTCCAATAGTTGCTGAAGTAGTAGTGCGCGCCAGCCACCACCGCACACTCGTCTAAAAGTGTTGTACTTCTCGCTGTGTGGTTGTTGTTGTATTGTTTTTTTTTTTTTTTGTTTTTGGTTTTTTATTCTCTACTTTTTAATTGGAATATGCGCACATAAGCGAAGTGCGAATAATTGTAGACATACTTCAACAGTCTCAGACAGGCTCCTCTGCCCATGAGCCAGCCTGCCAGTGACAGCATAATTGGTCGCTTGTGAAGAAGCTGTGCGCCAAGATTGTCGGTTTTCCTCTACGCTAGGCTGCACAGTTGGAGTTTAGAGCCGTGCGCTGCGCTCTAAGAAATGAGTTGAAAGCGTAAATCACAGAGTATAAGCAGCAAAAGAAAAAAGTGAAATAAAACAAAGGAAATGTTTGGACGTGTCAGTACCGGCCAACTTAGGCGTTGGCGCTACTTCGAAGCCTATGTTTAAATTTACATAATTAGAGGGTGTTTGTGAGGCGCATATTGAATGGCGTGCAGAGCTAAAGCTATAAACTATAATTTTGTTATTTAAATGTGGCGGCATAATAAAAGGCGTAAGTCCAGTGCCACCAAAGAAGCTGAAAAGAAACTTGTTGGAACTAAAAATTTCAAATATGATGATTTTTCTCAGCAGCTTTAGGCGAAATTTTACTTTAAAGGCAGTTTTTTCAGTGGACATTAAAAATTTTTTTAGTTAGAAATAAAAAAAAATAAAACTTTTTTCCTATTCCGACAATTTATAGTTTTGAAAATGACATGCTAAAGTTTCAAATCGATTTCCGAAGCAGTTTTTGAGTTACAGCTTGATAAAAAGTAGCCGCTTAGTTCAATGAGCTACATCAGATAACCTCTACACGGGTTATCCTCAAGCAGTTTTCTGTTGTGATCTAAAATTGAGTTTTAACAAAACAAAAATCACTAAAAAGTGTCTGTAAAGAAAAAAAATATATGCAACGGCGCGTTTTTGTTAGCTATGCTGAGAGATCTAACTTATCTAACCTATCTTTTTTTCCAAAAAACATTTCTTTTATGACTGTAGGTCACTCTGCTTACAATAGCTGGCAGTACAGCTCTTTCAGTTTCATCCACGGAGTAGTCAGTCTAACATTTTTTTAAATGCCTTCGGAGATCGTGTGTATCCCATAAAATATCTACTGTGTATTCTTCTGCTAGGATCCAATCATGAAATTGCCTACAGTTTTTCTATAATCAGATAAAAATTACGAAGTAGTTTAACTTGGTGTCAGATGTTAGATAAGGATTGGAAGAATTATACATACAGCTGGGATAGTTAAATGCTTATTGTTGATGTTCTCGTGACAAAAAAAATTCACCACAAAATTGTGAGAAAGTCGAAAAATTTACAGTCCTTGGCTGGATACCAATCGGGCTCAGTTTCTTTTGCTTAGGTCCGACTGTATCTTCGCTCATTACACCCGAATCAATATATAGGTCATAATCGGTAACTAAAGGGTGATCTACCTCTAAGTTCCCTACTGTTTTAAAGAAAAGACACAGGAACTTCAAGTAGAAATCAAATAGAAAGAATATTTTTTGTTATTTATTTTTTGAAGATGATCTCTTTCAAATGTTGGCCACGGCTACTCCTTAAATAGTTCATACGTTGAGTCCAATTTGCGATGACTAGTTGGACAAATTCGACCGGTTACTGGCGAATGACACATGTTATCTTTTACCTCAAGACCTTAATCGAACGGAATTGTCCGTATATACTCTAGACTTTCCATATTCCCACAGGAAAAAGTTTAATGAAGTGATATCACTCGATCTTGGTGCTCAATCGATCGGCCCAAAACTTGAAATTAACTGCTCTCTGAAGTGTTCTCTCAATAAATCCATTGATTGATGCCATGTGTAGGAAGTGGCGCAGTCTTGCTGAAACGAAAGTTGCGCCGAGATCACGAGCTTCAATTTCAGCCATCAAATAGTCGGTTTTCATGACACGATAACGGTCGCCATTGCCAGAGTATGGACAGATGATTCCAACGGCCCACAAATCACACCAAGTCGTTGTTCTTTTCTGGATGAAATGGTAGCTCTTGAACTTCTTCAAGTTGCGCTTCGTCCCATATGCAGCAATTTTGCTTGCTTACATACACATTGAACCAGAAGTGGGTCTCATCGTTGAACAAAATTTAGCTTTTCGGATCTTCTTGGAACTTTTGAAGAGCTCATAGAGCGCAGCAATGTCGCTTGGAAAGGCCGAGCAGTTTCAGTTCTTGCACGAGTGCTATTTTGTACGCTTTCAATTTCAGATCACAACCTAAAATGCTCCAAGTCATTTCTTCGACTCTTCACGGTCTTCGTGTAAAGCCTCAACTCCGGCTACTATATTTTCTTTACTGCGTGTTGGACGTTGTCTATTCTACCAGATATTGTTCAATGATGAATGCTGGCTCTAAAGATGTGTGATGGTGTGGTGAATAGTCGATTATCAAACAATTGAAGCCAAAATTTATAAAGAGCTCCCTATAGAAGTCTCCCATGTCCACCATCCCTCTAAGCTCCGATATATCCTATGCTTCTCGGTTCGCTCAGGTGTCCCTTTCAAGCAAATACCAGCTTTCTTTACAGGTAATACTTGTAGAATGGCATATTGTCAACGAAATTAACGATTCGGTGTATCTGGTCAATAGTTGAATGGTGGTCACGAAAGCCAAATTGATGTGTTTGTATTAGGTTTTTATGAGCGATTATTGTTTTGAGCCTATTTCTGAGTACATTCTAAAAGATTTCAGATAAGGCTGGCAGCAGCGAAATTGTTCTGTATGATATAACATCGTGTACTGGCTTACCCGGCTTGGGTATCATTATGACATCAGATACTCTTTTAAGCGATGGCACGGGTCTTAGGCGTAAAGCACTGTTTATAATGTTTAAAAGTTTTTTTTATACAATTCTTTGGTAAATTGGGTAATATTTCTCCAGTTATTAAATCGTACCCAGGTGCTTTTTTGAGTCTTGTGTTCCCGATAAGATTTTATTTCTTTAATAGTAACAGGAGAAATGCTAATGTGTGGATCCATCCAAATATTTTCACAGTTTATCTCATACACATCGTTAGGTGTAAATGTGTTGCTCAAATGATTTGCAAATACGGCAGCTTTCTGTTCATTCGTTTTGGCCCATGCAGTTTCGTTTAGTTTTAATGGTGCTTCATGTTTTATTTGTTTGTTAATATTTCTTGCAGCTTTCCACAGTGAATAGTCGGTGAATTTATTAGCTGTGAGTTTAGCCAGCTAAGTTTTGAAGGCAAAATTTTTAAACTCTTCAATTTGTTCTCTTAGTTTCGCTGTACATTCATTAAGCTCAGTTTTGAGAACAGAGGACCCAGTTTGCTGCCATCTCTGTCAAAGCTTGCGCTTCTTATGGATACTTTCTAAGATGTGTTTTGGGTATTTGGTACCACTTAGATTCACGCGTGTATTTGGTGTACTCTTCCACGCAGCGTTTTGAATTATTTTTGTGAAATCTTCAACCTCGCAGTCCAACTCGTTGCCAGTCGAAATGTGTTTAAGCTTTTAAATTTATACCAATTAGTATATGTTTTACATAATGTTGAATTGGCGGCCGAAATAATTGGCTTTTCATACAGAGTTAGTAGCACTGGAGAATGGTCAGAGCTTAGGAGCAATCTTTTATACATAAATTGAGTTTCGGTATTTTATTGATTATAAAAAAGTCCAGAAGTTCTGGCAATTTATGTCTATCTGTAGGCAAATAAATGGGTTTTCCTGTGGAAACAAAACTGCATCCAACTGCTTGTATAGCTTTGAGAAGTTCTCGACCTTTGGTTGTAGTTAAACGAGATCCCCAATGAGTGTGTTCTGCGTTAAAGTCGCCACCAATCATATACCTTCCGTCATATTTTTTTAATAAATTCATATACGTTTCTATTTTTATATTATGTCTAGGTGAACTGTACAAAGCAATAAGATACAATGGGTGATTGTGCAATTTAACTGAAATTGTTGTAGCTTGAATTTCTTCCATCTTAATCGGTTCTTCCTCGCAGTGTTCAATATTGCTTTTGATAATTATAGCGATACCTCCTCGTGCTGAGTTTGCCGGGTGTGGTGTGTAATATAATTCATAATTTTTAAATTTAAATTTTAAAAATTATTGGTTTGTCAAATGCGTTTCAGACAATGGACATATATCAATATTTTTGTCGTGTAGAATAACTTCTAATTCTACTCTGGCATGGTGTGGTTCGAATCTTAAGCTTTAAGTCATATGAATATGAGACAAATTAGTCAGTCATTATTAAGTATAAATAAAGATGTCTGTAGACCAAAATGCAGTAAGTCTGCATCAGGAAAAGTAAATAAAATCTCTCTGGAATGACTAGGTCCCCAATATGCCTCTGGCGAACCAAATTTAAAAAATTAAGCTGAGAGCAAATTTTAGAGTTTCTTAAAGTGCCAACTTTTTTGACTATCCTTTGTGCAAAAAAAAAATCTTAATTTCCACAATTTTGCCACAAGTTCAGCTCGCAAAATAAAACTGAAAAAAAAAAACAATCATGAACTCCTGATTTTAAAGCAAGATAAATTAACAAAACCACCCACACAGTGGTACAGCAACTAGTTAAACGAATTTTGTAATTTTTATTTTTTGAAAAAAAAAATATATATATATATATATTCTCTAAATCCATAGCTCTTGCACCTTTTGAACTCCACATAATATCCATAATATATTTATGGCATTGCCTTCAATATTGAGATAAACGAAAAAGCAAATAGCCAACCGCCTTACTTACCTTTACTCACGAAAACATAAAAATTACAAAAATAAGGAAAAATTCCTAAAAAAAAAATCCGAGTATAAGCCTTTAAACCCTGCAGCCACATTTCACTCCCAAAACCTCTTTTACCAACGTGCATATACTCTCCTTCGAAGGAGCAGCCACTTTTGCCAGAAGCGAAAAATTAATGCTATACCACACCTGACACCACCGACTACAGCACGCTGCAACACACCACACCGCACCACAGCACGGCGGCAATACAGCAGCATAGAGCAACACACCGACATACTCGTATGCACAGCAACTCACCACTTCGGCAGCTCACCACTTCAAGAAGACTCATGAATTTCGGCCGCATTTTTAGCCACAGCATAAATTGGTTTCCAAATTTTGTTATTACATGCATGAGTGTGTGTGCATAAGTGTATGGCTGCGAGTGTGTGTGTGTATGGTGAGTCTACTGCTATGCATAAAGTTTAGCCTGCGGTGCATGCAATCACATTTCCGCATGATTTGAACAATTTTCGGCAACACTGCAAGCTGCAAGGGCATATCCTTCTATTTTTATGTAAGTGTGTGCGTGTCTATTTTCATGTAGATCTGCTGTGCTCATAGCAAATAAGTTTTTTTTTCTGATTTTTTTTTTTTTTTTATTTTTTCCCTGCAGCTTTCAGCCTCTATTCTTACACATTTTTCGATTTCTGGGATTTCGAAATTGTGCCGAAAAGAAATTATTGCGTCCAGGTTAAATGAGGCGGGAGGTGTGGCCTAGCGGTTAGCATTTAAATATTGCAGTAAAGCAAATTACTGTTACCCACAAATTTTGCCGCTGGCCTTTGTGGCAGCAGCAGCAGCACAGAGCTGCTGGAATTTACTTTTATTTTGTTTTTTCGTCTCAATTTTTTTTCTTCCACACACAAGCGGCACAGCGTGCGCTTGTCAGTCAGGCCGGCTGGCTCTCAATTTCGACGCTGCTCTACAAATTATTCCTCGGCATATTTGGTTAAGGAAATTTCATTTTCTTTTATATGACTACCACTTAATGTTTATATAATTTTTTCTTCTTCTTCTTCACTTTCTTTTTGGCCTGTCATGAAATATTCCAGCATGTTTTTATTGAATTTGCGGCGCTGTGTTTGTGTGTGCCTGTATGCGAGTGTATTGTATTTTTTAGAAGTGTGCCTTCATATATTCTTATAACAATGAAGCGCCGTTGAATGAGCTAAGTGTGCGCTCTGGAAATGATGAGGTCGTTGGCGACTGAGCGCATTACATTTTTGATGACTTCCGCAGCGTTGCGAGTATGTGCGTGTGTGTATAAGTATGAGTGTTATACGCATAAAAATATTATACGCGATGTTTTCATTATTCTTTTATATGTGGGGTTGTACCGATAAATATTCGAGCAGCTTTTGTGTCAGTTAAGCACAAGTGAAGTAGGCATATAACTGTCAATTGTGGCTGTTATTTGACATTAAAGTCAAAGCTGCTTTTGTGGCGCACAATACTTGAATTTTGGCATAAAAATATTAAGGTTTTGTTTTATTACTTTTGTAGAGTATTCATAATTCTTTTATTTTCTAAATATTAGCAATAGAAACACTGTGCTTTATAATCTTCTAACATCATAAAATAAGAAATCACAAATATTTGCTCTAATTTCATTCATTATGAATTGTATGCGTTCTGCGTTTAAATTTCCTTCACTTCATGCCACGACTATTATGAATTTTTCGAGATATACGTTTTAACTCAACGCTGTATTGTAAATTGCATTAAACAAATATATATTTAAATAAAACTAGTAGCCCATCCCGGCATCGCACGGGGTAGACAATCATTTATTTTTGGAAATTTGGATATAAAACACTTTTTTCACAAATATTTTTATTTGTATTAAAAAAAATCACACAGTTATATTTGTATGTAAGTCTATTTATGTTCAATTTCTTTGATGGGTTAAGTGGCGGGCACTCTTGAAAAATTAAAAAATAAAAATAATAATAATCAAAAAATTAAAATAACAGTAATAAATAATGAATTCAGTCGTTTTACATATATGTAAGTAAATAATAAATTATAAAATAAATATATTAATTAATAATAATAATAATAATATTTATAATAATAATAATAATAATAATAATAATAATAATATTCTTTAAAAAGTGGCGTTTAAAAATATTATAAGTAAAAGTAATAATTAGGAAAAAAATAAAAAAAAAATAAAATAAAAATACTAATTATGAAAAATTAAAAACTAAAAATAATAATAATCAAAAAATTAAAATAACACTAATAAATAATGAATTCGTCGTTTTACATAAATTTTTAACCACTGCACGTGCTCAATTCTGCTAAATAGCAGCGACAACATCGAATTCATTACTGTGATTCTATCGGCTCTGTTAGCCGCCAAATCGAACATCATACAGAATTCAATTTGCACCTTCTCTATACTTTACATTCTCTGGCCCGGCGCGCTTTTCAGAATGCATCGCAAACAACGGCCACGGCGCTATGACGGTTTTGTTTACTTTTTGAATATTTTAATTCGTAATAACTTTTGGATAGAAAGTCCAATTTAAAAACTATTTTATAGGTAGTTAAATGGTCTTGACCATAAAATAATTTATTTGGATAAGGATTAATATAATATAAACACATGAATAGCATGGTTTGAATTTGGTTAGCATTTTCATTATGTTTAAAATGAAAAAAAAAAAAAAGTTTTTGTAGTGACATAACTACAATAGTTGGACATATGCTACCGCGGAGTTTTTTGTAGACATTATGATGTTCTTCAATATTGTTGTACATTATTTTGTTCTAACGCTAATAGTTTCGGCAGCGCATTCGAGGGAAGACATTTTAAGACTCATTTTTCTACTCCTTCGGTTACATTGTTCAAATTTTAACAAGGATCTCTAATTTTTTTCAAAATAAAAAGTGTAGCCTATGTCAAATTGGAAGAACGTAGCATTCTACTGGTAAAAGAATTTTTCAAATCGGCTCAGTACTTTTTGGGCCTATTCATTACAAACATACAAAAATAGGTACAAATTTTTCCTCTTTATAATATTAGTATAGATGTTGCCTATATTTAAGGGCAAGCTTCTTTAAGGCAAAAAAAAATCATCAATTATTGTCCACATTTGGGCGTGGGATTTTTTGCAAACAACTTTATTACTTCCTTCACTTAGAGGGATATCTTTTTTAGCAAAGACACATCGAAAAAATATCTAATTTTTACCACTAAACTTTATAGTTTCTTAATAATGGCAGGTCAATTCAAAAGTCTCCAGCATGACATACTGCTAGCGCTATAAAAATTAAGTCGTTTATATTTTTAGTTAGCGCTAACCTTCAAAATACCCCCCAAAAGGCGCATGTAAAAACTTGATAGTGAGTTATTTCATTTTGAGTGAAACAACTTTTGTGTTTGTGAAAAATGGATAAAAAGAAATGTCGCGTGTTAATAAAAAAAAACTTTTGAAGGGGAGAAAAATAGTTGAAGCAAAAATTTTGCTTTGGGACGATTTTCCGGACACAATACATGGAAGACCAATCATCAGGAACTACTGAGCTAACTTTAGATGGCTTCAACACTTCAAACCGAAGACCAAACGACGATCGTCCGTGTAAACTACATACGATAAACGGGTTCTTAAGGGTGACAAAATGCAACAGTTGGCTCTCAAGGTTATGGTGTCTATATTTTTGGAATGCGCTTGCCATATTTATTTTTTATTTATTTTATTTACTTATTAAATGAAAAAAAATATATAATAGAATTATCAACTTACAGAGTAAGAAGCATTAGCCGCCGTAAAGCCTGGCTTTTTGCTTAAATATAATATATTATAATTTTAATTGTCTTTCTTCACAAAGAAACGACTATCACCTATCATTATTGGACCGATTGGAAGGCGAAGTCGCTGAAAAATTACCGCATTTGAAGAAAAAAGTGCTTTTTCAACAAGACAAATCCGAAACGATGGCAAAAATGTCTAAATCGGCATTCGATATTATCTAAGTCTGGCCCCATCGACTATTTGTTCGCACAACTCAAAAGAATTTTCGCCGGGAAGAAATTTTCATCTAATGAAGAGATGATCGCCGAAACTGAGGCCCATTTTGAAGCAAAGGACAAATCATACTGCAAAAATTGTATTGAAAGCTTGTTGGGTCGCTGTATTCAGTATGTAAACCTTGAAGAGCTTTTTGTTAAATAAAACAAATGCAGTTAGAGGGTCGCTGTAATCAGTATATTACATTTGAAGTGCGCTATGTTGAATGAAGAAAACGAGTTTTTACAAAAAAAAAATATTTTACTATTGTAGACCGAGGACTATTATATTGACCTATTGCGCTAAGCCGTTAAAAATAGTTGTTATCGATTGCATTAACTCTTTAAAAGCACTTCTTTTTGTACATTTCTTCCAGAATTGTGCTTACAACCGTGAAAAAATCCTTTAGCTAAGACACACACCCAAATCATAAATAATTGGAATTGAGATTCAAATACGAATACTTTCAAAATCAATACACTAGTCTATATTTGTAAATTATTTCCGACACTTGATCCAGTTTCCAAATGATTGCCGGATTCCTTTACCAGTTCTGCTCTACTTGGAAGTTATGTCGCAAATACATCTAATATATATAATAAGTATATCAAATATTTCTAAACAGGCACTAGTCCAAGCTGTGAAACTGAAATAACTGATTTGCACAGACCTTATAATTTAATTAAAAATGTTCGAAGTCGAACCGTAAATCCAACATTTTTAACCATATCGACCACACCGCCATCTGACGAGATTTTTTACAATTTGTGCCAAAACTAGTTTAACAAAGGATAAACTTGAAAATTTGACAGAAATACACTCAGTTTATTTTTTTCAAAGTTCTACGTAAGAAACCCGTTATAATTTCATATGCACAAACCGCAAGAAAACCCGTTATCTTAACTAAATACAAACCCTTTCATGGCTAATTCGTTCCCCGTTGTCAAATTTGTGTCACAAAGTTTCACTGACGCACTAAAATATTTAATAACGTCACTAAAAATATCAACACATACATATAAATATATAACTAAACATACATATGTATGACAACGCTGTAAATACTCAAATATATATATATACATACATATGTATGCATATAAGTATGTGTAAATATTTGTAGCTTGAATGAATGCTATTTTCGTTGTCAAAATATTTGTTGTAGTCTATTTATATATGTATGTATGCGCCAGCAAATATGTCACTTCCGACAAGCACATACGCCACTAAATATATAACTATGTGCAAGTGTTTATGTCTGTCAGAAAGCCATTAGTTATATTCTGAGCTTACTACTGCTCACTGCCGCTTGCTCAGCCATTCATACAATGTTGCCGGCATAGTGAGCCGTTATGTAAACATTTCATTCATTAATATCTCCGGCGAAGTCAATCTGTGTCCTCGCTCCCAACTGACTAATTTGTCGGAAATGTAAATATGCAAATGAGTGATATTAAATTCTTGCTCGTCTTATGCAATTTGTGCGTGTTCAAAGCTCTGACGGAAGGTTTTTACGTATATGTGTAAGTGTGTGTATGTGCGTGTTTGTGTGCCAGCAATAGTACTTAGGTATGCAAATTTTTGTAGCAATTCAGTTTTTTTTTTGAAAGCTGCTCCTTAGGCTGTCATAAATCAATTCGATGTGCAGTTTTATTCACTTGATTTTTCAAAAAAATATTATCCTTCGATGAGTGCTTAAGCCGGTGAAGGAAAATGTTCAAATTTTTAATTTCAAAGTTTATTTGTAACGATAGTAAATGCAAAATTGAACGCGCGATGATGATGAGTTGAGTAATTTTTGTAAAAAAATATCAAAAAAGCGAAAATTAGAACAAAAAAATATTTATTTTTACTGCATGCATCGAAATTTTTTATTGCTGAGCATAAAAATAATATAAATATTAATATTTGAAGCTTATGCTGTTAAAGAAAAGTTTACTGAATTCTTAAATTGTGCATGAAAATTTGATTTCTTTCTCTCAGTAAAAATATATAGATGCGTTGGATAGTCGAAACAGTTTTTCATGTTTCTAATCAAATCTCAATTTTTATTTTTTTTTTTTTGTTATTCATAATGAACCTTAATGAACTAAATGTGCACCATTTTGGTCGACCACTTTTTGCCATTTCTCCACTAGAGACATTATCCCAGCAGTCCAAATGTTTTTTGGTTTCTCGGCGAAAAAATGCGACAAGTAATTTTCACAGGCTTCTCTTGAAGCCAACTTTACTCCGTGAAGGGAGTACTGCATTGACCGTAACATATGATAATCCAATGGTTCAAGGTCAGGGCTATATGGTGGATGCATCAAAACTTCCCAGCCAAGCTCTTCCAGTTTGGCAGAGTCATCAAAGATGTGTGTGCTCTAGCGTTGTCCTGATGGTAGACGAAGCTCTTTCTGTTGATCAATTCTGGCCGTTTTTATCGATTGCTTGCTTCAATCTCATCGGTTGTTGATGGTAAAATGTAAAGTCAATCGTTCGAGCAGGCTGGATCAGCTCATTGTGGATGATTTCTTTCCAATTCCACCAAACACTCAGCATAATCCTTTAAAGCGTCAATCCTGGCTATGTGACCATTTCTTGAGCTTCACCACGTTTAAACCATGACTTTTTTTTGCACATTATTGTCGTATTGGTTTCAGTTTTCATCTCCGGTTACCATTCGCTTCAGACGTGCCCCGATTTCATTTCATTTCAGCAAAAAATCGGAAATGTTAATTCAGTCCATACAATTTTTTACCGATAATTCATGTGGTACCCAAACATTGAGCTTCTTTTTGTAGTCAGCCTTCTTTAAATGGATTAAAACCATTTGATGATGTATATTAAGTTCCTTAGCGAATCGGACTAACTTGTCTGAGTGCCTGGCCACAGCATGATTGTTGGAAACTGCAAAGCCGACGAACCCGCTAAAAATGGCACTCTTACTCAAATTACATTAGAATGGGAACGAGCAGGTGTTCCCTGTTGGCCAGCAACCAGCACGTGTGGAGTTACAAAAGCCTTCTGACCCAGAGTGAGATGCAGAAGGTCCATGGAGATGCTGGCTTTTAGCTTTCACACGGCCGCAATAATAGTCGTGCTAACTGAAAATTTCAGAATGCAACTTGTTCATGTGACTGGGAGGATAGAAACATATGTATAGACACTTTCTCCCTCACTGTCCATATTTCGTCAGACTAAGTATGAGGCATCTTGGTTGACATACTTTCTATGACCTCAGCGAATTGCCTGGAGTAGTTATTAGGCAGCTCAATGAATTTGTAGTTGGCTCTAGGCGCGGCGCTTTGTGGATATATACGGTCTTTTTGATACGTACTTTGGAGTTCTGGGCGTCAGATGGGACTAGCGTCTTTATCAGTTCAATTGGAATTATTTGTGATCTCACGGAAATCAGCTTATTTCCCTAACAGTAGCCTAACTTAATCTAGCTTTGTCAAATAAAAACTTTTCCATGCAAGAATTTATTTCAATTGATCAGTTAATGTACAGGCGGACAAACGGACCTACCGATCGATATAGCAAAGTCGACTCAGCTCGTTACGTTGATCATTTATATACTATATGTGTGTAATTTATTGGGCCTTCGGCATTTCCTACCGGTATTTACAAACATCGTCGTGAACCTAATATATATACCCCAGTCGTGTGGGATGTGGTATCTTCTCAGCAAAACTAGATCCCAAAATCACCATACCTTTTCAATGTCTTTCAAGCAATTAAAGGAAAACTTTTTATTCTGTGCTCTCAACAAAAAATATATTTATACATACATATATACAGATAACCAGGTGACTTTGGAATCACTACAGTCACTTAGGGTTTCCTCAAAGTTAGTGAAAAAATACCTCGAACTCTTATTGGATCTGACATCATATTTCAGGATAAACCTGCTATGGATTCCAGATATCTCTTTTATATCACACTGCTTCTTCTTAAGGCCTTAGTGCATCCATAGACAGTCACTCTTACAACTTATCTAATAAACCCTTTTCAGTGTATAATCAAATTGGATGTACAAGTATGTGGTAGTACCATGATGATTTATAAAAGTCAGACATCTTAAGTTCTAGTGACGAAAGCGTCTAAATTACTAATTAAAAAAATTAAAAACTTCATTTTCAGTAGAAACATATTGCTTGGAGGGCCTTACAATCGGATTAGTTGAGCTGCTCATGATTTCTATACTCTTCACTATAATAGATTCATTATTAATAAATACAATGAAAATAAGGCATATTTGATAACGAGGCTCGATTCTATATCACTATATAAACCGCACGCTGGACCGATAAAGCAAGTTCTTCCTCAAAATCTCGCAATTGATGGACTCACTCACTATTGGAATTACAAACTTATTTTTGGCCTCAGAAAAGCAGATCTAAAATTTAGCCATTTGAAAACCAGGTCAATTCCGGCAACGTAGAACTGGCTGTGGTGGGAATTGTCATTCTTGTATATAGACTCTCTGACAGTTGAAAGAAAATCACTTTTCAAAGCATACCCACGAGAGAAGCTCCATCAAAGGCACCAACTCCCCAACCTCCGGTGAAAATATTTTCACACTTTCCTTTACATCCACACAACTAATGCTCACCATAAAATAGTAATTTCTTTTATGTAGATTTTTAATAACTATTCCATCCTCCCACACACATTTACGTGCTAATAATTCATAAGGCAAACACGCACACACACACATACAACTACGATGAAAAGCACCGCCAAAGCCAGCTGCAAGGACATTCACTCTTCGCTTAGCACTAAATCAACAGCAACTGCGTTGATGGAAATAAACTTGCAGGAAAATGAGAAACCAACAAAGCAACAACAAAAACCAACAACAACCACAGCCAAACAAACAAACAAGCACAACAGACGAGGCATTAACGTTGAATGCAAGTTTTTAATATTTAAACGGCGCTGCCAGCGCATAAACACACTTTACAAACTATATTTACAGTTAGAAGCGCACACACACATACGCACACAACACTCACATAAATAAAAAATCAATAAAGTCGCTGACGCCCAACGAGCTGTGGCGCTGTGTAGCGTCTTAAGAAACTTGCACCTTTCAACGATCAGTTTTATTATCCTAAAATTATGCAACAAGCGCTTGTCGAACCGCTGATGAAAGCGTGGCAAAGTTGTATACTGCAAATATACTTTACATATTATGTATGTATATCTGTGACTTGTGCGCCTGAGTGTTGTTGCAAACTTTCGGAAGTGCGGTGAAGTTGCCTTGACAACTCGGGCAAAATGTCGCAGTTGCAACTCAGTGCTGGGAATTTGTTATTTATAGTGATTTAAGCGACAGAGGTATGAAGATATCTATTTAATTGCAATGTCCTTGTTTTTGGGGGTATCATTTAGTCTTTTTAGGGAGCTTATTTTAAAATATTGCTGACATTTTATGGCAAACTTTAAGTTCAATCAAAGTTATTTCTAATGGTCAGCAATTAAATTTTTGAATTCAATCCATATCCTACATAATAATAATAATTAGTTATCACAAATAATAATTCTGAGTTTTGTCGAGCTTAACTTTAAGTTCCAAAAGTCTTTCCTTGTTTTAGCAGCTTCGAGTCACGTATAAATTGCCATTGACGGTTACGTTCTCAACAGCATAATTTTTGAAGAAATGTGGACCGATAATTCCACCGGCTCACAAACCACCCCAAAAGGTTCTTTTTCCTGGATGAAATGGCAGCTCTTGATTCTATGCAGGTATCTTTTTGTCGTATATGTCGCAATTTTGCTTGCTTACATCCCCATTGAGCCTTATCTCTGAACAAAAATTTGCTCGAAATCGTCGGATTTTCTTGGACATTTCCCAGAGCCCATAGAGCGAAGCGTTGTCATTTGGAAAGGTCGGGCGGCTTCAGTTCTTGAACAAACTTTATTTTGTACTATCTCCCTTTAAGATCTCGACGTAAAATACCCCAAATCGTTCTCTACGTCACTCCGAGTTGCTGCGAACGGCGCTCAATCGACTCTCCACGATCTTCGTGTACACCGTCAGCTACGGCTGCTAAAATATAGCTTTACTGCATGCTGGATGTGTTTTATTCTGTCGAATACTTGTATTATCCAATAGTGATTGCTGTGTTTCAAGAGGTGATCGTGTTGTGAATAGTGCTATCAACAGAGCGACTATGTTGCCCATATGTTGAGCGAACGGCGCGAAACATGATCTTTATGGACCGCGAATTTTTTTACTAAAGTGTAACGATTTGTAAACGTTGCTCAAGCGTAAGTCCTGTCTTGATGAAATACCATACAATACTGAACAAAAATAAAATGACAGCTTGACACGACTCAAGCGTAATCTGTCAACAAAAAGGCTATTGAGAACAATACGAAGCTCTTGTACAACTAAAACGAAGACTGGATAAGGCTGAGCAGAAACATAGGAAATGTTCAAGCGGTGCCCTCATGCAGTGAAGTACTTTCTTAATTTATCGTCATTGCCAGGAATAAAGGGATGTTCAACTTATTCCAGTGTGAGAGCGCTTCAAAATTTGCGTTTTTTGTAACATTTTCCATTATGGCCAGATTGAACAAAATAATAACTTTTGGGCATTTATCAACCCAATACCCAACATTTAGTACGAATAAAAAATGGAGAAACTATTTAAATCCTTTTAAAGTATATTAGAACAACTGACTTTTGACCTTTCAATACCCAATAAAAGAATTTAAGCTTGTCACCTCTCAATCATTAAATGTTTTTAGTCATTTTCCATTGAAAATAATACTATGATGCTTCAAATTACAAAACGTTTCATCAAATGCCTTTAAATTTCACAAATTTATTTAATTTTTCATTGTTTAACATTTTTTATAAGTGGTCCTGAACGATGCAACAAATCCCTCCGTTTACATATTTTTTTGGTAAGATTTCAATTTGCCTATCGCTCGTTTCCAATTGCTAAACGTCAAAACGTCCTGAACTCGATCAACTGTCAAAGTTAAAATCGTTTTGACGTTTAGCAATTGCTCTCTCACTTCTAGTGAGAGAGGAGTTAAACATCTCTTTATCTCTGGTCGTTACTTATGCTCATCCGGCTCGCAAGTGATGCCAGTAAGTTGTGACCTGCCATTAGGTCAACAATCGATCTGCATTACTTTCCAGACCGTTTGTGTAAAAAGCATGCTTGTTTTAGTTTGGGCTCTTGTGAAGACTTCTGCCTGGAAGAAACTGCAGTATTCCGGAAGCGTGAAGTATCGCCTGAGATCCAGCACCGAGCAATAGATCCGAACCCCCACTCTTAAACATATTTTCATTTTATCCGTATAGATCTTTCATTATCATGATCATTTTTGTCTGTTTAGATGTGGTCAGTTTCACTGGCGGCCACATGCTCCCGCGCCACCTATCCTCATTGCATTTTATGCCGAACACAAAACTTTAAGCCCGATTTTGTGATGCTGATCTACCAACATACCTATAGTCTTATAGTCTCTTCGCACAACCAATTAATTGCATACACTAGGTTTATAACTGAGTAACCACTTTTTGCCCTTCGCACAACCAACTGCTCGATCAACGATCAGCGGTTATATCTGCATGTGTTTAAACTCCAACGCCGGGTTGTGCTCCAGTTTCAATATTCCTTTTAATGATTGAATTTCATAGCTAATTGCTGGTTGTGATTTATCAATCCACACATCCAAATTTACATTCTGGACAACAACCTGTGGAGTTAAACACAGCCAAATTTCCAGTCTGGACAACAACCCCGCAGAGTTGTATTCCAGTTTCAACTCGATTTGAATTCGTTTAAAATGCATTAATGCAATAAAATACGGTTTTTATTTTGAATGGTAGAACAAAATTAGCGTTTTAATCGAGCAAAAGCCCAGTTGATTCATGATTTCAAGACGATTAATGTTCCACATGGACAATGTAGTACTTTGTAACATACTCAGTGCCGCTTCCAATTAAACACTGGGTGAATTGTATATTACATCCGTCATATTCGCAGAGTGATGATTTTATATCTGATTCTACATACACTTTTTTATTACGGAAGATTATCATATTTTCATTAGAAATCAGGAAGAGAGTCACACTGAATTTCGAAATTGTTTATAATACATTGGTTCATAAACTTAGACGTTCCACTAAAAGATTTCACCGGCTTTCATAGCTTTTTCTTATAAGAGCGTTAGATTTACAATAAATAGATCTTTGTCATAACATACAGCTTAGGTTATGTTCGGTTAATCTGGTCGACCAATAAGACAAGCATATACCAGTTTAAATGCTTTGCAATATCAGTTGGATTTCAGTTTCTAGGTCCAAGAGGGGTGGCCATCTTTTAGGATGCCTGCGCTTGACGCGAATTTTTACAATCTCTGCGGCCTTACTATCGATACTTCATCCAGTGTATCATACCGTGGGGACTCCAGATGATCACAGCGTAGTCTTTGCCATGCAGGACAAGTATAGTGAGTCTCTGCTGAGTACATTTTCCTTCTTCTAAACATTTGTAAGATTATTCTTAAAAATACTTGAGCGGAATGCAAAATCACTTAGTTTTTATCAACTTGTGCTTTACTTTTAAAGAATGTTCATACAACCAAAATACTTATTTTTAAAAATTTTCTTTTCGCTGGATTTTCATATCTTGCAACATGATAAGATTTTTAATACCGAATTGCATGAAATAAGGTCATCAAAGCTGAATTAACCTCACTTTATCCAAACTCTTTTCATTTAAAACACTTACTTACGTCGATTTGTGACTAAATTTAGTTTAGAAAATAACATTGTATTACATAAATTTGATATTTGCTGAAATTATGTGACAACTGACAGCAAGTGACAGTCAAATCTGACCATTTTGTGCGCGGCAAAGTGCACCTCATTGCCATTTAACGCAATTGCAATGGGCTGCTGAATGTTTTTTTTCTACTTTTTGTGCATATTCGCTACTCAACACATTACCGTTATCGCAAATGTTGCGAGAAATCGTAAAAAAAGTGATCTACAGTGAGCATAAAACACGGCTGTGCGCCTAAAAGACGACACAGCTACACGCCGTTTGAGTTTAATTTTTATGGATACTGTGGCACGACATAAAATGCTAGGAAAATGAAAACCAAAGCGCATAAAATATACATATGTGTGTACGCATAGATCTGTGCGGTATTTCATTGCAAAACAGACAAATTCAATTTAAAATCAATTTAAACTGATTTCGCAGCAATAAAACGTAGACTTTAAAAACGCCAGCAAATAAAGCCAAGCTCAAATAGAAATTAAGCGAAAAGTGGCAAGCATATGCAGCAAAAAGAAGAGAGGCAAATAAATAAAAATAATAAAATTGCCGTTACTTTTGCCACGTACGACTGTCACGGCCATAAAGGAGAGGAAACCAGAAACAGTCAAAATAAATGACGCCAATCACACTTAAAGCGCACACATTTAAATGTGAAAATTTGCCGGCAATAAAAAGGCGACACCCCAGTGTGCCGTGCCACCAACAACAACACGCATACATCACATGCGGCACCTAAGCCATCGCCCCGCAGCCACTGACGCCTTGCGCGGCAGTTGAGTAAGTAAATTTTTATAATTTAATCAACATGAAAGTTGCCGCGCCGCCCAGCGCCGCACACGCTTATCAGCTGCCAGCGACAGCATCAAAGTCATCAGTCAGCAGTGTAACGAAATTGGATTGTCGCTCAAGCGCTGCCACTTCCGACACATGCACCAGCGTCTGGCGGCGTGTAATGAGCAAGTCTTGCCACGCCCACGCGGTTAGTTAAAAATGCAAAAACGGAAAAAAGAAATAAGTAGGTATATGCTTATCGCAAAGTAGCGAGCTAAATAGTTAAAGCGCACACACGCGCAGCTGCTGCTGTCGCCTGAGTGTCTGCCGCTGGCCGCAGCGCTGATTCTTTATTTGCTTGTTTCCTTGTGGCAGAAGTTTGTACTAAATTTGAATTTCTACTCATTACAAACGCCATATAAAGATAAATAAGCAGATAGGCATCAGCGCCAATGATAGCTGGCTGGCTGTGACAGTCACTTTTATGCGCCCGAATGTATGCCATGTGCGTACGTGTAATGCGCGCTCTGTCGCTGTGTGTGACTTTTGCGCCAATGTATGTTTGTGTATGGCAATAAAGTGGCGAGTGTGCAAATAAAATTTTATGCCAAACACAAGCACACTCGCACATGTGTGTGTGCGCGCGCTCATAAACTCAATCAAATTTAC
>CM050323.1:120640064-120689760 GCA_027475135.1 Bactrocera correcta
GGGAATTAGACATCTCTCGCACCACTCTCCGACGCATAATTCATAAAGATTTGAAGATGTTTCCATAAAAAAATTCAAATGGCACAAAAACTAAACCCAGCTGATTATCCGCGACGCCTTAATTTTGGCAAACAAACAAATGGGTCAACTTTAAATGGCCTACCCTGTATATATATATATGTACATACATGTGTGTGTGTAAAGCTGTGCTAGGAGCAAATATAAATCGGTGCGTGCCTCAGCAGGAGCATAAATCTCTCAGCACTTGCAACTATATGAAAATACACATCTATATGCATGCTTGTATGTGCGTGTATGCGGATTTAGCGCTGCAGGCAAACACATGGAAATGTAATATTTTACTTGCCTTATCGATAATGCAAACAATGAAGTGAACAGCGAGTAAATACGAAGGTGCACCAGTTGCTGGCTGGCTTGCCGCAGTGCTGATGAAGCGGTGCCAGTGCCAAACAACAAAACAGCAACATCAACAACAACAAAAACAGCAAATGAAATAAAAGTTACAGCCTGGTTGCTGTCAAATGTCAAGCAACAACAGTAACAAGAATGCCAACAAAGCCACACAACAACACTAAGCACTGCGATAATATGAAAAATAAGATAAACAACAGCAGCAACAGCAGCAACAGCAGCACGAACAACAAATACAGCAACAAAAAGTCAGTCAGTGTATCATTCAAGTTAGCAGCAGTCGAAAGTTTATCAGCTTCAACAACCGTTACGAGTGTCGAGCGTATTTACTCAATGCCGCGTTTGCTGCCACATTGCATTTGTGTGGGTGTGTGTGTTTGTTAGAGATTGTATCTTTGTGTGTGTGTACGTAAATGCTTCTCGTAAGAGTTGTGGCTGCCACGGCAGTGGATCACAATAAATAGCAGCTATCAATTGTTGATTTTTGTATACTTCACGGTGCTGTTGTTGTTGCCATTGTTGTTCTGATTCTGTAAGTAGTACTTGTATTACCGCAGTCGAGTGTGTAAACCGCAATGAAGTAGCAGCTTTGAAGCAAAAGTTTTGCGAAAGTGATTGAAGTGCTTGCAGATAACGAATACCAATGAACGGCAGAGTGAGAAAGAGAGCGAGAGAGAGAGAGACAGTGGAAGTAAAAATTGATGGCGGGAACGTTTGGCGTCTAGGAGTGGGAAAATCGAAAATTTACAGCAGCATGAGATATTGCAGGATCTTTATAATACTGATTAAATGCCCAAAAAAAAATAGTGGAAGGAAATATTTTAAATATCCACGTCTTTGCAATTTTCTTGGTAAAAGTTGAGTATGTTTGCGCAACGTTTCTGACTATAAACAACAAAAAGGAAACGTCGGTGACTCCATTAAATGAATATGCAAAAAATCAGCGTGACGAGTTGAGTCGATCTAGATATTTCCCTTATTTTTCTGTATCTTCTCCTTTAGTCGCTTAGACATCGCTTACGCGGTTATAACCGTGCAGGAGGTCTCTCATCCGAAGCTGATTTATTCTTTTCTATTGTATCGTTTTTTACGTGGCGTTTTCCAAACCCAGCGCACAACCCTGAGGAGAGATATTTCGCCTTCTCACTTAGCTCGCCTTCAAAAGGGTGTTCTTTGACTATTGAGAAAATACTTGATCTAAGACCGGAAGTCGTGTGCTGCTTCGCTATATGTAACCGAACTGTTTCTGTCCAATCTCATGTGAATGGGGCTCAGAGAACTTTCCTCACTTGCGTAAACTTTTACTCGTGACTCTTTTCTCTCCAGGAAGCTGTTCGTTCTTCACAAAACATGGTATAGATTGAGTCGTGTGTTACAAGAAAAATATTGCTTGGTTTTACTCGAAGAATATTTAAGTTCTTACCTCAAACTCTAAATTTTCTAAACTCCATTATCAATGAAGAAATCTTAGAATCATAGAACAACTGTAGACTTGTGGAGAACGTATCGATAACAACATAGTAAGGTAAAGGTCTTCAGTTTTAAGAGAGTTCTATATTTCATAGAAATGATATCATCCTGGGAAAGCATAATTTGTAGAAAAGAAGAATAGAAAAAAAGTACATAAATATCTTGCATAAACTCTTTCAAATTATATTATGGAATGAATCTGATCTAACATTAAAGCATTCTAAGGTCGACTAACATGAACAATAACTGTTGGATCTAGGCCCGCCTTCTCAACTTGAGCTTGCTGCTGGCTAGTCGTGGCTTATTTCAGTATGACTACCAGCTTGAAGTGGTCTTCTTGGACAGCAAGTCCAAGTCACAGCTTCAATTGTAGCAGCAGTGCAATGAAAATTTCCAATTTTGTAAGTATTTTAATAAATTAGTTCTATTAGATTTTCCGTCTAAACCAACTGAGAATTACAACTAAGAAATATTGAAAGAAATTTGGAGAACATATCTAATAAGATTATAACGGTACTACGGAAGGTTCTGAGGCATTAGCGCTCGGTGTAATTTCTGTAGTAATATCTGTTTTTAGAAATATCCTAAACTAGTTATTTACTTACTTACTGATCGAGAGAAAAGCAACACCGTTGCCTAAATTTAGGTGCAACAACAATACATATACTTCTTTAAGGGGGTATTCTACTCTAGAAATCAAATTTTGGCCAGTTTTTTGAATTTTATTTAAAAAAAACAAACAAAAAATATTTTTACTATCCATTTTTTATGATGTTTTTTTTGATATCTTAAGAATACAGAAAAAAAATTTACAAAAAAAATATTAAAAATTAAAATAATTAGAGGGGGGAAGACACAGGTATCCTGATTCTCCTGGTGGTCTGAAAAAAAAAATCAAAAGAAATTCTTAATGAGTAAGGGTGCTGTTATAGTCCGGGAACCTCAAAACAAATTTGTTTGAAAAATCATTTTTTACGCTTTTTTTTTGAAATTCCTGAATTTTTTTTAAATTAAAAACAAAAATTTTCACACGATGCTGGTAGGAACGATAAAGGATTATATAGAAAAGGTTCACACAAAATTTCAAGTAAATTGGTTGTATAGAACTTGAGATAATGCCGTGGACCGTGTGGAAAAAGTAGTTTCGAGAAAAACGCATTTAAAGTTTAGGAGACAATTCTAGTGAACACGGACGCCACCTCACAAAATCGGCTGTATCTCCGAAAATAAGTCGAATTTTGAAAAATCCTTCGAAGGTCATATTTTTGAAAGTCTAAAATTTAAATATATGAAAAAAAATCAAAATACAGTTAACACAAGTACTTCATAGTTTTAATTTTTCCTTCACTTTCGACTATTGTAGAGCCTTCATATATCTAGAAAGTGCTTTGAAAACTTTTGGGAAATTGTTTATGGTACATTGCCGGTTTGTAACGAATGTTTCGAAACGTTTACCTGAAATGTAGAAAGTAATATATCTAAATATACTATATGTAGAGCTTTCATATGTATAGAACTTACTTTGAGAACTGTTTGGGAACTTTTTAAGTTTTTTTATGGCAATTTGCCGATTTCTAATGAATGTTCTGAAAAGCTTCACAAAAACCAATACCTTGGATGGAGTGAAGGAACTAATACTGCTTTAATAGTAGACCAAATCTGAAATATAAGTGTATTTTATATTTCTTCTTACACATGAACTCCTCCTTGACTTTGACACCGACTGGAAAAAAATACATTTTTCTGTCTTTTATCGCCTTCCAAGTAACATATTGAGACAATAGAAGTACGACAACGCTCAGTTCAATTTTTCACCCACTTATTATAAGCATCAGATAGAACGAAATTCAGTGCCATCAGCAAATTTTTTGGGTGCGTCATTTGCAGGATAACTGGATAATTTTGTCGTCATATTCATAAGCTCAAGCCTAATCACCAGCAATGTTATTTTGATGAATGTGGGGTCTTGAAACACGTTGTCGAGCATTTTTTTGCAAAAGATTTAGATCTAGTCTCACATTGACATTCGTCATATCCAAAACATTAACCAAAATGTGTTGAGCCGCTCCATAAGCGATGTTGCGAACCGCTTCTATCTCTTTGATGCCAACACGACGATTTTAAAGCACTTTTTTTTAACTTTTTGGACGTTTCGCATGAAGAGAGTTTTCGATGGCTTCATGGACCTTCATTGAATAGTTTGTGTCACCCAAATACTTATACGAGTATTCTTGATAAGGTAGTCTACCAAAAACACTACAGCAATGATTTCTTGATTTATCCATGATCAGAACCCTCGCCCACAAAATGTGTCTTTGCTATGCATTGTACTCAGCTTTATTTTTATTATTATATCATTATTTTTCAAACTAAATGATTTAATTTATCAGACGGACTACTTTATGGCAAATAATATTAAAGTTCTCAACAAAAACAAACACAAAGTCCGAAGATGCAAAATTAGGAACTCTCTTTTAACTATGCCACTCGTAACCCTCATGTTTGCGCTCTAATTAGTTTACGCTCCTAATGACATTATTTGATTTTATTGTGATGTCTGAAGAAAAGCCAGCAGGAAATTAGAAAATTCTCACAAAAATTTTCCTTTTAAATTTAGTGCCTTTTGTACACATTTCTTATACCACACATAAATTTGTGAGAGTGAGTTGGGAGAATAGAGAGTAAAAAAAATTGTCTATATGCTTACGGCCTAGCCAGCGCCAGCAGCGTCTACAATTCATTTGCCAACTTTACACGCTTGCAACATAAATCCACTTTACTCTTACAATTACCCAGCCCCACTTCATTTTATGAGTCCAAACAAACAACAACTACAACTTCTCGAAGGCATTAGGACCCAAAAGCATATTTAAATATTCACGCCGAAGGACTTCATCAGTCGAGCACGAGCGGAACGGGTAGCAAAGACAAATATCAACTGCAGGAGAGCAAAGCAAAGTTTAGCATAAATAATAATGAGCGGCAGAAAGGGGGTGGGATGGACAGAGCCAAAGGAAGCTACGCAAGAAATGCCGACCGTTTTTAATGTCCTTCACGAGTGAAATATGCTAAAAGTTTTTATTTCGCATAAATATTTCCTTATCTACTTTCGTGTACATAAAAATCTAAGTTTTATGTATTTACAAGCACACTCACACACACATACGCACACGCACACGTACAAGTCGATGTGCCGTCGCGCAAATGTTATATCTTTTTTATGAACATTGTAGTTGTCAACTTAAGTGCCAGTACTTTGGCCAACAGTAAGCGCTGATTTCAGACTCGAGCTGGCAAATTAAAGGAGTAATGTTCACGCTGATGGCAAAGCTGATAAACAAGCACGTTTGCGTATCAATCAATTCCACGCCGGGGGGGCAAAACACAAAATGGCTAAGGCTTCGATTAATTTTGGGAAATTCCGGAAAATGGCATAATGAAATGAAGCCTGTAGAAAACGGAATTAAGTAGGGAAATATGTGTTGAACTGTGGAATGTAGTGGGAGAAGATAGTATATATTGGTGTACGAGAATGTACGCTACATAATCTACATACACATAAATATATAATATGTATACGTACATGGAAAATTTTCAAGGAAATTTAAAGGAAAATTTTCAAATTGCACCAAAACTTTCCATGCCCCAATTTAAATTTCTCATTTGAAATTTATTGTTATACAAAATACCATTAGAGAATTTTGAGGTATTAATTTCAAGCACTTTTTTAGGCGCAGTCGATTGAGAATATACTTATATGTGTTCAGAATAAATGTAAGGCTTACGTGTGAAAGCTCACAGGAGTAGTGAATTGCCTTCTAAATACCTTATAAACTCTAAAATTATGTTAGAGATTTTTATACAAAGCTAAAGTTCTTGGTCAAATTTTACAAACAATTCTTTAGTTCTACCAAAATGGCAAATGATTTTCATTACAAGACCTAAAAAAGAGCACTTTGCAAGAAAATACAAAAAAATATTTTCATTTTGCATGAATTCGTATTTTTCGAACATATTTTTTTAAATTTTTTTTCGGTTCGTTTCTTTAAACTCAACTGAAGACGGCTAAAAGCATTATTGAAAACTTATGAAAGCTTATATATGTAAATTCGTAAAACTTTCATTGCTAATTGCTGTTTTTGTAATCATGATATTCGTAAAAAGTGTTACTGCTACTTTTTTACTTTTTAAGAGGCAACTTTTGGGAAAGCTCAAAGCTTTTAAAAGCAAAGTTCAAAGCTTTCAAAAAGGGAAAGTCTTTGGAAAACATGAAAGTTTAGTCAAAAGCTCATGAAATAACTATTTTGAAAGGGAAAACTAACAAAATCTTTTGGTTGGACATCAATTAAAAATTTTTTGAAGACATTGTAGGAAATTGTAGATCTAAATCCTTTCTGAAATACGAGAAAATGTATATATCAAGTATGTGAAAAATAAGGAATTTTCATGATAATGAATCTAAAGTGTATGACATTTTTAATGCATGTTACTTTTACTTTCTTCAGTTGCAAATTTTCTAGAAATGTGAAAGCTCAGTGACATTCGAATATATATGAAGGCTTGAAATAATGAAAGTTTGTTCGATAGTTTAAATGAAAACTCAAAAGTGTACCGAACCTAATGAAGCTATAATAAAAAAATTTAAAGCTATTTATGGGAGCTTGATAAGAATAAGCAAAAGCTGTTGAGAATCATTTTACTTAAAATTTAAAGGTTTCAAGTTTTCAAAGCAATGATAATAATTTTTTTAAACCGATAAAAGCACATTGCGGGCTTCATAAGCTTTTAGAGCTTACGAGTTTTGGCGGTGTAACAGCGGTATGCAGAATAAGAGTTTCTCAAAAGAAATGTTTAGAAAAAAATGCATCGAAGCTTAGGGTATTTGAAGGTTATGGTATTCATTAAATACTAAACATTAATTTAGATTAGAGGTATCTTTCATTAACCATACTAATATTTCAAAAGAATTGAAAAATCTCAAATCTTCCGAAGAGCCAATAAAAACACAAATAATGAATGTTAGGATAGGTTTGGCTTTAACGTTGATCACTGCCGATGGAATTCAAACTCTTTACAATTGATTACCAGGTCTTCATGGATTAATGAACAGTTTGAGTTGACCAAAAATTTCTTAAGGTGATTAAAATCACCCCAAGCTTTTTCTTTCATAAGCCTAGCAATAAAGGATAAAGTGACAAGCAGGACCCTAAATAATTGTTAACTCTCATGTGCGTATATTTTCTCAAATTGAGATAACATCTTCTCCCAACGTAAGCTTCATGAAAAAAATGTCCAGCTCTTAAATTTTTTTTAAATTAATCTAAAACGTCAAGCGATATCTTTCAACTTCTGTCTCTTTTCTCAGTGATAATAGAATAAAATAATCAAGAGTACTTGAAAGCTAGTAATACAAAGAAAATAATATATAAAAATTATAAAATGTAATATAACAATAAAATCATTTACTTTAACTCACTTTTAAGATCAGGCGAAAGCTCAGTGAAAGTTTTTGTGATGAATATGATTTATAAAACCGTTAAAGTTACCTTAATTAATGAATAGAGATGAAGAAAAATTATCCCGAATAAAAGCATAAGCTTTAATCCACTTTTAGGTAAGCGAAGTTTGAATGAAAGCTCTTGTAACTAAGAATATACACAAGAAATTGAAATTTTCTTTAAAGAATTATAAAATATATTACAGCAAGAAAAAAAAGGCTTTAGTTGATTTTAAGATGAGATGAAGGGTCAATGAAAGCTCTTGCAATGAATTATGTAAGTGAAAGTTTCAAAGGGATTTCAAAGATTAAAAAAAAATGGAAAAAATTATTTGCTTTCGTACATTTTTTAACCAGGCGTAAGCTTATAGGGTACTTGTAATAAAGATTATAAGTGCAAGTTTCAAAGTGAAAAGATATATGAGGTATTGCAACAAATAGAAGTGCTTTTTTTTGGGTTTACTTTTAAGTTTAGGCGAAAGCTCAATGAAAGCTTCAAAGTGCCTTCAAAGTATTACAAAGGCTGAAGTAAAGTTACATGAGATATTAAAAAAAACAGAAGTTTCTTTCTTAGACCTATTTTCAAGGTTAGGCGAAAGCTCAATGAAAGCTTTCGTAATGAAGATATTTAGTAAAAGTTTCAAAGTGACTTCAAAGTATTATAAAAGTTGAGCTAAAGTTATATGAGATATTACAATAAATATAAGTTTTTGTAATGAAGTTTACTAGTAAAAGCCTTAAAGTGACTTTAAAGGAATAAAAAAGAAGAAGAAATTAAGATCAAGCGAAAGCTCGGTGAAAGCTCTTGTACTGGAGATTATAAGTAAAAGCCTCAAAGTGGTTTTTTAGATTTTTTAATTCTACTTTCTTACCTTTTACCGCTATTTAAAATAAATTTATAAAACTATAACACTGCTAAAAATATATAAATTTATATATATTATATATATATAAATTATAATATTCAATTGCTGTTATTAAAAACTCGAATCTTAGCACGAATTTGTCGATTATCCAGCAGCTCCACCACCGCCTTCCTGACAAATGCAATCAGCAAAACACTTTTTCACAGCTATTGGCAGATATTTAAATCTAATTCAGCTGCGAGCGAAATTTGTTATTAAAGCTTTCGATTTTTCAACTCCGCAACACACATACACACACGCACACACACACGCGCGTTGCCATTACAAATTCGAAATTGCCCGCACCACAAGCGGGCTGCACGCGGGGAGTCGAGAAGCGAGCGGGTCAAAGTCATTTACTATGCAACGGCAACATTTGCGAATTTGTGAGGCACAAACGCGAAAAACATATACTGCCACACAAACACACACACGAGCACATATTTTTGCCTAAATAGAATAGAATCTACCCCCAGGATTTTAATCTGTTTCCGAATGCCATAAATCGGATTGTTTTTCCATTTGAACTGACTGCCTGGCTTTGGCGCGTCACCAGCCACACACCGTGCGCCAGCAGCAACAACAAGCACTTCACGCCATAGCAAAACGCAGGTAAAGCAGCGGCGCTCGCTCGTATGTATGTGTGACTGTGTGTGTATTGGCGCCCAAGCGGCATTGCTCTTTTCGGCAGTGGGCGGCTAACTGCCCGCCCGGCTGGAAAGCAAAATCAGCAACAACAGCAAAGAGAGAATATATGTATATAGACATAGACTAGGGAAAAGAACTCGGGAAGATCGGGCGAAATTCCTTGTTTCACTTGGCTAACAGCAGATTTAAATTAAAAGCTTTCAAACGCAGCTGAAGTAACAGTAAATGTATGAGGCAGTAAGCAGCAAACGCCACATGCGATTGTAAGGTGGCTCGTGACAGCGGTGGCAGAGAAGAGGAGGGAGAGGAGAACTGAAAGGGGCTGTGACACACCTAGAGCTTTGTTGAATTGCCTTTTGGCTTGAGGTTCGTCGGGCGAAAATAGCCAGCCAAGTTTTTGGCTAACACTGACTACTACAAAAACAACAAAATAGACAACAACAAAAACACTAATAAGCGTATGGCCGTCGCTCGCATGCGAAATGAAAATGGAAATGGCGAAATCGTAAAACCTTAAGTGAAATGGCGAAGAATTTAAAATGCAGGGACAAAAACTCACTGCCACAGGGCTGAAGCTAAATTCGTTTTCACACACATACACATGTATGTATGTAGCATGTAGCTGAGGTGCAGGGCAATGGATTTGGCTTGACACTGGCAGCAGGAAGTCGCGCAGCAGCTTAAATGTCATAATTTACTTTGCCGCCCGCTGCGAGAGTTACTAGCAGACAGTTGCACACAACTACATACATATATTCACTCACTCACACACGCACATACACACATGCATACAAGGGAGATGTGCACAAAATTTATGCGTTCAAATGCAACAACAAAGCCACAGTATTGAGGCAGCAGCAAAATCATTCAACGGCAAAATACTAATTTTCATTAGGCAAAAAACTTTTGGCGTTGCGGGGGGTGTGGGGCGCGGGCATAACCCTTCGCTCTTTGCTGCCGTAGACAATGCGAGTGTGGCTGAAATGAAGAAGACTGTGGATACATGTGTATTTCTCCAATAGTTGCTGGAGTAGTAGTGCGCGCAAGCCACCACCGCACACTCGTCTAAAAGTGTTGTACTTCTCTCTGTTTGTTGTTGCTGTCTTTTTTTTTTTTTTTTTTTTGGTTTTTTATTCTCTACTTTTTAATTGGAATATGCGCACATAAGCGAAGTGCGAATAATTGTAGACATACTTCAACAGTCTCAGACAGGCTCCTCTGCCCATGAGCCAGCCTGCCAGTGACAGCATAATTGGTCGCTTGTGAAGAAGCTGTGCGCCAAGATTGTCGGTTTTCCTCTACGCTAGGCTGCACAGTTGGAGTTTAGAGCCGTGCACTGCGCTCTAAGAAATGAGTTGAAAGCGTAAATCACAGAGTATAAGCAGAAGAAGAAAAAAGTGAAATAAAACAAAGGAAATGTTTGGACGTGTCAGTACCGGCAAACTTAGGCGTTGGCGCTACTTCGAAGCCTATGTTTAAATTTACATAATTAGAGGGTGTTTGTGAGGCGCATATTGAATGGCGTGCAGAGCTAAAGCTATAAACTATAATTTTGTTATTTAAATGTGGCGGCATAATAAAAGGCGTAAGACCAGTACCACCAAAGAAGCTGAAAAGAAACTTTTTGGGAACTAAAAATTTTAATATGATGATTTTTCTCAGCAGTTTTGGGGAGAAATTTTACTTTTCATGCAGTTTTTTCAGTGGACATTAAAATTTTTTTAGTTAGAAATTTAAACAACAAAAAAAATTTTCCCAATTCCGACAAGCTATAGTTTTAAAAATGACATGCTAAAGTTTCAAATCGGTATACGAAGCGGTTTTTTGAGTTACAGCCTGATAAAAAGTAGTCGCTTCGTTCAATGAGCTACATCAGATAACCTCTACAAGGGTTACCCTCAAACATTTTTCTGTCGTGATCTAAAATTGGTTTTAATAAATCAAAAACCACTAAAAAATTTGTGTAAAGTAAAAATTATATACAACGGCGCATTTTTGTCAGCTATGCTGAGGGATTTAACTTATCTAACCTAACTTTTTTTCCAAAAAAAAAAAATTTTTTTTATGACTGTAGGTCACTCTGCTTAGAACAGCTTGAAGAAAAGCTCTTTAAGTTTCATTTACGGAGTAGTCAGTGGAACATTTTTCTTAACGCCGTCGGAGATCGTGTGCATCCTGTAAAATATCTCTGTGTATTCTTCTGCTAGGAGCCAAACATGTTAAAATTGCCTACAGTTTCATTTAATCAGAAAAAAATTACGAAGTAGTTTAACTTGGTGTCAGATGTTGGATAAGGATTGGAAGACTTATATTTACAGCTGCTATAGTTATACGCTTATTGCTGATGTTCTCGTGACAGAAAAAATTCACCACAAAATTGTGAGAATGTCGAAAAGTTGACAGTCCTTGGCTGGATACCAATGGGGCTCAGTTTCTTTTGCTTAGGTCCGACTGTATGGTCGCTCATCACACTCGACTCAATATCTAGGTCATAATCGGTAATTAACGGGTGATCCACTTCTAAGTTTCCTACTTTCTTAAAGAAAAGACACAAAAACTTCAAGTTTAATTTGAAATTTTTTATCATCAACTGAAAGAATTTTTTTTGTCATTTTTTTTTTGAAGATGATTTCTTTGAAATGTTGGCCGCGGCGACTCCTTAGATAGTTCTTCTGTTGAGTCCAATTTGCGATGACTGGTTCGACAATTTCGACTAGTTGCTGACGAATGATACGTTGATGTTTTGCTCCAAGACCTTAATCGAACGGGATTGTCCCTATATACTCTAGACTTTCCACATTTCCACAGAAAAAAGTTTAATGATGTGATATCACTCGATCTTGGTGGTCAATCGACCGGCCCAAAACTTGAAATTATCTCCTCTCTGAAGTGGTCTCTCAATAAATCCATTGATTGATGCCATGTGTGGGAAGTGGCGCAGTCTTGCTGAAACGAAAGTGGCGCCGAGTCGGTTTTCTTGACACGATAACGGTCGCCATTGCCGGAGTATGGACCGATGATTCCACCATGCCACAAATCACATCAACCCGTTGTTTTTTTTCTGGATGAAGTGATAGATCTTGAATCTCTTCAGGTTTTTATTCGTCCCATATGCAGCAATTTTTCTTGCTTACATACACATTGAACCAGAAGTGGGTCTCATCGTTGAACAAAATTTAGATTTTCGGATCTTTTTGGGAACTTTTAAAGAGCCCATAGAAGCATTGTCCCTTGGAAAGGCCGAGCAGTTTCAGTTCTTGCACAAGTGGTATTTTGTACGCTTTCAATTTCAGATCTCAACGTAAAATGCTCCAAGTCATTTCTTCGACTCTTCACGGTCTTCGTGTAAAGCCTCAACTCCGGCTACTATATTTTCTTTACTGCGTGTTGGACGTTGTCTATTCCACCAGATATTGTTCAATAATGCATGCTGGGTCTAAAGATGTGTGATGGTGTTGTGAAGTGTCAATTATCAAACAACTAAGGCCAAAATTTATAAAGAGCTCCCTATAGAAGTTTCCCACGTCCACCATCCCTCTAAGCTCCGATATATCCTATGCCTCTCCCTTCGTTCAGTCATCTTTCAAGTAAAAAATGCAATGTACCAGCTTTTTTTTACAGGTGATACTTGTAGAATGGCATATTTTCAACGAAATTAACGATTCGGTGTACCTGGTCAATAGTTGAATGTTGGTCACGAAAGCCAAATTGATGTGTTGGTATTAGGAGTTTCTGAGCGATTATTGTTTTGAGCCTATTTCTGAGTACATTATAAAAGATTTCAGAGAAGGCTGGCAGCAGCGAAATTGGTCTGTGTGATGTAACATCGTGTACTGGCTTACCCGGCTTTGGTATCATTATGACTTCAGATACTTTCCAAAGCGATGGCACGTGTCTTAGGCATAAAGCACTGTTTATAATGTTTACAAGTTCTTTTTATACAATTTTTTGGTGAATTGCGGAATATTTCTCCAGTTATTAAATCAGTTTTCCAGAGTGAATAGTCGGTAGATTTATTAGCTGTGAGTTTAGCCAGCTAAGTTTTTAAGGAAACATTTTTAAACTCTCTAATTTGTGCTATTAGTTTCGCTGTACATTTATTAAGCTCAGTTTTGAGAGCAGAGGACCTAGATTGCTGCCATCTCCGTCAAAGCTTGCGCTTTTTATGGATACTTTTTAAGATGTTATTTGGGTATTTGGTACCACTTAGATTCACGCGGGTATTTGGTGTACTCTTCCCCGCAGCGTTTTGAATTTTTTCTGTGAAGTCTTCAACCGCACAGTCCAACTCGATACAAGTCGAAATGTTCTTAAGCTTTGGGTCGACTTTATTCAATATACTTTTAAATTTATACCAATTAGTGTGTTTATTACATAACGTTGAATTGGCGGCCGAAATAATTGGCTTTTCATACAGAGTTAGTAGCACTGGAGAATGATCAGAGCTTAGGTGTGAGCAATCTTTAATACATAAATTGAGTTTCGATATTTTATTGATTATAAAAAAGTTCAGAAGGTGTGGCAATTTCTGTCTATCTGTAGGCCAATAAGTGGGGTTTTTCCTGTGGAAACAAAATTGCATCCAACTGCTTGTATAGTTTTGAGAAGTTCTCGACCTTCGGTTGTAATGAAACGAGATCCCCAATGAGTGTGTTCTGCGTTAAAGTCGCCACCAATGATATACATTCCGTCATATTTTTTTTATAAATTCATATACGTTTCCATTTTTATATTATGCCTAAGTGAACTATGCAAAGCAATAAGATACAATTGATTGTGCAATTTAACTGAAATTGTTGTAGTTTGAACTTCTTCCATCCTAATCGGTTCTTCCTCGCACTTTTCAATATTGCTTTTGATAATTATAGCGATACCTCCTCGTGCTGAGTTTGCCGGGTGTGGTGTGTAATATAATTCATAATTTTTAAATTTTAAAAATTATTGGTTCGCAAAATGCGTTTCATTATAATATTATATTATCTATTATAATAGACATATATCAATATTTTTGTCGTGTAGAATAACTTCTAATTCATTTTTTACTTTGGCATGGTATGGTTCGAATCTTAAGGTTTAAGACATATGAATATGAGACAAATTACTCAGTCATTATTAAGTATAAATAAAGATGTCTGTAGACCCAAATGCAATAAGTCTGCATCAGGAAAAGTAAATCAAATCTCTCTAGAATAACTAGGTCCCCAATATGACTCTGGTGAGTCATCTTTAAAAAATTTAGCTGAGAGCAAATTTTAGAGTTTCCTAAAGTGTAAACTTTTTTGACTATCTTTCGTGCAACAAAAAAACTTAATTTCCACAATTTTGCCAGAAGTTCAGCTAGCAGATAAAATTGAAAAAAAAAAGATCATGAACTGCTGATTTTAAAGCAAGATAAATTTACAACGCCACTCACACAGTGGTACAGCAACTAGTTAAACGAACTTTTTAATGTTTATTTTTTGAAAAAAAAAAAAAAATGTATTTTCTAAATCCATAGCTCTTACACCTTTTGAACGCCACATAATATCTATAATATATTTATGGCATTGCCTTCAATATTGAGATAAACGAAAAAGCAAATAGCCAACCGCCTTACTTACCTTTACTCACGAAAACATAAAAATTACAAAAATAAGTAAAATTTCCTAAAAGAAAAAACATGCGAGTATCAGCCTTTCAAACCCTGCAGCCACATTTCCCTCCAAAAACCTCCTTTACCAACGTGCATATACGCTCCTTCGAAGGAGCAGCCACTTTTGCCAGAAGCGAAAAATTAATGCTATACCACACCTGGCACCACCGACTACAGCACACTGCAACACACCACACCGCACCACAGCTCGGCGGCAATACAGCAGCATAGAGCAACACACCGACATACTCGTATGCACAGCAACTCACCACTTCGGCAGCTCACCACTTCAAGAAGGCTCATGAATTTCGGCCGCATTTTAGCCACAGCATAAATTGGTTTCCAAATTTTGTTATTACATGCATGAGTGTGTGTATAAGTGTATGGCTGCGAGTGTGTGTGTGTGTATGGTGAGTCTACTGCTATGCATAAAGTTTAGCCTGCGGTGCATGCAATCACATTTCCGCATGATTTGAACAATTTTCGGCAACACTGCAAGCTGCAAGGGCATATCCTTCTATTTTTATGTAAGTTTGTGCGTGTCTATTTTCATGTAGATCTACTGTGCTCATAGCAAATAATTTTTTTTTTGATTTTTTTTTTTAATTTTTTTCCTGCAGCTGCCAGCCTCTATTCTTGCACACTTTTCGATTTCTAGGATTTCGAAATTCTGCCGAAAAGAAATTATTGCGTCCAGGTTAAATGAGGCAGGAGATGTGGCCTAGCGGTTAGCATTTAAATATTGCAGTAAAGCAAATTACTGTTACCCACAAATTTTGCCGCTGGCCATTGTGGCAGCAGCAGCAGCACAGAGCTGCTGGAATTTACTTTTATTTTTTTTTTCGTCTCAATTTTTTTGCTTCCACATACAAGCGGCATAGCGTGTGCTTGTCAGTCAGGATGGCTGGCTCTCAATTTCGACGCTGCTCTACAAATTATTCTTCGGCATATTTGGTTAAGGAAATTTCATTTTCTTTTATATGACTACCACTTAATGTTTATATAATTTTTTCTTCTTCTTCTTCACTTTCTTTTTGGCCTGTCATGAAATATTCCAGCATGTTTTTATTGAATTTGCGGCGCTGTGTTTGTGTGTGCCTGTGTGCGAGTGTATTGTATTTTTTAGCAATACGCCTTCATATATTCTTATAACAATGAAGCGCCGCTGAATGAGCTAAGTGTGCGCTCTGGAAATGATGAGGTCGTTGGCGACTGAGCGCATTACATTTTTGATGACTTCCGCAGCGTTGCGAGTGTGTGCGTGTGTGTATAAGTATGTGTGTTATACGCATAAAAATATTATACGCGATATTTTCATTATTCTTTTATATGTGGGGTTGTAACGATAAATATTCGAGCAGCTTTTGTGTCAGTTAAGCATAAGTTTAGTAGGCATATAACTGTCAATTGTGGCTGTTATTTGACATTAAGTCAAAGCTGCTTTTGTAGAGCCCAATACTTGAATTTTGGCATAAAAAAATTAAGGTTATGTTTTATTACTTTTGTAGAGAGAAGACAATTTTTTTTTTTTTTGGAAATTTGGATATAAAACACTTTTTTTCACAAATATTTTTATTTGTATTAAAAAAAAAAAATCTCACAGTTATATTTGTATGTAAGTATATTTATGTTCAATTTCTTTGTTGGTTTAAGTGGCGGGCACTTTTAAAAATTAAAAAATAAAAATAATATAATCAAAAAAATGAAATAATAAATAAATAATGAATTCAGTCGTTTTACATATAAATAAATAATAAATTATAAAATAAATATATTAATTAATAATAATAATATTCTTTAAAAATTAGCGTTTAAAAATATTATAAGTAAAAGTAATAATTACGAAAAAAAAAATAAAAAATAAAAATAAAATAAAAATACTAATTATGAAAAATTAAAAAATAAAAATAATAATAATCACAAAATTAAAATAACAGTAATAAATAATGAATTAAGTCGTTGGCCCGGCGCGCTTTTCAGAATGAATCGCAAACAACGTCCACGGCGGCGGTTTTGTTTACTTTTTGAATTTTTTAATTCGTAATATCTTTTGAAAGGAAAGTCCAATTTAGAAACTATTTTATAGGTAGTTAAATGGTCTTCACCATAAAATAATTTATTTGGATAAAGATTAATATAAACACATAAATAGCATGGTTTGAATTTGTTAGCATATTCATTAATGGTTAAAATGAAAAAAGTTGTTGTAGTGACATAACTACAATAGTTGGACATATGCTACCGCGGAGTTTTTTTGTAGACATTATAATGTTCTTTAATAGTTTTGTACATAATTTTGTTCTATCGCCAATAGTTTCGGCAGCGCATTCGACGAAAGACATTTTAAGACTCATACTCCTACGGTTACATTGTTCAAATTTTACCAAGGATCCCTTTTTTTTTTTCAAAATAGAAAATGTAGCCTATGTCAAATTGGAAGAATGTAGGATTCTATTGGTGAAAGAATTTTTTAAATCGACATAGTACTTTTTGAGCCTATTCATTACAAAGATACAAACATACAAAAATAGGTACAAATTTTTCCTCTTTATAATATTAGCATAGATGTTGCCTATATTTAAGTGCAAACTTCTTTAAGGCAAAAAAAATATCTAAGTTTTACCACTAAACACTTTATAACTTCTTAATAATGGCAGGTCAATTCAAAAGTCTCCAGCATGACATACTGCTAGCGCTATAAAAATTAAGTCGTTTATATTTTTAGTTAGCGCTAACCTTCAAAATACCCCCCAAAAGGCGCATGTAAAAACTTGATAGTGAGTTATTTCATTTTGAGTGAAATAACTTTTGTGTTTGTGAAAAAATGGATAAAAAGAAATGTCGCGTGTTAATAAAAAAAAAACTTTTGAAGGGGAGAAAAATAGTTGAAGCAAAAATTTTGCTTTGGGACGATTTTCCGGATACAATACAAGGAAGACCAACCATCAGAAACTAGTGAGCTAACTTTAGATGACTTCAACACTTCTAACCGAAGACCAAACGACGATCGTCCGTGTAAACTACATACGATAAACGGGTTCTTAAGGGTAATAAAACACAACAGTTGGCTCTCAAGGTTATGGTGTCTATATTTTGGAATACGCTTAGCATATTTGTTTATTTTATTTACTTATTAACTGAAAAAAATAATATGATACAATTATTAACTTACAGAGTAAGAAGCATTAGCCGCCGTAAGCCTTGGCTTATTGCTTAGAATAATTTCAATTGTCTTTCTTCAAAAAGGAAGGACTAGCACCTATCATTATTGGACTGATTGGAGAGCGAAAACGCTGAAAAATGGCCGCATTTGAAGAAGAAAAATGCTGTTTCAACTAGACAAACGATGGCAAAAATGCCTGAATTGGGATTCGATATTATCTATATCTGGTCCCAGTGGCTATTTCTTGTTGCCACAACTCAAAAGAATTTTCGCCGGGAAGAAATTGTCATCCAATGAAGATATGATCGCCGAAACTGAGGCCTATTTTGAAGCAAAGGACAAATCATACTGCAAAAATTGTATTGAAGGCTTGGTGGGTCGCTGTATTCAGTATATTACACTTATAGTGCACTATGTTGAACGAAGAACACGAGTTTTTCCAAAAAAAATTATTTTACTCTGGTAGACCGAGGTCTTTTATATTGACCTATTGCGCTAAGCTGTTAAAAATAGTTGTTATCGATTGCATTAACTCTTCAAAAGCACTTCTTTTTGTACATTTCTTCCAAAATTGTGCTTACAACCGTGAAAAAATCCTTTAGCTAAGACACACACCCAAATCATAAATAATTGGAATTGAGATTCAAATACGAATACTTTCAAAATCAATAAACTTATCTATATCTGTAAATTATTTCTGACACTTGATCCAGTTTCCAAATGATTGCCGGATTTCTTTACCAAATCTGCTATACTTGGAAGTTATGTCGCAAATACATCTAATATATATAATATATAAAATATTTCTAAACAGGCACTCGTCGAAACTATGAAATTGAAATAATTAATTTGCACAGACCTTATAAGTTAATTAAAAATGTGCGAAGTCGAACCGTAAATCCAACATTTTTAACCATATCGACCACACCGCCATCTGACGAGATTTTTTACAATTTGTGCCAAAACTAGTTTACCAAAGGATAAACTTGAAAATTTGACAGAAATACACTCAGTTTATTTTTTTCAAAGTTCTATGCAAGAAACATGTTATAATTTCATATGCACAAACTGCAGGAAAACCTGTTATCTTAGCTAAATATACACCCTTTCATGGCTAATTCGTCCCCCGTTGTCAAATTTGTGTCACAAAGTTTCACTGACGCACTAAAATATTTAATAACGGCACTAAAAATATCAACACATACATATAAATATGTAACTAAACATACATATGTATGACAACGCTGTAAATACTCAAATATATATATATATATATATATACATACATAAGTATGCATATAAGTATGTGTAAATATTTGTAGCTTGAATGAATGCTATTTTCGTTGTCAAAATATTTGTTGTAGTCTATTTATATATGTATGTATGCGCCAGCAAATATGTCACTTCCGACAAGCGCATACGCCACTAAATATATAACTATGTGCAAGTGTTTATGTCTGTCAGAAAGCCATTAGTTATATTCTGAGCTTACTACTGCTCAATGCCGCTCGCTCAGCCATTCATACAATGTTGCCGGCATAGTGAGCCGTTACGTAAACATTTCATTCATTAATATCTCCGGCGAAGTCAATCTGTGTCCTCGCTCCCAACTGACTAATTTGTCGGAAATGTAAATATGCAAATGAGTGATATTAAATTCTTGCTCGTCTTATGTAATTTGTGCGTGTTCAAAGCTATGACGGAAGGTTTTTACGTACATACATATATATGTAAGGGTGTGTGTGTGTGTGTGTGTTTGTGTGCCAGCAATAGTATTTAGGTATGCAAATTTTTGTAGCAATTCAGTTTTGTTTGAAAGCTGCTCCTTAGGCTGTCATAAATCAATTCGATGTGCAGTTTTATTCTCTCGATTTTTTCAAAAAAATATTTTCTTTCGATGAGTGCTTAGCAGATGAAGAACAATATTAAAATTTTTAATGCACTTTGAATATTTGTAACGATAGAAAATGCAAAATTGAACGCGCATCGAAGATGAGTTGAGTAATTTTTGTAAAAAAAATAACAGAAAAGTGAAAATTAGAACAAACAATATTTACTTTTAATGCAAGCATCGAAATTTTATATTGCTGAGCATAAAAATAATATAAAGATTAATATTTGAAGCTTATGCTGTTGAAGAAAAGTTTACTGAATTCTTAAATTGTGCATGAAAATTTGATTTCTTTTCCATTTCCACCACACAACGATGGTTTCAACGTTTTCGATCTGGTGTAGAGGCGGTCGAAGATGCACTACGCTCCGGAAGGCCTGTCGTAGAAAATTGCGTTAAAATCGCTGAATTGGACGAAAGAGACCGGCATAGTAGTCATCAAAAAGTTATAAACAATTTGAAGAAGCTTGGAGTCACAAAGAAGCTGGATATATGGGTGGCACACGAATTGATTCAATAAAAATACCGCAAGACTTTTTTGACAATCCAATATATATCGATGCGTTGGGTAGTCGAAACAGTTTTTCATGTTTCTAATCAAATGTCAACTTATTTTTTTTTATTTGTAATGAACTTTAATGAACTAAATGTGCACCATTTGGGTCGACCACTTTTTGCCACTTTTCCGCTAGAAATATTATCTCAGCAGTCCAAAAGTTTTCTAGTTTCTCGGCGAAAAACTGCGACAAGTAATTTTCACAGGCTTCACTCCATGAAGGGAGTTCTGCATTGGTCGAAATAATTGATAGTTCGATGTTGAAACGTCAGGGCTATATGGTGGATGCATCAAAACTTCCCAGCCAAGCTCTTCCAGTTTCGCCGAGTCCTCAAAGATGTGTGCGCCCTAGCGTTGTCCTGATGGTTTATGAAGCTCTTTCTGTTGATCAGTTCTGGCCGTTTTTTCTATTACTTGCTTCATTCTCATCAGTTATTGATTGTAAAATGTAGAATCAATCGTTCAAGTAAGCTGGAGCAGTTTATTGTGGATGATTCCTTTCCAATTCCACCAAACACTCAGCATAATCCTTCGAGGCGTCAATCCTGGCTTTGCGACCACTTGTTGAGCTTCTCCACGTTTGAACCATAATTTTTTTTTTTTACACATTATTGTCGTATTGGTTTCACTTTTCATCTCCGGTTACCATTCGCTTCAGACGTGGCTCGATTTCATTTCGTTTCAGCAAAGTATCGCAGATGTTAATTCAGTCCATACAATTTTTTACCGACAATTTATGTGGTACCCAAACATCAAGCTTGTTTTTGTAGTCAGCCTTCTTTAAATGGATTAGAACCGTTTGATGATGTACTATATATTAAGTTCCTTAGCGAATCGGACTAACTTGTCTGGGTGCCTGGCCACAGCATGATTGTTGGAAACTGCGAAGCCGACGATGTCGCTAAAAATGGCACTCTTACTCAAAGTCCATTAGAATGGGAACGAGCAGGTGTTCCCCGTTGGCCAGCGACCAGCACGTGTGGAGTTACAAAAGTGAAATACAGAAGGTCCATGGAGATGCTAGCTTTTAGCTTTCACACGACCACAATAATAATCGTGCTAACTGAAAATTTCAGAATGCAACTTGTTCATGTAGCTGGGAGGATGATAAGATGGAAACATTTAGACACTTTCTTCTTCACTGTCAAAAGCTGTAAAGCATCTTGATTGACACACTTTCTATGAATCCAGCGAATTGCCGGGAGTAGTTAGTAGCCAGCTCAATGAATTTGTAGTTGGCTCTAGGCGCGGCGCTTTGTGGATATATGACGGGCTTTTTGATATGTACTTTGGAGTTCTGGGCGTCAGATAGGACTAGCGTCTTTATCAGTTCAATTGGAATTGTTCGTGATCTCTAGGAAATCCGCTTATTTCCCTAACCTAACCTAACCCAGCCTAACTTAACCTACCCTTGGCAAATAAAAAATTTTCCATGCAAGAATTTGATTAAAATCGATCGATTAGAGGAAGTACTTCCTGTTAATACAGACAGACGAACCGACCAATGGATATAGCTAAATCGATTCAGCTCGTCAAGATGATCATTTATGTACTATACGAGGGCTGTCTGATAAATAACCGACCTAACCATCATGCACGCAACTTTTTCAAAAATTTTTTTTTTATTTTTCTACATAGTCTCCTTGTAACTCCACACACTTCTCCCAGCGATGCTCCCATCTCTGTAACCCTTCCAAATAGTACTTGGCGTCTTTGTCTGCAAAATACGAGTTCACGAAAGAGATTGCCTCCTCATTTGACGAAAATCTCTGGCCGCCGAGCGCAGTTTTAAGTTGAGGAAACAAAAAAAGTCGCTTGGTGCTAGATCCGGTGAATAAGGTGGATGGTCAAGCAGTTCGAACCGCAATTCGTGGATTTTCGCCATGGCGACTGTAGCATAAGCAAACGCGGTACCCAATGCGCGGACAGCTTTCTCATGCCCAAATCTTGGTTTAATATGTGACAAACACGTTCTTTTGACATCTTCATAATCTCAGCTATTTTTTTAACTTTAATCCGGCGGTCGTCTAGTACCAATTGATGAACTTTAGCGATGTTATCGTTAGTGGTTACAGTTTTTGAACGCCCAGGACGTTCATCATCTTCCAAGCTCCTGCGACCACGTTTAAATTCAGCTGCCCAAAATTTTATGGTAGTAAACGATAGTGCAGAGTCACCGTACACAGAGTCCAACTCATCTTTGATTTGTGAAGGCGTATTGCCTTTCAAAAATAAAAATTTAATTACAGCTCGATATTCAATTTTTTCCATTTTGGGGAAATCACCGAAATAGACTCACAACAACGACTGTCAACAGATAATTACGCAATATAAATTTCTGAAATTTTGGCGAGTAGCTATTATAATATGCACAATTTGAAGTAGAAACTTTTTTTTCAGAGGTGCCGCTAGCTTCACGTTGAGGTCGGTTATTTATCAGACAGCCCTCGTATGTGTACAGTTTATTGGGCTTTCCGCATTTCCTGCCGGTAGTCAAGTGGGATGTGGTATCTTCTCAACAAAACTAGATCCCAAAATCATCTTCCGTTTACCATACCGCTTCAATGTCTTTCAAGCAATTAAAGAAAATTTTTTATTCTGTACTCTCAACAAGGAATCTCTCTTATATCACATTGCTTCTCCTTAAGACCTTAGTGCATCCATAGACAGTCACTCTTACTACTTATCTAATAAGCTCTTTTCAGTGTATAATTAAATTGGATGTACCATGATGAGTAAAAATCTTCATAAAAGTCAGACATCCAAAGTTCTAATGAGGAAAGCGTCTAAATCACTAATTAAAAAAAAATTTAAAAACTTCATTTTCAGTAGAAACATATTGCTTGGAGGGCCTTACAATCGAATTAGTTAAGCTGTTCATGATTTCTATACTCTTCACTATAATAGATTCATTACTAAAAGATAAAGTGAAAATAAGGCATATTTGATAACGAGGCTCGATTCTATATCGCTATATAAACGCTGGACCGATAAAGTAAGTTCTTCCTCAAAATCTCGTAATTGATGGACTCAGTCACTATTGCAGCAAATTACCAACTTATTTTTGACCTCAGAAAAGCAGATCTAAAACTTAGCCAGTTAAAATCTAGGTCAATTCCGGCAACGTAGAACTGGCTGTCGTGGGAATTGTCATTCTTGTATATAGACTCTCTGATAGTTGAAAGAAAATCACTCTTCAAAGCATATCCACGAGAGAAGCTCCATCAAAGGCTCCAACTCCCCAACCTCCGGTGAAAATATTTTCACACTTTCCTTTACATCCACACAACTAATGCTCACCATAAAATAGTAATTTCTTTTATGTAGATTTTTAATAACTATTCCATCCTCCCACATACATTTACGTGCTAATAATTCATAAGGCAAGCACGCACACGCACACACACACACATACAACTACGATGAAAAGCACCGCCAAAGCCAGCAGCAAGGACATTCACTCTGCGCTTAGCACTAAATCAACAGCAACTGCGTTGATGGAAATAAACTTGCAGGAAAATGAGAAACCAACAAAGCAACAACAAAAACAGCAAAAACAACCACAGCCAAACAAACAAACAAGCACGACAGACGAAGCATTAACGTTGAATGCAAGTTTTTAATATTTAAACGGCGCTGCCAGCGCACAAACACACTTTACAAACTATATTTACAGTTAGAAGCGCACACACACATACGCACACAACACTCACTTAAAAGAAAAAATCAATAAAGTCGCTGACGCCCAACGAGCTGTGGCGCTGTGACGCGTCTTAAGAAACTTGCACCTTTCAACGATCAGTTTTATTATCCTAAAACTATGCAACAAGCGCTTGTCGAACCGCTGATGAAAGCGTGGCAAATATACTTTACATATTATGTATGTTGTATTTATGTATGTATGGGTGCTTGGCTTGTGGTTGCCGTTAAGCAATATCGTAAAAGCTTTCACGGCGTTGCATTTGTAGTTGTAAGCAACTATTTTGAGTCATTCAATAAATTTTGCGTGTATGTGTGCGTGTAGATTGCACCTATACATTTACAATCAAAGATTGTTGTTCATATGTATGTGTGTACATGCATCAAAGATTTTCTGTGACTTGTGCGCCTGAGTGTTGTTGCAAACTTTCCGAAGTGCGGTGAAGTTGCCTTGACAACTTGGGCAAAATGTCGCAGTTGCAATTCAGTGCTGGGAATTTGTTATTTATAGTGATTTAAGCGACAGAGGTATGAAGATATCTATTTAATTGCAATGTCCTTGTTTTTGGACGTGTCATTTAGTCTTTTTAGGGAGCTTAGTTTAAAATATTGCATAACTTTAAGATGAATCAAAGTTATTTCTAATGGTCAGCAATTAAATTTTTGAATTCAACCCACATTTCTACCATGTCGAGTTGCAGAAGTTTCTTTTGGAATGTGCGTAAAAGCCCATACACAAATTTGGTCTATTGAGATTTACTGATTGAAGCAGATAGGGTAGGACTTTGATCTTAAATATACATTCCTTTAAAGCAATAATTTCGTAAGGCTATAGGTATCTCTCTTCGGCTATTTTATAAGCTTGACTGATATCAATATAAGCTAATCAATTTTTATTGATATAAAAATATTTATAAAACCTAAGAAACATAAACGACAGCACATTTTCCATATAAGGAAATTATTAATAACTCAGTCAATCCATTTTTACTGATTTTAAATTTAAAAAATATGTCGTGAATTTAATCAATCATTCATGACAATGTGGACTCTATATGGAAAATATACCAGACACTGACGTTAAAGCAACCCAATTAAACTATGCAGCTCACCAATATTTCGTAAAACTAACAGCTGACTAATAATTGGTTATCACAAATAATAATTCAAAGTTTTGCCGAGCTTAACTTTAAGTTCCAGAAGTCTTTTTTTGTTTTAGCGGCTTCGGGCACACGTATACATCGCCATTGATGTTCTACGTTCTCAACAGCATAATTTTGAAGAAATGTGGACCGATAATTCCACCGGCTCACAAACCAACCCCAAAAAGGGTTTTTTTTTCTAAATGAAATTGCAGCTCTTGATTCTTTTCAGGTTGTTTTTCGTTGCAAATATCGCCATTTTGCTTGCTGACATGCCCAATGAGCCTTATCTCTGAACCAAAATTTGCTCGAAAACGTCAAATCTTCTTGGACCTTTCCAAGAGCCCATAGTGCAAAGCGTTGTCGCTTAGAAAGGTCTAGCGGCTTCAGTTCTTGCAAAAACTGTATTTCGTACGCTTTCCATTTAAGATCTCGGCGTAAAATGCCTCAAGTCCTATACGTCAGTCCGAGTTGCTGCGAACGTGGGTCAATCGACTCTCCACGATCTTCGTGTACGTTGTCAGCTACGACTGCCAAAACATAGCTTTACTGCATGCTGGATGTGTTCTATTCGGTCGAATACTTGTATTATCCGAAAGTGAATGCTGTGTTTCAAGATGGGTGATCGTGTTGTGAATCATCAGTTATCAACAGAGCGACTATGTTGATCATATGTTGAGCGAACGGCGCGAAACATGTTCTTTATAGACCGCGGATTTTTGTACTAAAACTGAACGATTTGTAAACGTTGCTCAGGCGTAAGTCTTTACTAGATGAAATACCATACAATACTGAACAAAAATAACATGACAGCTTCACACGACTCAAGCGTAATCTGTCAACAAAAAGGCTATTGAAAACAATACGAAGCTCTTGTACAACTAAAACGAAGACTAGATAAGGCATAGGAAATGTTCTAGCGTCTCTCTCATGCAGTGAAGTACTTTCTTAATTTATCGTCATTGCCAGGAATAAAGGGATGTTCAACTTATTCCAGTGTGAGAGCGCTTAAAAATTTGCGTTTTTTGTAACATTTTCCATTATGGCCAGATTGAACAAAATAATAACTTTTGGGCATTTATCAACCCAATACCCAACATTTAGTACGAATAAAAATGACTATATAGTGGTTATTTATTATATAGAGAAACTATTTAAATCCTTTTAAAGTATATTAGAACAACTGACTTTTGACCTTTCAATACCCAATAAAAGAATTTAAGCTTGTCAGCTCTCAATCATTAAATGTTTTTAATCATTTTCCATTGAAAATAATACTATGATGCTTCAAATTACAAAACGTTTCATCAAAAACCTTTAAATTTCACAAATTTATTTAATTACCATTGTTTAAAATTTTTTATAAGTGGTCTTGAACGATGCAACAAATAACTCCGTTTACATATTTTTTTGGTAAGATTTCAATCTGCCCATCGCTCGTTTCCAATTGCTAAACCTCCTGAACTCGATCAACTGTCAAAGTTTAAATAGTTTTGACGTTTAGCATTTGCTCTCTCACTTCCAGTTAGAGAGGAGTTAAACATCTCTTTATCTCTGGTCGTTACTTATGCTTATCCGGCTCGCATGTGATGAAAGTAAGTTGTGACCTGCCATTAGGTCAACAGTCGACCTGCATTACTTTCCAGACCATGTGTGTGAAAAGCATGAATGTTTTAGTTTGAGCTCTTGCGGAGACTTCTGCCTGGAAGAAACTGCAGTATTCCGGAAGCGTGAAGTATCGCCTGAGATCCAACACCGAGTAATAGAACCGAACCCCCACTCTTACACATATTTTCATTTTTTATCCGTATAGATCTTTCATTATCATGACGCCACATGCTCCCGCGCCAGCGATCCTCATTGCACTTTATGCCGAACACAAATCTTTAAGCCCGATTTTGTGATGCTGATCTCCCAAACGTACCTATAGTCTTATAGTCCTTTCGCACAGCCAATTAATTGCATACACTAGGTTTATAATTCAGTAACCAGTTTTTGCCCTTCCAACATCCAGCTGCTCGATCAACGATCAGCGGTTATGCCTGCATGTGTTTAAATATTTAATAATAATATTCCTTTTAATGATTAAATTTTACAGCTGATTGCCGGTTTTGATTTATCAATCCACACATCCAAATTTCCAGCCTGGACAACAACCTCGCAGAGTTGTATTCCAGTTTCAACTCGATTTGAATTCATTTAAGATGCACTAATGCAATAAAATACGGTTTTTAGTTTGAATGGTAAAACTAAATTAGCACTTTAATCGAGCAAAAGCCCAGTTGATTGATGATTTCAAGACGATTAATGTTCCACATAGACAATATAGTACATTGCATGAAATAAGGTCATCAAAGCTGAATTAAACTTACTTTATCCAAACTCTTTTCATTTAGGACACTTACTTATGTCCATTTGTAACTAAATTTAGTTAAGAAAATAACATTGTATTACATAAAATTGATGTTTGCTGAAATTATGTGACAATTGACAGCAAGTGACAGTCAAATCTGACCATTTTGTGCGCGGCAAAGTGCACCTCATTGCCATTTAACGCAATTGCAATGAGCTGCTGAATGTTTTTTTTCTACTTTCTGTGCATATTCGCTACTCAACACATTATCGTTATCGCAAATGTTGCGAGAAATCGAAAAAAAGTGATCTACAATGAGCATAAAACACGGCTGTGCGCCTAAAAGACGACACAGCTACACGCCGTTTGAGTTTAATTTTTATGGATACTGTGGCACGACATAAAATGCTAGGAAAATGAAAACCAAAGCGCAAAAAATATATGTGTGTACGCATAGATCCGTGCGGTATTTCATTGCAAAGCAGACAAATTCAATTTAAAATCAATTTAAAATGATTTCGCAGCAATAAAACGTAGAATTTAAAAACGCCAACAAATAAAGCCCAGCTCAAATAGAAATTAAGCGAAAAGTGGCAAGCATATGCAGCAAAAAAAGGAGAGGCGAATAAATAAAAATAAAAAAATTGCCGTTACTTTTGCCACGTACGACTGTCATGGCCATAAAGGAGAGGAAACCAGAAACAGTCAAAATAAATGACGCCAATCACACTTAAAGCGCACACATTTAAATGTGAAAATTTGCCGGCAATAAAAAGGCGACACCCCAGTGTGCCGTGCCACCAACAACAACACGCATACACCACATGCGACACCTTAGCCATCGCTCCGCAGCCACTGACGCCTCGCGCGGCAGTTGAGTAAGTAAATTTTTATAATTTAATCAACAAGAAAGTTGCCGCGCCGCCCCGCGCCGCACCAGCTTATCAGCTGCCAGCGACAGCATCAAAGTCATCAGTCAGCAGTGTAACGAAATTGGATTGTCGCTCAAGCGCTGCCACTTCCGACACATGCACCAGCGTCTGGCGGCGTGTAATGAGCAAGTCTTGCCACGCCCACGCGGTTAGTTAAAAATGCAAAAACGGAAAAAAGAAATAAGTAGGTGTATGCTTATCGCAAAGTAGCGAGCTAAATAGTTAAAGCACACACACGCGCAGCTGCTGCTGTCGCCTGAGAGTCTACCACAAGACAGGCGCTCCGCCGCTTGCCGCAGCGCTGATTCTTTATTTGCTTGTTTCCTTGTGGCAGAAGTTTGTACTAAATTTGAATTTCTACTCATTACAAACGCCATATAAAGATAAATAAGCAGATAGGCATCAGCGGAAATGATAGCTGGCTGGCTGTGACAGTCACTTTTATGCGCCCGAATGTATGCCATGTGCGTAAGTGTAATGCGCGCTCTGTCGCTGTGTGTGACTTTTGCGCCAATGTGTGTTTGTGTATGGCAATAAAGTGGCGAGTGTGCAAATAAAATTTTATGTCAAACACAAGCACACTCGCACATGTGTGTGTGCGCGCGCTCATAAACTCAATCAAATTTACATACACTCAAGCGTGTAGGCATTTTTATGCGTATTCTGTCATTTATTTTTCGCATTTATTGTTATTGTTGTGTAGGCGCCTCACACAGTGAGTTTGTTGCGACATACACTTTTGTTTTTATGCTCGATAATTTGCTTGTGATTGCCGAGCACTCGGTGTATAGCATATTTTTGGGCGCATTGTCATTTCGAAGCATCCAGCTTAGATTTCAGTGCGTCGTTTTTGTTGTAAATTGTATCAAGTTTGTGCATTTATCAGCGTTATTTCTATTTGCCATTTTTTCCAAGTACATTTATGCCCCGCAAACGCTTTTTATTTCGCTACTTTTATATGCCGCTCAGCTGTGTTCTTGTGCAAAGAATTTTCTTTTCGCTTCATATTCTCAAGTAAAAACTTTACTCGTTGTAATAAGTGTCAGAAAGTTCGCGCCGTCAAAAAAAAAACCTACTTTTGTCATAGATTCTTCACACATTTCACTCTACAGTGTGGCTGCTCATATGTGGCAAACATATTAGGGTGGTACTTAATTTTAGCGTAATTTTCTAAAAGGTTTGGTAACCGTTATCCTTTAAGTTTTTTCTGTTTTTTTCAAGGTTTCCGATTTTAATCCCAAGTTCAACCTGTTTGGATGTGCGCTTCATGGCTCTCATGTTGCAGATTTTCCTAAGAACTTTTAAAAAAATAGTAATTCTTTAGTTGTTGTTGTTGTTGGTGGTGATGTTGTTGTTGTTGTTATAGTGTCAAAAACATTTCTGAAGTAATTTCGAGGAATGGAGCCGAGTTGGCAGTCCTTATCCGGATAAAAATCCGTGTCCGTTTCGGTTACTTAGACCCGACTGTCGTGCGAACGGCGAGTTCTTCTTTAGTCGAATTTAGTCGACGTTTTGTCTGTTTAAGACTTGTAGAATAGTTCTCCATGCTCAGAAAACTACAACCGGCTGCACAGCTGCGATCCAAATTTCAGGCAACAACCTCCGTCGGAGTGAAAATATGTAAAATAATCGTCGAAAAAAATTAATTTTCTATATTTTCTCGAATCTATAAAAAAATCGCTTGATGAGACTCCAAAAACGTTTCCTTATTTTTTCATTAACCAGTCTAACGCACAGATACCTATAAACACACATATAGCATATACATAACTCACACATATGGCTGCTGTCGTATACTCGCCACAGCTTGTGGCTTCTCGCGACAGCGTCCATAAATTTGAATTTGGTTGCCTTGTCTCGCCGTGGCTTAACTTGCCATGCTGATCCCTGCACCGTCCCAACAGCTTGGCTCTGCTCGCCACTATTCGCACGCAATGAAATGCTTAGATTTCTTCCGCTGTCGCCCCACGCGTGTGGCACAGCTTCCTTGCTTTGCGTTTCTATTGCGAGTTTTGTATATTTTCTTCGAATTTTGCTTTACATAAATCCCTCTCACGCATTTTTGCTTGCTTTGGGCTCAACTTTTCACACGCCCACGTGTGCCACTCCTACCACATGCTTTCTGCCTTTCCGTTTGATGTCGCTCACTTCCACCGGTCGCCACATTCTTTCTTGTTTTGTGTTTTTGTTTTTTTTTTGTTTTGTCTGCTTTCATTGTTGCTACTTCCAGCTTCTTGCGCCTTCGCCTAGTTTAATTCTTTGCAGTTCCTTCTGCCTCGACATTTTATTGACCTCATTGCTTACTTTTCGGCGGCTTTAATTTGCGTTTTTCATTTCGCCTTTGATTTGTTTTCTCATTTAAGTAAGTCGTGTTAGTAAACACACACACTCGTTGGTGGTGTTTGTGTTGCTGTTGTTGTTCTTGTGTGCGTGAGTGTAGATATGTATGTGCGTATGACAACCACTTGTCAACCTTGACTTAAGCGAATTAAGAAGTTTTTGCCTGCGACACTTTCGAAAGCGCCAAAGGTCCTTTGGTAAAAGTAAGGGGAGCCTCATATGTGTTATCTTCTTACGAAATGGAATTGTGTGTATTTAAAGGCACATTGAGACTTTTGTGAGGGAATATATGTAATTTTGAAATTGGAGTGTGCACAGTTATACATTTGGACTTAATTTTTTGTGCCTGAAGCTTATATAAGAATACAGGTACAGGTTGAAATAATCTATGGGTCCGCTAAACTTTTAATTATTTTTCACAAGAAGCCTACGATAAGCATAAATAAACATTAAAACTATTAAGAAACTCGAAAACTACTTTTCTTGGTGTGAAAGGCAATACACTTCTCGATTATGAAGTTACTTTCAATCCAGTTCGACACCGAATTACGCCAGCTGCTTAGAAGAAGACCTAGCGTTAAGGCTTTATGAGTACCTGTTATCGAAACAAACCCGTAATTCGGCAAGTAAAAACTTATTTATTATTAGTTTACCAAATGAAACAATTAAGTAATGGTCCAATTAGTTCTTAATTGGCAATAAATTGATAAATTGAGGAAATCCACTCGAAATGCTTTATAGTTTATGCGATGAGAAAAGTAGATTTTTGTTTAAGGAAAGTGTTAATTATTTAAACAAGACTTAGGACATTTCGACAATTAATTTATAAAAAACTAACATCGAAATTATCTCTGCTAATTATCCTGTATGAGCTTGAAGATCAATTAGTTTTTTGAGTATTATATCTAAACTTCCAAAGGTTATGTAATTAAATCGCAGAAACGTTGAGTGAAACATTTTTGGCGTTATTAGAGACGCTTTTCTGACCAGCTTAAGGGGATATTCTATTCTAGAATTTTGAAAAATTCGATTTTTTTTCATATATTTAAAGTTTGGACCCTTAAAACCATATCCTCAAAAGGTTTTTTAAAAATTAAAATTATTATAAGAGCTACAGTTTTTTAGTGACCTAGCCCGGTTCGGACGTATCGATTTTTGTTTGTTTTTTTTTTTTTAAGATTTCCTTTATTTACAATCTGTCCGAGGACAATAAGCAAATTGTGAAACACTACATTAACTTAACCTAAGTTGCTGTACTCCAACGAGTACAGAACTAATATACAGAAGTGCATATAAGATACACATATTTACATACTTATAAACAGCTTATTTTCTATATGGCAAATCTAATATATGAACCCGGTTTAAGACGGTTAATTTCGTTTGAGTCATCTAATAGGGCTATTGCAACTGGGTTAGTATGATAACTCAATCTATTAAAATAATTTGTACTGAATCTTTTGATTTCATTTTTAACTAAAGCTAAACCTGTATCAATAATGATTGTTTTATTTGACACAAACCAGGGTGCATCTAAAATTTTCCTAAGTGCAATATTTTGAAATCTTTCGAGAATTTCGATGTTTGAAGTACTTGCTGACCCAACAGCTGGATGCCGTACGTCCAAAAAAGGTTTAAGCATAGTTTTGTAAAGTAGTAATTTGTTTTCTTTACTTAGTTCTGATTTCTCCCCTAAAAGCCAGTACATTCTTTTAAGCTTCAGATTTAATTGTTTTCTCTTAGTTTGAATGTGCAATTTCCAGGTCAGTCTTCTTCCAGATGCAAGCCTAGGTACTTAACATCGCTTTTAGATGGTATCTCAAAATTATTCAGGAAAATACTTGGACAATTACCTTTTCTCAAGGTGAAGGTGACGTGCACAGATTTGTCTGTGTTCACTGCAATATTCCACTTTTTGGCCAAACATCAATACTTCTAACTACTTCTTGTACCATAATCGAAGCTTCAATTGCACAAGGGCTGCATGCTAAAATTGCTGCGTCATCTGCATATGTGGCAGTTAGTACATTTTTTAACAAAGGCATATCACTTGTGTATATTGTATACAAAACTGGGCCTAACACGCTACCTTGTGGGATTCCTGCCTCAATTCTATAAATATTTGATCGCTCTTCCCGAACTTTGACGTAGAAAAATCTATCATTCAGATAAGATTTAAGCAATAGAAAAAATGGAAACAGGTAATAGTTTTTTGAGTTTGTAAATGAGCCCAGTGTGCCAAACACGATCAAAAGCCTGTTGAATATCGAGAAAAACAGCAAAGCAGTACTGTTTAGATTCTAGTGCATTTCGAATAGTATTAACAATACGATGGCATTGCTCTGGTGTTCCGTGATTTTGACGAAAACCGAACTGGTGTTCGGGAATGATAGATCGTTTTTCTAGTTTAGGCAGTAGTCTTCCGAGCAGTTTTTTTCAAATACTTTGGAGACTGTTGGCAGTAAACTTATTGGCCTATACGACTTCATTTCACTTTCTGGCTTGTTCGGTTTTTGTATCATAATAATTTTTGAGGGACTTCCATTGTAGAGGAAAGTGTTGTAAACGAAGTACTGCGTTAAATAGAAGTGTTATATATTTGAGTGTTGTGTCTGGCAAGGATTTTAAAACTTTTGCATTAATTTGATCATAGCCGGGTGCTTTATTGTTGCTGAGTATCATTATTTGATTAGCGATTTCGTGTAAATGGAAAGGTTCGGGAAATTTGGGGCCAAAAATTTTTCCAAATTTTGGACAAAAAAGGGTTTGAAAATTTTCATTAAGTGCATAGCGAATGCATAAGCTTTTGAAAGGTCAGAGCGACACCATTCACCATTTAAGTTTTTGATCAGGGAATTTTTAAGGGTTGGGCGTTTAATATATTTGGTGGCTTTCCACAACGAGAAGTCATCATTTTTTGGCCTAAAGATTTTAAGTAATTTTGTATGCAATCGTTTTTAAATTCAAATAATCGTTGTTTAAGCTCTTTGGTTATTTTATTGAGGGCAGTTTTATCATTTCGATTCCTACTGATTTGCCACCTTTTTCTTATAATTCTTTTTGTTTGTATTAATTTTCTGATCTCTATTGTGAGTATAATGCTGCTATTTTGGTTTAGCTCCTGCCTACATTGAGGGGTTGACAAGATTGCTGCTTCGTGAATCGCTATATTAAAATTTTCAACAGCTTCATCCAGTTCTTCAAATGTTTTGAGACTAATATTTAGTTTCAAATTAGCGTTTTGTTCTAGTGCTTTTTGAAAAAGGTCGACATTTGTGGATTTGGAAAAAATTCCTCTTCTTTTAGTATAGGAATGCATGAAATTATTTTAGTTTAATATTATAGACGAATGATCAGAGCTAAGATCATTTGAGTCAAAGATTGCAAGGCAGTTCGTAGGAATACCATTAATTACAAAAAAGTCAAGCAGATCTGGAAGTTTGCTAATATCAGATGGACAGTAAGTTGGATTACCAGTAGATAAGGTAACAAATTTTTTGGTTCGTATGCACTTGTAGAGTTATTTGCCTTTTGGATTCCCCAGCCTTGAACCTTTCAAAATTCGACTTATTTTCGGAGATACAGCCGATTTTCTGAGCTGGCGTCCGTGTTCACTAGAATTGTCTCCTAAACTTTAAACGCGTTTTTCTCGAAACTACTTTTTCCACACGGTACCGGCATTATCTCAAGTTCTATGCAACCGATTTACTTGAAATTTTGTGCGAACTTTCTTTATATAATCCTTTATCGTTTTTGTTTTAATATTTAAAAAAAATTCAGGAATTTCAAAGAAAAGCGTAAAAAATGATTTTTATTTTCAGGCAGTCGCCATTTTTCAAAAAAAAAATGTTCGTGTTTCCTGAGGAAGGGACTATAACAGCATCCTTACTGATTAAGAATTTCTTTTGATTTTTTTTCAGCCCACTAGGAGAGTCAGGATCAATATCACCAGGATGCGCCATTTTTTTGCACCTGTCCCTCCCCCCCTCTAATTATTTTAATTTCTAATATTTTTTTTGTAAATTTGTTTTTTTTTTTGTATTCTTTAGATATCAATAAAAACCCCATAAAAAATTGATGATAAAAATATTTTTTGTTTTTTTTTTTAAATAAAATTCAAAAAACTGCCCCAAAATTTAATTTCTAGACTAGAATACCCGCTTAAGGTGTTATATCTAGAGTCATGTCAGCAATAAAACATTTTTTGAATTTTTAGGAATGAATCTTTACTTAACCACTGCTGGGAACTACGAGCTTTATAGAATTCAAATAAAAGTTGTTGGCAAATTTTTTGACCTGAATTTAGTACTTACTACTTCTTTGTATTTTAGTATACTTCTTTGTATTATTGTTTGCTTCTACAGTTCTCTGGATATAAATATGTATGTATGTATTTAAAACTTTAAAGACATATTCGAAAGTGAATATCCATCAAATAAAAATGAAATAAGATAATGCTGCCTGTCAGAGTTAAATGCTAGTGGTATAAAATCATGTTTACGAATTTGCAAAAAAGAGTTAAGTGTTGCCACCCGTTTGGAAATTGAAGTAACAGATATGTATAACAAATTAACACCATAATAAAGTTAGGAAAATATGAGAACCAAAAAAAAAAGAGACAACTGAAAAACAATTTCGGGCAGAGTTGCCACCTGTTGGAAATACTTAATTTAAACTTTCGAACTCATTTATTAATTGCCAGAATTTGGGTATAAATTATATACATGGGAAAGGGAACTTTTTTATAAAGTTGTTAACCGTTTCGAAAATTAATTTAGAAAAAAATTTTACGATAAACAAACTCTAAAATAAGTGTCAAGAAATAAGGACGTTTAAGAAAACGGAAACATGAAAATAAATTTTGTGGAGAGTTGCCACCTTTTAATTTTTTTTAATTTGGAGAAAATATTTGGTTCCTTTAAAATTAGTATAAATAACTGAGCTTCCAACAGATAAGCACTTGGTACAGTCTGCCACCTATCTAAATTTGAGAATGCAATATAGTTGAAAGGTTGCCACTCGTTTTGGAAATTTAACTTGCAGAAAAGTTTCTGATAAACAAAAATTTAAATAGATGTAGACAAAGTAAAGAAGCTTAAAAAATATTTTCTGGGGGGAGCTGCCACCTTTTAAAGATATTTTTTTAAACTTAAAATAAGCGTTGAAAAATATTTTCTGGGGAGAGTTACCACCTCTTAAAAATATGTTTTTAAACTTAAAATAAGCGTTGACAAATATTTTCTGGGGAGAGTTGCCACCTTTTAAAAATATTTTTTTAAACTTAAAATAAGCGTCGAAAAATAAAGGATTTTTTGTGGAGAGTTGTCACCTTTTGAATTTTTTGTTTAATTTGGAGAAAATAATTAGTTGTTGCAAGATGAATAAAATTACCTCAGCTTCAAATAGATTAACACTTTCTACAGTCTTGCCAGCTATTTAAATTTGAAAACGCAATTTAGTTGAAAGGTGGTCATTTAAGTAACAAAAAAAATTTATGATGAACAAAAACTAAAATTGCCGTAGAAAATATAAAGAAGCTTAACAAATATTTTCTGGAGAGAGTTGCCACCTTTTAAAACTTAATTTTTTTTTATTTAAAAAAAACTAATTATTTTTTACGAATTATGAAATTACCGAGCTTCAAAAAAAAAAAAACAAAAAAATAAAAAAAACAGTTTGTATAGTCTTGCCACCTGTTTAAATTATATTAGTTTTTTTTTATTATCACATTTATAAAACAAAAGTTATATTACAAACAAAATATTGAAAAAACTAAAGTTTTTATCGGTAATATTTTTGGAAGTGTTGCCACCGTATTTTCATAAATAAATAATTCTTTAAATTTGGAATTTTGCAAAGTATCTGCCAATAGTTAGAAATTAAAGGTCTAAAAAGTTGGAAATTTTTTTGAAAGAAATATTAATATATTTATGTAGTATGTATTTGTATATCTACTATTTAGTCATTTTGAGACATTAGTCATCATGAGACATTTTAGAAATCTAAATTACTCGAAAGTGCCTGACCACTAGCTTGCCATCATATACTATATTTCTGATACAATATTCAAGTCATCTTCGCCTGAAAGTCACGCAGCACATATCCAATTACTTTGGCATGAAACGTTTGCAGTCATCAAACTGCCATAATATTGTGCAATAAAAAGGGTTTATAGATATATGTGGCATGCAATGAAACTACTGCAAGTAAAGCGGAATGCTTCCCCGCAAAGGACGCTAAAAAAATTTTGTATGCGAATGAAATAATTTACACGCAACTGCAATTCGCATAAAAATGCAAGAAAATCGCGAGAGGCAAAAAAATCCAAATGAAAAAAATCCACCATTTTTCTTGCGCTGAAATTAGAGCGTGCGTCTGTAATGACTATTTCATTCTTTTAACGACGAACATAAGTTCGCTTTTATCTCTACAACTCGGACATTAAAACCGATGCGTGACAAAGCAAGCAGCAAACAACAGAAGCAACAAAAGCAAAAGAGCTGAAAGTGGCGCGCATTGGACTCGATTGAATGCGCGCCGCGCCAGCGAAATGCAGAAATTTTTCATACACGCTTAAAAGCCAACAACAATAACGTCATCCATCATTTATCGCTCATTACAATGTATGGGCGAATTCAATAAAAGCGGCAATGACTAACTGAATGACTGAAAGGCGACATGAGCAAAGCGCGCGCCCGTATGCGTTTGTATAGGTGTGTGTGTGTGTGTGAATGACTGGCGCTTTCGCTGACTGATGCACGCGCTCGCTATGCGCGTTGCTGAAATTCACGCATTCCTGGCACGTAAGTAGCATAAAAACGCCGAGCAGTGGGCGCGCAGCAGCGGCAGGAGCGGTAGGAAGGCGGTGGGGTCGTCAGGAAGTAGGCCACAAAATATTTATGCAGCAGTATATGATTTTTGTGTCACAAAGCAGCAGTCACATAATGTTTACACACATGCACACACACTGGCGCACCGAAATTTGCGCTGCTTCATGGAATTTTTCCACTTGACTTTGACGCGCCGCAGCGCGCTGTTGCGCGTGTTCCCGACGCTGATGATTTGATGTTTGCGCAAACGAAAGCTATGCACGCGCTGATTTAAATTTTTAGAAAATTTTGACGAATGTTTGCACGCGTCCACACATATTATACCCGGAGACGGGGTGTTTGCATATTTGGATGTTGGGCTTGTCATTACCAAAATGTCAATACTGACGCATGTTAACTAGACTTTGCGGTATGTTTGCGTGGGTGCTGAATTTTTGTGCGCAAACAGAGATGATGGACTGTGGAAGAGTTTGAAAGGCAAATATGTGTAAACTCTAAAACGTGTCTAAACAAAATTGCTGTAACCGGTGTGGAGGTCAATCAAAAATATTTTAGGTGTACAGAAATACATTTTTGATCGAAAAGGTTTGATTTTGTTGGAAAGCATCGTCTTGTTGTTGTAAATATTTACTTTCCGAAAGAAATTCGAACCGAGCTTAATATTTGCGCTCTGAAAAAGGCTCAAAGTGTTGCCTATATTTAGGCATAATTAATAGCGAATAATCAGCGAAGTCCCAAACCAAAGAGAACGAATTCACTTTACAATCTTTCGTATTTCAATCTCATTGTTTAGGAGGTTTAGGAGGTAGAACTATTATACTCTCGTGCTCTGTCAAACATCTCGGTGTTATCCCAGATAAAAAACGAAGCTGGAAAGAACTCATAGAGGACAGTAGTTCCCAAGCTCTTCGAACCGAGAACTCGTACTGAAGTGCCATTGCCACAAAATGTAGTTTATGAGCCCACATGCACCATTGGCTCCACACAAGTGTCACCCGTCTGATACCAACATACCGAGCGGGGATTTGACACTTTCGAAAAAGTGCTGTATTAAGCCCTTGTAATAGGTGCATCGTCCCAGCTGGCTGAGAATTACGAGAGTAGTGAAAACTATGTCAAAAAAAGCTATGAAGGTTATTGTCGACATCCGGCTATTATATAGTACATACACGCGAAGTATGTGACAATGCTTACGACCAGTCGCTTCGTGGTCTTAGGACATTGGATTCAAAATCAGTTTACTGCTTGTAGAGCTTTAAACTCGACAGGCGCTGAATTGGCAAAGCGACCGAGAAAAGGAGACCCATGAGGGATTAACCACAACGTTTTTAGAAGAAAAGAAAGAAACAGTGTTTCTGTTATCAAAAGTTCCTACTGCCAAACCAACATTTTCACCGATCGATCAAAGGGTGGAATAGGAACTGGAGCTTCTGTAGTAATCCACAGAAGGTAGCGTCAACCAATTGATTTAAAATTTAGTCTTTCATGACAAAATTGTAAGCGTAACAGAAGGTGCCAATTGAGCTTCTGCTCTAACCAGCAAGTTCGTAAATATTCTAGTGTACAGCCATTAAGGCAATTAAGGCTATCCATGACGCCAATACTAGTCTGGGCAATAAGCGATATAGGAATAGAAGTAAATGAAGAGGCACACGAGCTGGCTCTATCGTGGGTAGAGTTACTATTCCCTTAAGCTATCCCTGGCCATCCAGCTCCTTCAAGGGTTATTTGCAATAATGGACCCTACAGAAACAGCTCAAGGCTGGGAACATTAACAACATACCACAAAGTTACCTTGATTACCTTGGGGTAGTGTTAATGGTGCGCAGACCACCTCTACTCTACAAGGTAAAGAGAAGCGGGGCCCTATTCTTAAGATCACAGCTTCAGAAAATTAGGAAAAGTGGATACGGCGGCATGCAGAGCACGCGCGGCAGATAATGACGCTAAAGCTTTATCTATGCGAATGACAAGACTACACCCGGATGAGACAAGATACAAGTATTCACAGGTTACCAATGCTTCAACTAAGAGGAGTTGGGCAGCAGAGGTGGAAAAAATCTTGCTTTTCTTCTGCCAAATCTACTGAATTGCTGGATAAGGCTTAATTTGGTTACCAGCCGGGAGCCCTATGGGCCTAACTACGATGGCCTGCTTTCTGGCGCTCAAATGGCCAACCATCCAACGAGTGCATTTATATTACTCTTCAAAATATAAAATACAAATAAATTGCAAATTTTCATATATTTTCAAATATACTTTAATTCCTAAATGTTTAATTAAAGGATTTAATTTTGAATTCTTTTATTTAAATAATTTAAGAAAAACCTTTTCTGACAGTGACAATGAAGTCTTCAAATTCGTATTTTCCTGTCAGCGCTGCCACATTCGCAAAGCCTGGCAATTAAGTATTGCTTACTTCAGTATATATGGTAGTGTGAGTGTGTACATGCGGGTTGTTGTATTTATGTGTGTGTTTGTGCATTTTACAACCAAATAAACTGCAATAGTTGCTCACTTTGCTGCAGCAATGACTGAATATAATTCAACTGTCATGCGAGCTTTTTACTTCCACTTCTCCTTGCTCTGCTTGTGGCTGCTGCTCTCCTGCGTGGCGCACACTATTGCAACGGTCACGTACGCCAATTCACTTGCAACTAATAGTCTCGTCGACTTGCGTGTTTTCTATGTACACAAGTGACACCCAAGTCATCGTCATCGTTGGCTTTCAAAGTAATAATCAGCTGACCATAAAGTTGCCGCTTAAATGCTGAAGCGTGGCGCTAGTGGCGCGCAAGTGTCGGCATGTGGCTGTTCTTCATTTCTTCTGTGTACAAGTATGTGTCTTTTAGTGCATTGAAAGTGCGTTTCTTGCACTCATATCTCAATCTGCTTCGCATTTCACTTTTTGCCATCCGACGCTTCGTGACAAGTGTGTTTACTGGTTACATAAAATTGGCAACATTGTATTGCGTAAGATTATTAAATACTACCTCGTGATATGAATTGAGTGCTGAATCATTAAATTGTGGCTTTTGTGTCACGGTAGTCGGCGATAAAAATGTGCTCGTTAAATTTTTATTCGCAAAATATTATTCTTTCTTGAGTTTGTAGTTTTTTGAAGAAGACTTGTCGATTATTTGCGGTAGGAAAGGAATCGTAAATCGATGAAAATTTTTGTTTCGAAAAGCTCTCGAATACTTTCTATCTCAAATTCAAAGTAAAGGTATCTCAAAGCACAAAAGTATAAAAGGCTGCCTCAAAGCTTTTTTAAAACACAAAAGTAGAAAAGGCTGCCTCAAATTTCGTTGAGAACAGAGTAGAGCCTTAAAACCCTTAGTGTAAAGGCTTAGAAACCCTATTGAGAATTTTAGTTAAGGTTACTTATTACAAAATTGTACCTCCTTTTTTTTGCAATAGCACAGAATAACTTCGAGTTAGAAAAAGTCAATGGTGGAGTCGAATATATGCATATATGTTTAGAAGGTCTGAAACACCAATAAATCTTCTAAATTAAAGCCTCTCAGATAAAATCTCTTGCCAGCTCATCAATACCGCTAGGTATCATGACCTGCCTAAAAATTCTGGGACACTTAAGCTACGGCCCAAAAAAAAACTCATGAAAGATAGAAGTCCTTGCAGTATAATATTCGCTCTGTCAGCCGTAGCGTTAGTCTCATTGTCCATCGGAGAAGAAGGATTTATATTATCATTGTTAAAAGTTTGCTTAGTGCTTGTTACCTCTTTAATTTTATCGGTTCTTAAAACTTTTGAAGCAAAAAACCAAAAAGCTCTAAAAAGCTTACTTATTGACAACTGGGAACGAGATGACGATCTTTGCGAATAGCTAATCGTTAATTTTATTGATTCTAAAATTAAAACTTTAGGCAAAAGAAAAAAAAAACAAAAAAGCTCTAAAAAGCTTAAGCATATTAAGCTTTCATTTTGCTTCAATTAAGAGCATGTGGACAAAGGACAATGCTTTTTCCACAACAGTTTTCTCAAGAGAGCCGTTAAAACCAAACTTGTGTTGTTAGAAATTTTTTTAAGCTTCCAAAGCTCCAACTTATAAGGGGAGATTCCCCTAAAAAGTTACTCGCCAAAATGGCTAGCACTTCATGAATCTACTCATAATTATCATGTATCATGTATTTTAAGAACTCGCAGATCTCGCTGTTGTAAACTTCAGACCTAACCTAAAAATGCTGAAAATTTGAAGCTTAAAGCTCTCTCCAGATTTACTGTATTGATAGTGTACAAATATATATTGGATTTTGAGATAGCTAAGCATTTATACAAACATACATACATACATACTCGTAAGGCTTATATGGAATTAACTGCGCGTATTGTGGTCGAATGGCCAGCCGATTAAATGACCAATTAATTTTGAGTTATGAGTACGAGCGAATTAACGTTTCAAATGACGATACTAGAAATGTTCAGATGGCTTTATATATATATACACGAATGATGCTCTCACACGACTTGCAGGAATATGTGAACTTGTGAAACAGTAAGATAATTCAAGGTTTTTCAAGAAAATATAAAATGGTCCGATAATAAGTACTTGTTGACTAGTTTTGAAATAGTTTTTCGGAGTATTTTTATTATCAAAAATATTAAACTTTTTTCCAAAAGTTTTTTAAGCAAAAACCAATTATATACTATATGTGTTAATCAACTAGTTTCATTCTACTTCCGACCAATTGCAAGCGCTTATCTAGGCCTTTGCTACTTATGTTTAAAATCCTTAACTACCGCATTTCACAACAGATTTTGCATGCTACACTGCCGAGGAGCGCTACACATATACAAACAGAATTTTGTGTAAAGACTTGCCTACGCAGTGACACATAAGTGATCGACCGCAGGCAAATGTCATCGGCAGCTGAAATCAGGTCGTTTTGTGAATTGATTTCGTGGCCAACGGCAGTCACTCCATGTGCTATCAATGACATTTTGTCAATGGCAGTCGCATGTGGCACAAAACGCAATCGCCAGCGTCATCATCATCATCACCGCCGCCAACATCAGCATGGCATCGCAACAGCATCGGCATGAAAGCGATAGCAGAAAATGGCTTATCATTATCATTGTCAGCGTCTTTTGCAGTAGTATTGTGTGCAGTGTGACGTTTCGAATTGTAATCGTTTTATCTTCTATTGGCCAGTTATGCTTAATGACAAATTTATGTACAAAGCGCCTATATGTAGGCAGTGAAATATATAAATAAGCGCCTATTTGTATATATGTAAAAGTAAACTATATGTTCGCGTCTGTATTTTGGCATTTGTGTGAGTACTTAACGGGATTTGGTGTAATAGATTCTCGCGATTATGGCCGGGCTTTGGCTGAATTTCGCTGTAAAGCCTTTAACTGTGTGTGTCTATATATGTACTCATATGCATATACACATGCTATATACCGTTACATATATTATATATACCAATTATATGCATACCTAATCACACACACACTAATATATTGCCCACGGACATATCGCAATTCCATTGATAGTTGAGGCGGCGCTGCGGTGGCCACTGTCTGTGTTGCACGCACCGCCACAGGCTTAACTACTCAATTCGGTCGACCACATATTCAATTCGCTTGCTTAGAGGCTGCGTTCGGCGCTGAGAGTTTTCACAGCTGAGCTGACTGCTTGGCCGCATGAAAAGCCACAGTTTAATTACAAGAGCTGAAGTTAGTGGCTAATCAGTTTGCGTAAATTCCGTTGTACGATTTAAAGTGGGCTGTTTTTGTAGGAGAATTTTACAGAATTTTTAAATATTTGTTGTAATTAGAATACCGAAAATTTGTGTTTGCAATTTAAATTTAAGATTTATTGCAGACGATTTGACGATATTCAATTAAAGCAAATCTTTTTGTTATGCAGAGCTGGTGTTTGCTTGAAAGTCGAGATCAGGTGTAGACCTCCGTTTGGGTTGTAAGTTTCGGTGGCTGAGTGTTTGCAGATATATGACGACTAAGCGTTAGAAACAAATATAAAACATAAATGTTCACTCTTTAATTTCGCATTTCATTTTAGCCAAGTTTCAAACCCACGACTCCTGTTATGCTATGAACTACAATGAGCTTTCATAAATACTTTCAGAGAAGATCTCAAAACCAAAGAATCGTCAAGACGTTAAAGAATCACAAAACATGACTAATCAAATTCGCCATTACCCATAAGATATTTCAGTGGTCAAAACATCAAAGCTTTCCAAGACTTTATAAAGGACGAATATGAATGATCAGCGTGCCGAGCTGTATATATGCAAACTAAGGCTTCAGTTTTTGAGATATGGATCTGAAATTTGGCACCTATCCTTCTCTTCTAAAGCTGCTGCCCATTTGTCAGAATCGCCGATCGCGAGTAACTATGGCTGCCATACAAGCTGATAGAAATCAAGTACTTGACCAGATATTTTCACAGAGTTTGGCACGGATTCTTATTCAAGGTAGTATTACAATATTTGAACATATTGTCTAGATCCAAATACTATATTGTATAGTGGTCATATATGTGAAGTGAGTCCATGTGTGAAAAACTTTTTTTAATTAAAAGATATCTTGACGGAATTTGTGGTGGATTATTGTCCAAAACCCTTGTACTCTCAATACATTTTTTTAGATTTGAAGAAAGTATATCTGAATGTCGAAAATTGGATTAATACAATACTTTCTGTGGGTGCATCTTTGTGCATCTAATGGAAAAAAACGCCTGAAAACTGGACTAGGGAATAGGAACTTATATCAGGATTTTCGAACACACAGCTGACTTTAGTCCATATATGGTAGACTGATGACGTGAAACCCAGTAAATATTTTATACAGAATCCGGCACTCGAAAAACCAATTAAAAGGCCATAAATTCGGTTTGGAAAATTATTTTTATTTATTTTCACGAACGAAATGTGTGAAAATAATCATAAATTCAACACCATTTCACTTCTGCTCGATATGACCACCTTTTGCCTTAACTATGGCCTTGAGACGGTCAAAAAATGAATCGCTGACTGAATGTGACTTGCCGGTATTTTGGCCCACTCACAGATAATGGCTTTCTTCAGCATCTCGAGACTGGTGTATTTTTTACTGCGGATTTTGTTAGCACAGAGTGAATAATCCATTGGATCTGGTGAATTTGAGAGCCATTGTGTGGTCCTAATGAAGTTCGGAACGTTTTTTTTCAGCCATTCTTGGTTCATTCGCGCCTTGTGAGGCGGTGCTGAGTCTTGTTGAAACATCCAAACCATTACTTGTGGCGGGTGTTGCTTCCTGTTTGCCAACAGATGACTTACATTCTCGTATGAACAGTCGGTCAAGTAAACCCTATCGTTTTGAGAGTTTACAAATTGCTCAATTGGAAAAATTTATTCGTTAGAAAACACAATGTTCGAAAATTGACCGCTTTCGACCAAGCGAAGCAACTACTTCGCTCTCTCAAGTCTTACTTGTTGCTGCTTCGGTGTGAAATCATGGACCTTTTGGAGCTATAAGACTTGACTTTGAGCTCATTTTTCAATATGCGTCGGATGCTGCGGTCGGAAATTTTTAGTTCTTTAGCAATTTGATTGGCACTTCGTCGTGGATTTCGCTGAAGTCGCTTCTTCACTTTCCGAACCGTCTCACGTGACGTTGCAGTCTTTTGATGACGACCTCTATGGGGTTTTGCGATGCTACCAGTATCATTGTAACGATTACAAAAACTTTATTCATATTAAGGTAATTGAGCTCACGAACTATTGCTGGCTATGATTTTCCAGCTAAATATAAAGCAATCACACTATTACGAGGGCTGCTATATATATTTCTGGCCTAATAATAAAAACAGGAATATTTATCAACGAAAATGATTTTATTGTTTTTCAAAATATTCTCTATCAAGATTTATACACTTTTGCATGCGCTCAAACCAATTTTCGAAGCACTTTTTCCACTCCGATTGAGACAGCTCCAAAACATGGTTTTTGAATGCTTCAAGAGCATCTTCTGGCGACGAAAATCGTTGACCACGCATTATTTTCTTGATGTGTGGGAATAAAAAGAAGTCATTGCGTGCCAAGTCAGGGCTGTACGGCGGATGACCCATCAATTCGACGTTTTGGCCGGTCAAAAAGGCGCTGGTTTGAGCCGATGCGTGAGAGCTCGCATTGTCATGGTGCACAATGATTCGTCTTTTCTTGTTCGTTTTTCGAATTTCTCCGATGACTTCAAGCAAACAAATGGTTGTGTACCACTCAGAATTGACCGTCCTACGTTGCTCAACCGGAACAGTCGCCACATGACCAGTTTTGCCGAAGAAACAGGCGACCATTTGCTTCGAAGTGCTTCTTCCACGAACAACTTTCGTTGGACTTGGCTCGTCTTGGAAGACCCACACGGTCGATTGCTGTTTTGTTGCGGACTCATGCGCATAGATCCATGATTCGTCACCGGTGACGATCTTATAAACGTCTTTTGAAGCACCGCGATCGTACTTTTTCAGCATTTCTTTACACCAATCCACACGAGGCTTTTTTTGAGCGATTGTCAAATTGTGCAGGATCCAACGAGAACTAAACTTTTTTACGGCCAGGTGTTCATGCAATATCGAATGTATGCAGGTGGGAGAAATGCATAGGCATGCCTCCAACTGAAGATATGTTACATGACGGTTTTGCATTATCAGTTCCCGTACGGCATCGATGTTTTCTGGCACAACGGCTGTTTTTGGACGACCTTCACGGAATTCGTCTTTGAGCGGGCGTCGGCCACGATTGAATTCGTTGTAACAGTTTTTCACACATCATAGGATGGTGCTTCATAGCCATACAAAGATTTTAGTTCATCGATGCACTCTTGTCGTGATAATCCACGTTGAAAGTTGTGATAAATGATCGCACGAAAATGTTCACGAGTTAATTCCATTTTTTGGCCGAGATGAATTTTTTAATTCCCTGTAAATAAAAAAATTCACGTTTAATTGAAAAAACGTTCTGAGTGATGTTATGCTAAAAAATGTCAAACTTTACAATGGAAATGTCAAATTGCGCCTGGCAACACTTAGTGTTGCCTAGGCCAGAAATATATATAGCAGCCCTCGTACGTTTCAATACCATCGCTGATCACTTTTTTTTGCGTTCACTTTTGGCAAAATACTTTTGTACACTTATGAACAATAGTCCAAGCTGTCATTCAGCCAATTTATAAACAGCTGATTCCAGTGTGACAGCTGCGCGAACGGTATGAAGTTAGTTACACTTCGCGTGATCAGGTGAATACGGTGTGTGGTATTCGCTAAAATACCTAAAATCGAATGATGATCATTTAGTATAGTTTTCGCCTTGATTTAATCCATTTACGATTTTTTCAAGCAATGTGGTACTACTTCCTTCGCTACATTTTTCAGTATTGCCAACAACTGAAGGTATTTAAACAGCTTTAGTCTTTGCCCTGAGTATGATGTCCCTGTTACAAGAGTATGATGTCTGCGGTTATAACCGAAGTCGACTCTTCTTTACATGTTTTTACTCTTCCTTACGTGTACATACTTTATATCAATGAGATTCCAAATAAAGGCCACTCGCCATCATCATCCGTATCCATGAACTCGCTTGAATTTCACGCGAAAAATAAAATTTATTGCTCCGAGCATTTCATATTCTATTACGAGTAGCACTACAAGCAACAATACAAATGAGTAACCTTAACCCTTGTAATACAAACCGAAATCGATATCTAGGAATCAACTCAATGGGGATTTGTGCTCATTGTTACTTGGATATTATGTTTAACCAAGAATTTACGTCTTCCTGCAAGCGAAGAATGTATGTAAAAGCGCAAAGGAATAAAAAATAAACAACGGTATTTTTTATAAGTATGCGTGTATATGTATATGTGGATTTCTCTGTATTATTCAGCTATGAAGCTTATGCCTAAATATGTGAACAGAACGTTTACTATAATATTGCTACATTTTCATCTTTATATAACGCGTATGTTTATATGTAAGTGTAAACATATATGTACATAAATACAGTGGCATGTTCATGCACTATGCACACATATACATATATAACTATGCTTATATTTAAAACGCTTCTGTTTATGCTGCCTTAAATTACACGCTGTTATTCCTCTTTGCTGGTTATCCCTACAGCACACACATACACACATACTAGCTATACCGTAAGCATTACAATGAGCGCTCGCCACTGCCAATAATAAATGCTACTCAATTCCTTTTGGCCGCTGCGGTCCCTATTCCTTGCTGCCTTCTACACAACTTGCTCCCTGGCGTAGTCTGGCGTTGCTTTGTTTAAGCATAGAAGCCGCACTGCCGGGTCCAGCATCCGCTCTCACATCGCATAGTCAGTCATTTAGTCATGCGTTTGTAATCCGCATGCCCGTAGGGCGTTTATTGATTGATTTACACCCTGTATAATGCTGCTGTGGTCCACAGTTTGATTACAGTTATTTGCATTTTTATTTTGCTCCTTTTTATTTTGCTCCCTTAGCGTGCAATTCGTCCGTCCTTTTGCTAGTCATATGAGCTATGACGGATCGATTGACTGTCATTAGAGATGTGCGCTTGCCTCAGAGTATATGTGTTATCACATGTGTATGTGTGTTTGTGATGGTGGGGTATTATTATGCTTTTTGTATTCTGACTCCTTTTGTTTTTCTTGTTTTTTGGTTTTTTTTTTGTTTTTGTGAATCTCATTGTTCTTGTTTAGCATAATTTGTCCCGTCTTTATTGATGAACTAGCAGAAGTGGCTCAAATACACACACATACATACGACGATTCACACATACGAGTATGCATACTACAGTTATTCATTCAATTGCTACTGCACGCCAACAACAACAACTCACATTCTGCTGCATTTCCTTGGCTTGGCTTTAGCTTCCATAAACTCAATGCTACTGCAGTCCTGAAGCCGTTGTCGTTGTTGTTCTTATGAGTTTTTTTTTTTTTTTTTTTTTGTGTTGGTCGACTCATATTTATTGCCAATAATGATTGTTGTTATCGTCGAATAGAATTCTTCACCAGTAGTACTTATGCACACACACACACAAGTGTATTGCAGAAAATTTTCATGTTGTGTGTGTTTGTGTGTTCATGTATGTGTGCCTTAAGTATGCTAAAAGCTTGGCTTATTGTTTATGTGTAAGTAAGCTTTTTTCATTCTGAACACACACTCACATACATATGCATGCAAGTACTTGCTTATTGATGCTCTCACACACTTTTAGAAATAAATTGGCAATTACCTGCATTTTCCTTCCTGCCACACACCCCTACATGCGCATAGTTATTTTTTCCTCAAGAGTTATTTAATACAATTTTCTTCTAACAGCAGCTTTTTGTGGAAAATTTGAGCATTTGGCAGTATTATTTTCGTAAACGGTTTTGTTATTTCGCTGCCACATAAAATTTGTCCGGTTTGAGAACTTAAAAAATTGTATGTAAGCTGCTTAGCAGATGTGGTAGTATAAAATTGCTGCAACAACAACAGAATTTACAACATTTAGAGTGGAATTTAAATGCTATAATGAGCTGATCAAATTTGGCCCGGACTGACACATTTTCACTTATTTGAATACAAATCCTTATTAACACCTTCAATCGAGACTCATTTCAAGCCAATACAAGCATGCCAACAACAGTCGACTATGCTTTTAACGGTTTCGGCTTATTTTTAGAACGCCAATCGGATTGCTGAAGAGTTCTGAAATCATATTCAACAACCCACCCTTCTTCACCAGTTTACCTGTGGATTCCTTTGCTAAATGAAGGGTTCTCAGCCACGTTCTCAAGCAACGTTTTTAAATAGATTCAGGTCTTTTGGTACAAGTCTAGCACTGATACGCTTCATACCTAAAACTTTAACCAAAATATGTTGATCATTACTATAAATGATCTTGAAATGCTCTGCTATCTCTCTGATGTCAACAAGACGTGCTTGAAAATCACGGTTTTTTTTTTAAATTTTTTTTGTTATCGTCGTTAACAAATGCCGATGTATGTCGATGCTTAAGACCAGTTTTCGATGAATTTACGATCTTCATCGAATGCTTCGTGCCACTCAAATACTTTTTTTTATAGTAGGAGGAAGCATCGAAAGCCGGAGTGCGGGACTTTAATCCGCTAAACCTAACCTACTCCCAACTCAAGACTCTGCCACGGAACCACCAGATAAGGTATTACTTCATG
>CM050323.1:120690760-120943619 GCA_027475135.1 Bactrocera correcta
CGACTTTTCTCATCAGTTTTAGGCGAAATTTTATTTTAAAGGCAGTTTTTTCAGTAGACATTAAAATTTTTTTTGTTCGAAATTAAAAAAAAAATAAAATTTTTTTCCTATTCCGACAAGCTATAGTTTTAAAAATGACATGATAATCGATTCCGAAGCATTTTTTGAGTTACAGCCTGATAAAAAGTAGTCGCTTCGTTCAATGAGCTACATCAGATAACCTCTACACGGGTTACCCTCAAACATTTTTCTGTTGTGATCTAAAACTGAGTTTTAACAGATCAAAAACCACTAAAAAATGTCTGTAAAGTATAAATTATATACAAGGGCGCGTTTTTGTCAGCTATGCTGAGAGATCTAGCTTATCTAACCTAACTTTTTTTCCGAAAAAAATTTTTTTTATGACTGCAGGTCACTCTGCTTAGAACAGCTTGAAGTAAAGCTCTTTAGGTTTCATTTACGGAGTAGTCTGTGGAACATTTTTTTAATGCCTTCGGAAATCGTGTGCATCCCATAAAATATCTACTGTGTATTCTTCTGATAGCATCCAAACATGTTGGAATTGCCTGCTGTTTTTTCTATAACCAGATAAAAATCACGAGGTAGTTTAACTTGGTGTCAAATGTTAGATAAGGATTGGAAGAATTATACTTACGGCTAGGTTAGTTAGATGCTTACTGTTGATGTTCTAGTGACAGAAAAAATTCAAAATAAAATTGTTAGAAAGACGAAAAGTTGACAGTCCTTGGCTGGATACCAATCGGGCTCAGTTTCTTTTGCTTAGGTCCGACTGTATGGTCGCTTATCAAACCCGAATCAATATATAGGTCATAATCGGTAATTAACAGGTGATCCACTTCTATGTTGCCTACTATTTTAAAGAAAAGACACAAAAACTTCAAGTTTAATTTGCAATTTTTATCATCAACCGAAAGAACTTTTTTTGTCATTTATTTTTTGAAGATTATCTCTTTCAAATGTTGGCCGCGGCTACTCCTTAGATGGTTCTTCTGTTGAGTCCAATTTGCGATGACTGGTTCGATAATTTCGATTGGTTACGTGTGATGTTTTGTTACAAGACCTTAATCGAACGGGATTGTCCCTATATACTCTAGACTTTCCATATTCTCACAGGATGTGATGTGATATCACTCGATCTTGGTAGCCGATCGACCGGCCCAAAACTGGAAATTATCTGTTCACCGAAGTGTTTTCTCAATAAGTCCATTGATTGATGACATGTGTCGGAATTGGCGCTGTCTTGCTGAAACCAAAGTGGCGCCGAGATCAAGAGCTTCAATTTCAGGCATCAAATAGTCGGTTTTCTTGACACGATAACTGTCGCCATTGCCGGAGTATGGACCGATGATTCCACCATGCCACAAATCACATCAAACCTTTGTTTTTTTCTGGATGAAGTGATAGATCTTGAATCTCTTCAGGTTATTATTCGTCCCATATGCAGCAATTTTGCTTGCTTACATACACATTGAACCAGAAGTGGGTCTCATCGTTGAACAAAATTTAGCTTTTCGGATCTTCTTGGAACTTTTGAAGAGCTCATAGAAGCATTGTCCCTTGGAAAGGTCGAGCGGTTTCAGTTCTTGCACAAGCTGTATTTTGTACGCTGCCGATTTAAAAATCTCAACGTTAAATGCGCCAAGTCGTCTCTTTGACTCTTGACGCTCTTCGTGTACACTTTCAGCTACGGCTACTATATTTTCTTCACTGCGTGCTGGACGTTGTCTATTCTACCAGATATTGTTCAATAATGAATGCTGTGTCTAAAGATGTGTGATGGTGTTGCGAATAGTCGATTATCAAACAACTGAGGCCAAAATTTATAAAGAGCTCCCTATAGAAGTTTCCCACGTCCACCATCCCTCTAAGCTCCGATATATCCTATGCTTCTCGCTTCGTTCAGGTATCCCTTTCAAGCAAAAAATGCAATGCTACCAGCTTTTTTCACGGGTGATACTTGTAGAATGGCATATTTTCAACGAAATTAACGATTCGGTGTACCTGGTTGGTAGTTGAATGGTGGTCACGGAAGCCAAATTGATGTGTTGGTATTAGGAGTTTCTGAGCGACTATGGTTTTGCGCCTATTTATGAGTACATTCTCAAAGATTTTAGATAAGGCTGGCAGCAGCGAAATTGGTCTGTATGATGTAACATCGTGTACTGGCTTACACGGCTTGGGTATCATTACGACTTCAGATTCTTTCCAAAGCGATGGCACGTGTCTTAGACATAAAGCACTGTTTATAATGTTTACAAGTTTTTTTTTTATACAATTCTTTGGTAAATTGGGTAATATTTCCCCAGTTATTAAATCGTACCCAGGTGCTTTTTTGAGTCTTGTGTTCCCGATAAGATTTTTAATTTCTTTAATAGTAACAGGAGAAATGAAAATGTGTGCATTCATCCAACTATTTTCACAGTTTATCTCATACCCATCGTTAGGCGTAAATGTGTTTCTCAAATGATTTGCAAATGCGCCAGCTTTCTGTTCATTCGTTTTGGCCCATGCAGTTTCACTTAGTTTTAATGGTGCTACATGTTTTATTTGTTTATTAATATTTCTTGCAGCTTTCCAGAGTGAATAGTTGGTGGATTTATTAGCTGTGAGTTTAGCCAGCTAAGTTTTGAAGGAAAAATTTTTAAACTCTTTAATTTGTGCTCTAAGTTTCGCTGTACATTTATTAAGCTCAGTTTTGAGAGCAGAGAACCTAGTTTGCTGCCATCTCCGCCATGGATACTTTCTAAGATGTGTTTTGGGTATTTGGTACCACTTAGATTCAGGGGGGGATTTGGTGTATTCTTCCACTCAGCGTTTTGAATTATTTTTGTGAAATCTTCAACCTCACAGTCCAACTCGATATCAGTCGAAATGTGCTTAAGCTTTGGGTCGACTTTATTCAATATACTTTTAAATTTATACCAAGTAGTGTGTTTATTGCATAACGTTGAATTGACGGCCGAAATAATTGGCTTTTCATACAGGGTTAGTAGCACTGGAGAATGGTCAGAGCTTAGGTCTGAGCAATCTTCAAAACATAAATTGAGTTTCGGTATTTTATTGATTATAAAAGAGTCCAGAAGGTCTGGCAATTTCCGTCTTTCTGTAGGCCAATAAGTGGGTTTTCCTGTGGATGCAAAATGGCATCGAACTGCTTGTATGGCTTTGAGAAGTTCTCGACCTTTGATTGTAGTTAAACGAGATCCCCAAATGAGTGTGTTCTGCGTTAAAGTCGCCACCAATCATATACCTTACGTCATTTTTTTGAATAAATTCATATACGTTTCTATTTTTATATTATGTCTAGGTGAACTGTACAAAGCAATAAGATACAATGAGTGATTGTGCAATTTAACTGAAATTGTTGTAGCTTGAATTTCTTCCATCTTAATCTGGTCAATATTGCTTTTGATAATTATAGCCCTCCCGTCCCGTGCTGAGTTTGCCGGGTGTGGTGTGTAATACTCGTATAATTCATAATTTTTACTTTGGCATGGTGTGGTTAGAATCTTAAGCTTTAAGACAAATTATTCAGTCTTTATTAAGTATGAATAAAGATGTCTGTAGACCAAAATGCAATATGAATACAGGAAAAGTAAATCAAATCTCTCTAGAATGACTAGGTGCCTAATATGGCTCTGGTGAGTCAAATTTGAAAAATTTAGCTAAGAGCAAATTTTAGAGTTTCTTAAAGTGTCAACTTTTTTGACTATCCTACGTGTAGCAAAATAACTTAATTTCCACAATTTTGCCACAAGTCCAGCTCGCAGATAAAATTTGAAAATAACATCATGAACTGCTGATTTTAGACCAAGATAAATTAACAAAGCCACTCACACAGTGGTACAGCAACTAGTTAAACGAATTTTTTAATATTTATTTTTTGAAAAAAAAAAAAAAAAATATGTATTTTCTAAATCCATAGCTCTTACACCTTTTGAACTCCACATAATATCTATAATATATTTATGGCATTGCCTTCAATATTGAGATAAACGAAAAAGCAAATAGCCAACCGCCTTACTTACCTTTACTCACGAAAACATTAAAATTACAAAAATAAGTAAAAATTCCTAAAAAAACAACATGCGAGTATCAGCCTTTCAAACCCTGCAGCCACATTTCACTCCCAAAACCTCTTTTCCCAACGTGCATATACTCTCCTTCGAAGGAGCAGCCACTTTTGCCAGAAGCGAAAAATTAATGCTATACCACACCTGGCACCACCGACTACAGCACACTGCAACACACCACACCGCACCACAGTTCAGCGGCACTACAGCAGCATAGAGTAACACACCGACATACTCGTATGCACGGCAACTCACCACTTCGGCAGCTCACCACTTCAAGGAGGCTCATGAATTTCGGCCGCATTTTTAGCCACAGCATAAATTGGTTTCCAAATTTTGTTATTACATGCATGAGTGTGTGTATGAGTGTATGGCTGCGAGTGTGTGTGTGTGTATGGTGAGTCTACTGCTATGCATAAAGTTTAGCCTGCGGTGCATGCAATCACATTTCCGCATGATTTGAACAATTTTCGGCAACACTGCAAGCTGCAAGGGCAAATCCTTCCATTTTTATGTAAGTGTGTGCGTAACTATTTTCATGTAGATCTACTGTGCTCATAGCAAATAATTTTTTTTTCTGATTTTTTTTTTTTTTTTTGATTTTTTTTTTCATTTTTTCCCTGCAGCTTCCAGCCTCTATTCTTACACATTTTTCGATTTCTGGGATTTCGAAATTCTGCCGAAAAGAAATTATTGCGTCCAGGTTAAATGAGGCGGGAGGTGTGGCCTAGCGGTTAGCATTTAAATATTGCAGTAAAGCAAATTACTGTTACCCACAAATTTTGCCGCTGGCCATTGTGGCAGCAGCAGCAGCACTGAGCTGCTGGAATTTACTTTTATTTTTTTTTCGTCTCAATTTTTTTTGCTTCCACATACAAGCGGCATAGCGTGTGCTTGTCAGTTAGGCCGGCTGGCTCTCAATTTCGACGCTGCTCTACAAATTATTCCTCGGCATATTTGGTTAAGGAAATTTCATTTTCTTTTATATGACTACCACTTAATGTTTATATAATTTTTTATTTCTTCTTCTTCACCTTCTTTTTGGCCTGTCATGAAATATTCCAGCATGTTTTTATTGAATTTGCGGCGCTGTGTTTGTGTGTGTCTGTGTGCGGGTGTATTGTATTTTTTAGCAGTACGCCTTCATATATTCTTATAACAATGAAGCGCCGCTGAATGAGCTAAGTGTGCGCTCTGGAAATGATGAGGTCGTTGGCGACTGAGCGCATTACATTTTTGATGACTGCCGCAGCGTTGCGAGTATGTGCGTGTGTGTATAAGTATGAGTGTTATACGCATAAAAATATTATACGCGATGTTTTCGTTATTCTTTTATGTGTGGGGTTGTACCGATAAATATTCGAGCAGCTTTTGTGTCAGTTAAGCACAAGTGAAGTAGGTATATAACTGTCAATTGTGGCTGTTATTTGACATTAAAGTCAAAGCTGCTTTTGTGGCGCCCAATACTTGAATTTTGGCATAAAAATATTAAGGTTTTGTTTTATTACTTTTGTAGAGTAGGTTCAATTTCTTTGTTGGTTTAAGTGGCGGGCACTTTTGAAAAATTAAAAAATAAAAATAATAATAATCAAAAAATTTAAATAATAAATAAATAATAAATTCAGTCGTTTTACATATAAATAAATAATAAATTATAAAATAAATATATTAATTAATAATAATACTAATAATAATAATAATAATAATAATAATAACAATAAACAGTATAATATATTAGTAATAATATTCTTTAAAAAGTGGCGTTTAAAAATATTATAAGTAAAAGTAATAATTACGAAAAAAATAAAAAAAAATAAAATAAAAATACTAATTACGAAAAATTAAAAACTAAAAATAATAATAATCAAAAAATTAAAATAACAGTAATAAATAATGAATTCTGTCGTTTTACATATATTTTTGCCACTGCACGTGTTCAATTCTGCTAAATAGCAGCGACAACGTCGAATTCCTTACTTTGATTCTATCGGCTCTGTTAGCCGCCAAATCGAACATCATACAGAATTCAAATTGCACTTTCTTTATACTTTACATTCTCTGGCCCGGCGCGCTTTTCAGAATACATCGCAAAGAACGGCCACGGCGCTATGGCGGTTTTGTTTACTTTTTGAATTTTTTAATTCGTAATATCTTTTGAATGGATAGTCCAATTTAAAAACTATAACTATAGGTAGTTAAATGGTCTTGACCATAAAATAATTTATTTGGATAAAGATTAATATAAAAACATAAATAGCATGGTTTGAATTTGGTTAGCATTTTCATTAATGTTTAAAATGAAAAGAGTTGTTGTATTGACACAACTACAATACTTGGAACCGTGGAGTTTTTTGTAGACATTATAATGTTCTTCAATATTTTTGTACATTATTTTGTTCTATCGCTAACAGTTTCGGCAGCGCATTCGACGAAAGACATTTTAAGAATAATTTTTCTACTCCTTCGGTTACATTGTTCAAATTTTACCAAGGATCCCTAAATTTTTTCAAAATAAAAAGTGCAGCCTATGTCAAATTGGAAGAATGTAGCATTCCATTGGTGAAAGAATTTTTCAAATCGGCCCAGTACTTTTTGAGCCTTTTCAACACAAACATACAAACATACAAAAATAGGTACAAATTTTTCCTTTTTATAATATTAGTATAGATGTTGCCTATATTTAAGGGCAAGCTTCTTTAAGGCAAAAAAGCATCAATTATTGTCCACATTTGGGCGTGGGATTTTTTGCAAACAACTTTATTACTTCTTTCACTTAGAAGGATATCTTTTTTAGCAAAGACACACCGAAGAAATATCTAAGTTTTACCACTAAACACTTTATAGTTTTTTAATAATGGCAGGTCAATGCAAAAGTCTTTAGCATGACATACTGCTAGCGCTATAAAAATTAAGTCGTTTATATTTTTAGTTAGCGCTAACCTTCAAAATACCCCCCAAAAGGCGCATGTAAAAACTTGATAGTGAGTTATTTCATTTTGAGTGAAACAGCTTTTGTGTTTGTGAAAAAATGGATAAAAAGAAATGTCGCGTGTTAATAAAAAAAAACTTTTGAAGGGGAGAAAAATAGTTGAAGCAAAAATTTTGCTTTGGGACGATTTTCCGGACACAATACAAGGAAGACCAACCATCAGGAACTAGTGAGCTAACTTTAGATGGCTTCAACACTTCTAACCGAAGACCAATCGACGATCGTCCGAGTAAACTACATACGATAAACGGGCTCTTAAGGGTGACAAAACACAACAGTTGGCTCTCAAGGTTATGGTGTCTATATTTTTGGAATGCGCTTAGCATATTTATTTATTTTATTTACTTATTAACTGAAAAAAATAATATGATACAATTATTAACTTACAGAGTAAAGAGCATTAGCCGCCGTAAACCCTGTCTTATTGCTTAGAATAATTTTAATTGACTTTCTTCAAAAAGGAAGGACTTCACCTTTTATTATTGGACCGATTGGAGGGCGAAATCGCTGAAAGATTGCCACATTAGAAGAAAATGTTTCAACGATGGCAAAAATACCTGAGTAGGGACTTAATATTATCTAAATCTGGTCCCAGCGACTATTTCTTGTTCGCACAACTCAAAAGAATTCTCGCCGGGAAGAAATTTTCGTCCAATGAAGAGTTGATCGCCGAAACTGAGGCCTATTTTGAAGCAAAGGACAAATCATACTGCAAAAATTGTATTGAAGGCTTGGTGGGTCGCTGTATTCAGTATGTAAACCTTGAAGAGCTTTTTGTTAAATAAAAAAACGGAGTTGGTGGGTCGCTGTAATCAGTATATTACACTTGAAGTGCGCTATGTTGAATGAAGAAAACGAGTTTTTCCAAAAAAAAATTATTTTACTATGGTAGACCGAGGTCTTTTATATTAACCTATTGCGCTAAGCCGTTAAAAATTGTTGTTATCGATTGCATTAACTCTTCAAAAGCACTTCGCTTTGTATATTTCTTCCAAAATTGTGCTTACAACCGTGAAAAAATCCTTTAGCTAAGACACACACCCAAATCATAAATAAATGGAATTGAGATTCAAATACGAGTACTTTCAAAATCAATATGCTTATCTATATTCGTAAATTATTTCTGACACTTGATCCAGTTTCCAAATGATTGCCGGATTTCTTTACCAAATCTGCTATACTTGGAAGTTATGTCGCAAATACATCTAATATATATAATATATCAAAATTTTCTTAAAACTGTGAAATTGAAATAACTGATTTGCACAGACCTTATAAGTTACTTAAAAATTTTCGAAGTTGAACCGTAAATAGAGCATTTCTAACTATATCGACCACACCGCCATCTGACGAGATTTTTTGCAATTTGTGTCAAAACCAGTTTACCAAAGGATAAACTTGAAAAGTTGACAGAAACTCACTCAGTTTATTTTTTTCAAAGTTCTACTGCAAGAAAACCCGTTATCTTAACTAAATATAAACCCTTTCATGGCTAATTCGTCCCCCGTTGTCAAATTTGTGTCACAAAGTTTCACTGACGCACTAAAATATTTAATAACGGCACTAAAAATATCAACACATACATATAAATATACAACTAAACAAACATATGTATGACAACGCTGTAAATACTCAAATATATATATATATATACATACATATGTATGCATATAAGTATGTGTAAATATTTGTAGCTTGAATGAATGCTATTTTCGTTGTCAAAATATTTGTTGTAGTCTATTTATATATGTATGTATACGCCAGCAAATATGTCACTTCCGACAAGCGCATACGCCACTAAATATATAACTATGTGCAAGTGTTTATGTCTGTCAGAAAGCCATTAGTTATATTCTGAGCTTACTACTGCACACTGCCGCTTGCTCAGCCATTCATACAATGTTGCCGGCATAGTGAGCCGTTATGTAAACATTTCATTCATTAATATCTCCGGCGAAGTCAATCTGTGTCCTCGCTCCCAACTGACTAATTTGTCGGAAATGTAAATATGCAAATGAGTGATATTAAATTCTTGCTCGTCTTATGTAATTTGTGCGTGTTCAAAGCTATGACGGAAGGTTTTTACGTACATATATGTGTAAGTGTGTGTATGTGTGTGTTTGTGTGCCAGCAATAGTATTTAGGTATGCAAATTTTTGTAGCAATTCAGTTTTGTTTGAAAGCTGCTCCTTAGGCTGTCATAAATCAATTCGATGTGCAGTTTTATTCACTTGATTTTTCAAACAAAATCTTTTCTTTCGATGAGTGCTTAAGCAGATGAAGGGAAATATTAAAATTCTTAATTTTAAAGTGTATTTGTAACGATAGAAAATGCAAAATTGAACGCGCGTCGATGATGGGTTGAGTAATTTTTGTAAAAAATAACAGAAAAGTGAAAATTAGAACAAAAAAATATTTACTTTTAATGCAAGCATCGAAATTTTTTATTGCTGAGCATAAAAATAATATAAAGATTAATATTTGAAGCTTATGCTGTTGAAGAAAAATTTACTGAATTCTTAAATTGTGCATGAAAATTTGATTTCTTTCTCTCAGTAAATATATATATATATAGATGCGTTGGGTAGTCGAAACAGTTTTTCATGTTTCTAATCAAATTTCAATTTTTATTTTTTTTTTTTTGTTATTCATAATGATCCAAATGAGCACCATTTTAGTCGAGCATTTTTTGCCACTTTTCCGCTAGAGATATTATCCCAGCAGTCCAAAAGTATTCTTCTTCTTTTCTTTTTTCGGCGAAAAACTGCGACAAGTAATTTTCACAGGCTTCTCTTGAAGCCAACTTTACTCCATGAAGAGAGTTTTGCATTGACCGAAACAAACGGTAGTCTGAGGGTGCAAGATCAGGGCTATATGGTGGATGCATCAAAACCTCCTAGCCAAGCTCTCCCAGTTTCGCCGAGTCATCAAAGATGTGTGTGCTCTAGCGTTGTCCTGATGGTAGAAGAAGCCCTTTCTGTTGATCAGTTCTGGCCGTTTTCCAATTACTTGCTTCATTCTCATCAGTTGTTGATAGTGAAATGTAGAATCAATCGTTCGAGTAAGCTGTAACAGCTCATTGTGGATGATTCCTTTCCAATTCCACCAAACACTCCGCATAATCCTTCGAGGCGTCAATCCTGGCTTTGCGACCATTTGTTGAGCTTCACCACGTTCGAACCATGATTTTTTTTTTGCACATTATTGTCGTATTGGTTTCACTTTTCGTCTCCGGTTACCATTCGCTTCAGACGTGGCTCGATTTCATTTCGTTTCGGCAAAGTATCACAGATGTGATTTCGGTCCATTAAATTTTTTACCGACAATTCATGTGGTACCCAAACATTGAGCTTCTTTTTGTAGTCAGCCTTCTTTAAATGGATTAAAACCGTTTGATGATGTACTATATATTAAGTTCCTTAGCGAATCGGACTAACTTGTCTGGGTGCCTGGCTACAGCAGAATTGTTGGAAACTGCGGAGCCGACGAGCCCGCTAAAAATGGCACTCTTACTCAAAGTCCATTAGAAGCGACCAGCACGTGTGGAGTTACAAAAGCCTTTTGACCCGAAGTGAAATACAGAAGGTCCATGGAGATGCTAGATTTTAGCTTTCACACGACCACAATAATAATCGTGCTAACTGAAAATTTCAGAATGCAACTTGTTCATGTAGCTGGGAGGATGATAAGATGGAAACATTTAGACACTTTCTTCTTCACTGTCCATATTTCGTTAGACTAAGTATAAAGCATCTTGATTGATATACTTTTTATGAACCCAGCGAATTGGCTAGAGTAGTTAGTAGCCAGCTCAATGAATTCGTAGTTGATTCCAGGCGCGGCGCTTTGTGGATATATGACGGGCTTTTTGATATGTACTTTGGAGTTCTGGGCGTCAGATGGGACTAGCGTCTTTATCAGTAAAATTGGATTTGTTCGTGATCTCACGGAAATCAGCCTATTTCCCTAGCAGTAGCCTAACTTAATCTAGCTTTGTCATATAGAAATTTTTCCGTTTAAGTATTTAATTTAAATCGATCAGTTAATGTACAGGCGGACACACGGACCTGCCGATGGATATAGCAAAGTCGACTCAGCTCATTACGTTGATCATTTATATACTATATGTGCATAATTTATTGGGCCTTCGGCATTTCCTGCCGGTATATACAAACATTGTCGCGAACTTAGATCAAAAAATCACCTTCTGTTTACCAGTCCACTTCAATGTCTTTCAAGCAATTAAAGGAAAACTTTTTATTCTGTGCTCTCAACAAGAAATATATTTATACAAATAACCAGGTGACTTTGAAATCACTACAGTAATTTAAGGTTTCCTCAAAGTTAGTGAAAAAATACCTCGAACTCTTATTGGATCTAACATACTTTTTCAGGATAAACCTGCTATGGACTCCAGATATCTCTCTTATATCACATTGCTTCTTCTTAAGGCCTTAGTGCATCCCTAGGCAGTCACTCTTGCTACTTATCTAATAGACTCATTTCAGTGTATAATTAAATTGGATGTACAAGTATGTGGTAGTACCATGATGAGTAAACATTTTCATAAAAGTCAGACATACAAAGTTCTATTGAGGAAAGCGTCTAAATCACTAATTAAGAAAAATTAAAAACTTCATTTTCAGTAGAAACATATTGCTTGGAGGGCCTTACAATCGAATTAGTTGAGCTGCTCATGATTTCTATGCTCTTCACTATAATAGATTCATTACTAATAGATAAAGTGAAAATAAGGCATACTTGATAACGAGGCTCGATTCTATATCACTATATAAACCGTACGCTGGACCGATAAAGCAAGTTCTTCCTCAAAATCTCGGAATTGATGGACTCAGTCACTATTGGAGCAAATTATTTTTGACCTCAGAAAAGCTGATCTAAAACTTAGTCAGTTAAAATCTAGGTCAATTCCGGCAACGTAGAACTGGCTGCCGTGGGAATTGTCATTCTTGTATATAGACTCTCTGACAGTTGAACGAAAATCACTTTTCAAAGCATACCCACGAGAGAAACTCCATCAAAAGCTCCAACTCCCCAACCTCCGGTGAAAATATTTTCACACTTTCCTTTACATCCACACAACTAATGCTCACCATAAAATAGTAATTTCTTTTATGTAGATTTTTAATAACTATTCCATCCTCCCACACACATTTACGTGCTAATAATTCATAAGGCAAACACGCACACACACACACACATACAACTACGATGAAAAGCACCGCCAAAGCCAGCTGCAAGGACATTCACTCTTCGCTTAGCACTAAATCAACAGCAACGGCGTTGATGGAAATAAACTTGCAGGAAAATGAGAAACCAACAAAGCAACAACAAAAACAACAACAACCACAGCCAAACAAACAAACAAGCACGACAGACGAAGCATTAACGTTGAATGCAAGTTTTTAATATTTAAACGGCGCTGCCAGCGCACAAACACACTTTACAAACTATATTTACAGTTAGAAGCGCACACAAGACTCACATAAATAAAAAATCAATAAAGTCGCTGACGCCTAACGAGCTGTGGCGCTGTGACGCGTCTTAAGAAACTTGCACCTTTCAACGATCAGTTTTATTATCCTAAAACTATGCAACAAGCGCTTGTCGAACCGCTGATGAAAGCGTGGCAAAGTTGTATACTGCAAATATACTTTACATATTATGTATGTTGTATTTATGTATGTATGGGTGCTTGGCTTGTGGTTGCCGTTAAGCAATATCGTAAAAGCTTTCACGGCGTTGCATTTGTAGTTGTAAGCAACTATTTTGAGTCATTCAATAAATTTTGCGTGTATGTGTGTGTAGGTTGCACCTATACATTTACAATCAAAGATAGTTGTTCATATGTATGTATGTGTGTACATGCATCAAAGATTTTCTGTGACTTGTGCGCCTGAGTGTTGTTACAAACTTTCGGAAGTGCGGTGAAGTTGCCTTGACAACTAGGGCAAAATGTCGCAGTTGCAACTCAGTGCTGGGAATTTGTTATTTATAGTGATTTAAGCGACAGAGGTATGAAGATATCTATTTAATTGCAATGTCCTTGTTTTTGGGGGTATCATTTAGTCCTTTTAAGGGGCTTAGTTTAAAATATTGCTTAACTTTAAGATGAATCAAAGTTATTTCTAATGGTCAGCAATTAAATTTTTGAATTCAATCCATATCGAGTTGCAGAAGTTTCTTTTGGAATGTGCGTAAAAGCCCATACATAAATTTGGTCTATTGAGATTTACTGATTGTAGTAGATAGGGTAGGACTTTGATCTTAAATATACATTCTTTTAAAGCAAAAATTTCGTAAGGCTATAGGTATTTCTCTTTGGCTATTTTCTACGCTTGACTGATATCAATTTATGCTAATCAATGTTTATTGATATAAAAATATTTAAGTATAAAACCAAAGAAACATAAACGACAGCACATTTTCCACATAAGGAAATTATTAATAACTCAGCCAATCCATTCTTGCCGACTTTAATTAAAAATATGTCGTGAATTTAATCAATCATTCATGACAATGTGGACTCTATATGGAAAATATACCAGACACTGATGTTAAAGCTACCCAATTAAACTATACAGCTCACCAATGTTTCTTAAAACTAACAGCTGTTAGCCGAGCTTAACTTTCAGTTCCAAAAGTCTTTCTTTGTTTTAGCGGCTTCGGAACACGTATAAATCGTCATTGACGGTTACGTTCTCAACAGCATAATTTTTGAAGAACTGTGGACCGATAATTCCACCGGCTCACAAATCACCCCAAAAGTTTCTTTTTCCTGGATGAAATTGCAGCTCTTGATTCTTTTCAGGTTGCTTTTTGTCGCAAATGTCGCCATTTCGCTTGCTGACATGCCCATTGAGCCTTATCTCTGAACCAAAATTTGCTCGAAAACGTCGGATCTTCTTGGACCTTTCCAAGAGCCCATAGAGCGAAGCGTTGCCGCTTGGAAAGGTCTAGCGGCTTCAGTTCTTGCATAAACTGTATTTTGTAGGCTTTTCATTTAAGATCTCGGCGTAAAATGCCCCAAGTCGTTCTATACGTCAGTCCGAGTTGCTGCGAACGGCGCTCAATCGACTCTCCACGATCTTTGTGTACACTGTCAGCTACGGCTGCTATACTTGTATTTTCTTCACTGCGTTCCGGACGTAGTCTATTCTGTCGAATACTTGTAGTATCCGATAATGAATGCTGTGTTTCAAGATGGGTGATCGTGTTGTGAATCATCAGTTATCAGCAGAGCGACTATGTTGTCCATATGTTGAGCGAACGGGGCGAAACATGCTCTTTATGGAAAGCGAATTTTTGTACTAAAACTGAACGATTTGTAAACGTTGCTTAGGCGTAAGTCTTTTCTTGATGAAATACCATACAATACTTAACGAAAATAACATGACAGCTTGACACGACTCAAGCTGTAATTTGTCAACAAAAAGGCTATTGAAAACAATACGAAGCTCTTGTAGCACTAAAACGAAGACTGCATAAGGCATAGGAAATGTTCTAGCGTCTCTCTCATGCAGTGAAGTACTTTCTTAATTTATCGTCGTTACGTATGCTCATCCGGCTCGCCTGTGATGCCAGTAAGTTGTGACCTGCCATTAGGTCAACAGTCGACCTGCATTACTTTCCAGACCAAGTATGTGAAAAGCATGCTTGTTTTAGTTTGGGCTCTTGCGAAGACTTCTGCCTGGAAAAAACTGCAGTGTTCCGGAAGCGTGAAGTATCGCCTGAGATCCAACACCGAGCAATAGATCCGAACCCCCACTCTTACACAATTTTCATTTTTTAATTGTGTAGATGTTTCATGATTATGCTCATTTTTGTCTGTTTAGATGTTGTCAGTTCTACTGGCGAGCCACATGCTCCCGCGCCACCCATCCTCATTGCATTTTATGCCAAACACAAGCTCGATTTTGTGATGAAGATCTGCCAATATACCTTTAGTCTTATAGTCTCTTCGCACAACCAATTAATTGCAAACACTAGGTTTATAATTGAGTAACCACTTTTTGCCCTTCGCACATCCAGCTGCTCGATCAACGATCAGCAGTTATATCTGCATGTGTTTAAACTCCAACGCCGGGTTGTGCTCCAGTTTCAATATTCCTTTTAATGATTGAATTTCATAGCTAATTGCCGGTTGTGATTGATCAATGCACACATCCAAATTTCCAGTCTGGACTACAACCAGTGGAGTTAAACACAGCCAAACTTCCAATCTGGACAACAACCCCGCAGAGTTGTATTCAACTCGATTTGAATTCGTTTAAGATGCATTAATGCAATAAAATACGGTTTTTAGTTTGAATGGTAAAACTAAATTTGCATTTTAATCAAGCAAAAGCCCGGTTGATTGATGATTTCAAGACGATTAATGTTCCACTGGATAATGTAGTACTTTGTAACATCCTCAGTGCCGCTTCCAATTAAACACTGGGTGAATTGTATATTACATCCGTCGTATTCGCAGAGTCGTGATTTTATATCTGATTCTACATACACTTTTTTATTACAGAGGATTATCATATTTTCATTAGAAATCAGGAAGAGGGTCACACTGAATTTCGAAATTGTTTATAATACATTGGCTCATAAACTTAGGCATTCCACTAAAAGATTTCACCGGCTTTTATAGTGTTTTCTTTTAAGGGCGTTAGATTTACAATAAATAGATCTTTGTCATAACACATCGCTTAGGTTATGTTCGGTTAATCCGGTAGACCAATAAGCCACGCATATATGTACATGTTTAGATGCCTTGCGATATCAGTTCGAGTTCAGTTTCTAAGTCCAAAAGGGGTGGCCATCTTTTAGGATGGCTGCGCTTGACACGAATTTTAACAGTCTCTGCGGCCTTACTATCGATACTTCATCCAGTGTATCATACCATGGGGACCCCAGCTGCTTACAGCATAGTCTTGCCAATGCAGGACAAGTATCGTGAGTTTCTTCTGAGTACATTTTCCTTCTTCTAAATATCTGTTAGATTACTCTTAAAAATACTTGAGCGTAATGCAAAATCACTTAGTTTTTATCAACTTGTTCTTTACTTTTCAAGAATACCCATACAAACAAAATACTTATTTTTAGCTTGCAACAAATTTTTAATACTGAATTGCATGAAATAAGGTCATCAAAGCTGAATTATCCTCACTTTATCCAAACTCTTTTCATTTAGGACTCTCACTTATGTCCATTTGTAACTAAATTTAGTTAAGCAAATAACATTGTATTACGTAAATTTGATGTTTGCTGAAATTATGTGACAACTGACAGCAAGTGACAGTCAAATCTGACCATTTTGTGCGCGGCAAAGTGCACCTCATTGCCATTTAACACAATTGCAATGGGCTGCTGAATGTTTTTTTTCTACTTTCTGTGCATATTCGCTAGTCAACACATTACCGTTATCGCAAATGTTGCGAGAAATCGTAAAAAAGTGATCTACAATGAGCATAAAACACGGCTGTGCGCCTAAAAGACGACACAGCTACAGGCCGTTTGAGTTTAATTTTTATGGATACTGTGGCACGGCATAAAATGCTAGGAAAATGAAAACGAAAGCGCATAAAATATATGAGTGTACGCATAGATCTGTGCGGTATTTCATTGCAAAGCAGACAAATTCAATTTAAAATCAATTTAAAATGATTTCGCAGCAATAAAACGTAGACTTTAAAAACGCCAGCAAATAAAGCCAAGCTCAAATAGAAATTAAGCGAAAAGTGGCAAGCATATGCAGCAAAAAAAAGAGAGGCGAATAAATAAAAATAATAAAATTGCCGTTACTTTTGCCACGTACGACTGTCACGGCCATAAAGGAGAGGAAACCAGAAACAGTCAAAATAAATGACGCCAATCACACTTAAAGCGCACACATTTAAATGTGAAAATTTGCCGGCAATAAAAAGGCGACACCCCAGTGTGCCGTGCCACCAACAACAACATGCATACACCACATGCGGCACCTTAGCCAACGCCCCGCAGCCACTGACGCCTCGCGCGGCAGTTGAGTAAGTAAATTTTTATAATTTAATCAACATGAAAGTTGCCGCGCCGCCCCGCGCCGCACACGCTTATCAGCTGCCAGCGACAGCATCAAAGTCATCAGTCAGCAGTGTAACGAAATTGGATTGTCGCTCAAGCGTTGCCACATCCGACACATGCACCAGCGTCTGGCGGCGTGTAATGAGCAAGTCTTGCCACGCCCACGCGGTTAGTTAAAAATGCAAAAACGGAAAAAAGAAATAAGTAGGTGTATGCTTATCGCAAAGTAGCGAGCTAAATAGTTAAAGCGCACACACGCGCAGCTGCTGCTGTCGCCTGAGAGTCTGCCGCTTGCCGCAGCGCTGATTCTTTATTTGCTTGTTTCCTTGTGGCAGAAGTTTGTACTAAATTTGAATTTCTACTCATTACAAACGCCATATAAAGATAAATAAGCAGATAGGCATCAGCGGCAATGATGGCTGCCTGGCTGTGACAGTCACTTTTATGCGCCCGAATGTATGCCATGTGCGTAAGTGTAATGCGCGCTCTGTCGCTGTGTATGACTTTTGCGCCAATGTGTGTTTGTGTATGGCAATAAAGTGGCAAGTGTGCAAATAAAATTTTATGTCAAACACAAGCACACTCGCACATGTGTGTGTGCGCGCGCTCATAAACTCAATCAAATTTACATACACTCAGGCGTGTAGGCATTTTTATGCGCATTCTGTCATTTATTTTTCACATTTATTGTTATTGTTGTGTAGGCGCTTCACACAGTGAGTTTGGTGCGACATACACTTTTGTTTTTATGCTCGATAATTTGCTTGTGATTGCCGAGCACTCGGTGTGTGGCATATTTTTGGGCGCATTGTCATTTCGAAGCATTCAGCTTAGATTTCAGTGCGTCGGTTTTGTTGTAAATTGTATCAAGTTTGTGCATTTATCAGCATTATTTCTATTTGCCATCTTTTCCAAGTACATTTATGCCCCGCAAACGCTTTTTATTTCGCCACTTTTATATGCCGCTCAGCTGTGTTCTTGTGCAAAGAATTTTCTTTTCGCTTCATATTCTCAAGTAAAAACTTTATTCGTTGTAATAAGTGTCAGAAAGTTCGCGCTGTCGAAAAAAAAACCTACTTTTGTCAGAGAATCTTCACACATTTCACTCTACAGTGTGGCTGCTCATATGTGGCACACATATTAGGGTGGTACTTAAATTTAGCGTAATTTTCTATAAGGTTTCATAACCGTTATCCTTTAAGTTTTTGAAGTTTTTTTTCAAGGTTTCCGATTTTAATCCCAAGTTCAACCTGTTTGGAGTGCGCTTAATGGCTCTCATGTCGCAGATTTTTCTAAGGACTTCTAAAAATATAGTAATTCTTTGTTTTTGTTGTTGTTGTTATAGCGTCAAAAACATTTCTGAAGTAATTTCGAGGATTGGAGCCGAGTTGACAATCCATGGCTGGATAAAAATCCGTGTCCGTTTCGGTTACTTAGACCCGACTGTCGTGCGAACGGCGAGTTCTTCTTTAGTCTTAGATATTGGTTATGAATTTCGTCGATGTTTTGGCTGTTCAAAACTTGTAGAATAGTTGTCCATGCACAGAAAACTACAACCGGCTGAGATCCCAGATTTTATGCAACAACCTCCGTCGGAGAGAAAATATGTAAAATAATCGTCGAAAAAAATTAATTTTCTATATTTTCTGGAATCTCTAAAAAAATCGCTGGATGAGACTGCAAAAACGCGTCTTCATTTTTTCATTAAACAGTCTAACGCACAGATACCTATAAGCACCCATATAGCATATACATAACTCACACATATGGCTGCTGGCGTATACTCGCCACAGCTTGTGGCTTCTCGCGACAGCGTCCATAAATTTGAATTTGGTTGCCTTGTCTCGCCGTGGCTTAACTTGCCATGCTGATCCCTGCGCTGTCCCAACAGCTTGGCTTTGCTCGCCACTATTCGCACGCAATGAAATGCTTAGATTTCTTCCGCTGTCGCCCCTCGCGTGTGGCACAGCTTCCTTGCTTTGCGTTTCTATTGCGCGTTTTGTATATTTTCTTCGAATTTTGCTTTACATAAATCCCTCTCACGCATTTTTGCTTGCTTTGGGCTCAACTTTTCACACGCCCACGTGTGCCGCTTCCTTTCCGTTTCGCCTTTCCGTTTGATGTCGCTCACTTCCACCGGTCGCAACATTCTTTCTTGTATTGTGTTTTTGTTTTTATTTTTTTGTCTGTTTTCATTGTTGCTACTTCCAGCTCCTTGCGCCCTCGCCTAGTTTATTTCTTTGCAGTTCCTTCTGCTTCGACATTTTATTGACCTCATTGCTTACTTTTCGGCGGTTTTAATTTGCGTTTTTCATTTCGCCTCTGATTTGTTTTCTCGTTTAAGTAAGTCGTGTTGGTAAACACACACACACGTTGGTGGTGTTTGTGCTGCTTTGTTGTTGTTGTGCGCGTGAGTGTAGATATGTATATGCGTATGACAGCCGCTTGTCAACCTTGACTTAAGCGAATTAAGAAGTTTTTGCCTGCGACACTTTCGAAAGCGCCAAAGGTCCTTTGGTAAAAGTAGGGGGAGCGTCATATGTGTTAACTTCTTACGAAATGAAATTGTGTGTATTTAAAGGCACATTGAGACTTTTGTGAGGCAATATATGTAATTTTGAAATTGGAGAGTGCGTACTTTTATTCACAGTTGTACATTCTGACTTAATTTTTTGTACCTGAAGCTTATATAAGAATACAGGTACAGGTTGAAATAATCTATACACAAGAAGCCGAAAACTACTTTTCTTGGTGTGAAAGGCAAGCAAGAAATTATTTGCTGCTTAGAAAAAGACCTAGCGTTAAGGCTTTATGAGTAATTGTTATCGAAACAAATCCGTAATTCGGCCAGTAAAAGCTTATTTATTATTAGTTTATATTTAGTTTAGTAATGGTCCAATTAGTTCTTAAATGACAATAAATTGATAAATTGAGGAAATCCACTCGAAATGCTTTATATGAGGGCTGCTATATATATTTCTGGCCTAATAATGAAAATAGGAATATTTATCAACGAAAATGGTTTTATTGTTTTTCAAAATATTCTCCATCAAGATTTATACACTTTTGCATGCGTTCAAACCAATTTTCGAAGCACTTTTTCCACTCCGATTGAGACACCTCCAAAATATGGTTTTTGAATGCTTCAACAGCATCTTCTGGCGACGAAAATCGTTGACCACGCATTATTTTCTTGATGTGTGGGAATTAAAAGAAGTCATTGGGTGCCAAGTCAGGACTGTACGGCGGATGACTCTTCAATTCGACGTTTTGGCCGGTCAAACAGGCGCTGGTTTGAGCCGATGTGTGAGAGCTCGCATTGTCATGGTGCACAATGATTCGTCTTCGCTTGTACGTTTTTCGAATTTCTCCGAAGACTTCAGGCAAACAAATGGTGGCGTACCACTCAGAATTGACCGTCCTACGTTGCTCAAGCGGAAGAGTCGCCACATGACCAGTTTTGCCGAAGAAACAGGCGACCATTTGCTTCGAAGTGCTTCTTCCACGAACAACTTTCGTTGGATTTGGCTCGTCTTGGAAGACCCATACGGTCGATTGCTGTTTTGTTTCGGGCTCATACGCATAGATCCATGACTCGGCACCTGTGACGATCTTATAAACGTCTTTTGAAGCACCGCGACCGTATTTTTCAGCATTTCTTTACACCAATCCACACGAGTCTTTTTTTGAGCGATTGTCAAATTGTGCAGGATCCAACGAGAACAAACCTTTTTTACGGCCAGATGCTCATGCAATATCGAATGAATGCTGGTGGGAGAAATGCATAGGCATGCCTCTATCTGAAGGTATGTTACATGACGGTCTTGCATTATCAGTTCACGTACGGCATCGGTGTTTTCTTGCACAACGGCTGTTTCTGGACGACCTTCACGGAATTCGTCTTTGAGCGAGCGTCGGCCACGATTGAATTCGATGTACCAGTTTTTCACAGTGCTATAGGATGTTGCTTCATAGCCATACAGAGATTTTAGTTCATCGATGCACTCTTGTCGTGATAATCCACGTCGGAAATTGTGAAAAATTATCGCATGAAAATGTTCGCGAGTTAATTCCATTTTTTGGCCGAGATGAAGTTTTTAATTCCCTGTAAATAAAACAATTCACGATTAAATGACAAAACGTTCTGAGTGATGTTATGCTAAAAAATGTCAAACTTTCCAATGGAAATGTCAGATTGCACCTGGCAACACTTAGGCCAAAAATATGTATATATAGCAACCCTCGTAGTTTATGCAATGAGAAAAATAAGTTATTGCTTAAGGAAAATGTAAATTATTTTAACAAGACTTAGGACATTTCGACATTAAATTTATGAAAAACTAGCACCGCAATTCTCTCTGCTAAGTATCCTTTATGAACTTGAAGATCCAATAGTTTTTTGAGTACGATATCTAAGCTTCCAGAGTTTATGTAATTAAGGCGCAGAAACGTTGAGTGAGACATTTTTGGTGATTAACTCTAATAACGCTTTTCTGATCAGCTTAAGGGGCTTTATCTATTTGCATGTCAGCAATAAAACATTTTTTGGATTTTTGAGAATGAATCTTTACTTAACCACAGCTGGGAGCTAAGAGCTCTATAGAATTAAAAAAAAAGTTGTCGGCATATGTTTTGACCTAAACTTGGTACTTACTACTTCTTTGTATTTTAGTAGACTTCTTTGAATTATTGTTCGCTTCTACAGTTCTCTGGATATAAATATGTATGTGCATATGTATTTAAATTTTAAAGATATATTCGAAAGTGAATATCCATCAAATAAAAATCAAATACGACAATGCTGCCTGTCAGAGTTAAATGCTAGTGGTATAAAATCATGTTTACGAATTTGCAAAAAAGTGTTAAATGTTGCCACCCGTTTGGAAACTGAAGTAACAGATATGTATAACAAATTAACACCATAATAAAGTTAGGGAAATATGAGAACTAAAGAAAGCAGACAACTGAAAAAAAAATTCGGGGAGAGTTGCCACCTGTAAAAAATATTTAATTTAAACTTTCGAACTTATTTATTAATTACTAAAATTTGATCATAAATTATATGCATTATAGCGCTTCAAAAAAAATTGCCTTGCCACCTATCTAAATTTGAAAGGAAACTTTTTTTATAAAGTTGTTAACCATTTCGAAAATTAATTTCGAAAAAAAATTTACGATAAACAAACTCTAAAATAAGTGTCAAAAAATAAGGACGTTTAGGAAAACGGAAACTTGAAAATAAATTTTCTGGAGAGTTGTCACCTTTTGAATTTTTTGTTTAATTTGGAGAGAATAATTAGTTATTGCAAAATGAATAAAATTTCCCGGGAAGAAGCTGGATAAATATTTTCTGAAGATAGTAGCCACCTTTAAAATATTTTTTTTATTTAAACAAAATTAATTATTTTTTACGAATTATGAAATTACCGAGCTTCAAAAAAAAAAAAAAAACAGTTGGTATAGTCTTGCCACCTGTTTTAATTATATTAGATTTTTTTTATTATCACATTTATACAACAAAAGTTATATTACAAACAAATTATTGAAAAAACTAAAGTTTTTATCGGTAATATTTTTGGATGTGTTGACACCATATTTTCATAAATAAATAATTCTGTAAATTTGGAAATGTTCAATGTATCTGCCAATGGTTAGAAATTAAAAGTCTAAAAGAGTTGGAAATTTTTTTGAAAAAAAAAAATTAATATATTTATATAGTATTTGTAGACCTACTATTTAGTCATTTTGAGACATTAGTCATCATGAGACATTCTAGAAATCTAAATTACTCGAAAGTGCCTGACCACTAGCTTGCCATCATGTACTATATTTCTGATACAATATTCAAGTCATCTTCGCCTAAAAGTCACGCAGCACATATCCAATTACTTTGGCATGAAACGTTTGCAGTCATCAAACTGCCATAATATTGCGCAATAAAAAGGGTTTATAGATTTATGCGGCATGCAATGAAACTACTGCAAGCAATGCGGAATGCGTTCCCGCAAAGGACGCTAAAAAAATTTTGTATGCGAATGAAATAATTTACACGCAACTGCAATTCGCATAAAAATGCAAGAAAATCGCGAGTAGCACAAAAATCCAAATGAAAAAAATCCACCATTTTTCTTGCGCTGAAATTAGAGCGTGCGTCTGTAAGGACTATTTCATTCTTTTAACGACGAACATAAGTTCGCTTTTATCTCTACAACTCGGACATTAAAACCGATGCGTGACAAAGCAGGCAGCAAACAACAGAAGCAACAAAAGCAAAAGAGCTGAAAGTGGCGCGCATTGGACTCGATTGAATGCGCGCTGCGCCAGCGAAATGCAGAAATTTTTCATACACGCTTAAAAGCCAACAACAATAATGCCATCCATCATTTATCGCTCATTACAATGTATGGGCGAATTCAATAAAAGCGGCAATGACTAACTGAATGACTGAAAGGCGACATGAGCAAAGCGCGCGCTCGTATGCGTTTGTATAGGTGTGTGTGTGCGTGTGAATGACTGGCGCTTTCGCTGACTGATGCACGCGCTGCTGAAATTCACGCATTCCTGGCACGTAAGTAGCATAAAAACGCTGAGCGGTGGGCGCACAGCAGCAGGAGCGGTAGGAAGGCGGTGGGGCCGTCAGGATGTAGGCCACAAAATATTTATGCAGCAGTATATGATTTTTGTGTCACAAAGCAGCAGTCACATAATGTTTACACACATGCACACACACTGGCGCACCAAAATTTGCGCTGCTTCATGGAATTTTTCCACTTGACTTTGACGCGCCGCAGCGCGCTGTTGCGCGTGTTGCCGACGCTGATGATTTGATGTTTGCGCAAACGAAAGCTATGCACGCGCTGATTTAAATTTTTAGAAAATTTTGACGAATGTTTGCACGCGTCCACACATATTACACCCGGGGACGGGGTGTTTGCATATTTGGGTGTTGGGCTTGTCATTACCAAAATGTCAATACTGACGCATGTTAACTAGACTTTGCGGTATGTTTACGTGGGTGCTGAGTTTTTGTGCGCAAACAGAGATGATGGAGTGTGGAAGAGTTTGAAAGGCAAATATGTGTAAACTCTAAAAAGTGTCTAAACAAAATTGCTGTAACCGGTGTGGAGGTCAATCAGAAATATTTTGAGTGTACAGAAATACATTTTTGATCGAAAAGGTCTGATTTTGTTGGAAAGCATCGTCTTGTTGTTGTAAATATTTACTTTGTGAAAGAAATTCGAACCAAGCTTATATTTGCGCTCTGAACAAAGCTCAAAGTTGTGCCTATATTTAGTCATAGTTTAGCGAAGTCGCACACCAAAGAGAATGAATTCACTTTACAATCTTTCGTATTTCAATCTCATTTCTTTAGGAGGTTAAACTATTATACTCTCGTGGTCTGTCGAATATCTCAGAGTTATTCCAGATAAAAAACGAAGCTGGAAAGAACACATAGAGGACAGTGGTTCCCAAGCTCTTCGAACCTAGAACTCCTGCTGAAGAGCCAATTTCCGCAAAATATGGTTTATGAGCCCACATGGACCATTGGCTCTTCGCAAGTGTCACCCGTCTGATAACAACATACTGAGCGGGGGTTTGGCATTTTCGAAAAAGTGCTGTATTAAGCCCTTGTAATAGGTGCATCGTCCCAGCTGGCTGAGAATGACGAGAGTAGTGAAAACTATGTCAACAAAGGCTATGAAGGTTATTGTCGACATTCGGCCATTATATAGTATATACACGCGAAGTATGTGACAATGCTTACGACCAGTCGCTTCGTGGTCTTAGGACATTGGATTCAAAGTCAGTTTACTGCTTGTAGAGCTTTAAACTCGACCTTGCTAATGAACAGGCGCTGAATTGGCAAAGCGAAAAGAAAAAACCAGTGTTTCTGTTATCAAAAGTTCCTACTGCGAAACCAACATTTTCAGCCGATGGATCATAGGGTGGAAAAGGAACAGGAGCTTCTGTAGTAATCCACAGAAGGATAGCGTCAACTAATTGGTTTAAAATTTAAAAATTTTAAAAATCTTTCAAGAACCAAAATTGTAAGCGGTAAACAGGAAGGTGGCCAATTAAGCTGCTGTATTTGCATTCTTAATAGATCACATCTTCAGAAAATTAAGAAAAGTGGTTTCGAACGGCAAAAGATAAATGAAAAGGACACGAAGGCTTTATCTAGGAATTGACAAGACTACACCCGGATGAACACGATACAAGTTTTTCAAGGTTACCAATGCTTTAACTAAGAAAGGGTTTGGAAAAAATCATGTTTTTCTTTTGCCAAATCTACTTTAAAATTCTTGAAAAAAAAAAAGGCTTAATGCTGGTTTTAAAAGGTGACAGACTACCCGGATGAGACCTAAAGTTTTTACGGCCTGCGGTCTGGCGCTTCAAATCATCCTTTTTAAAACCATTCTGAACAAGGCTTAATTTTGTTACCAGCCGGAGCCCTATCCTAAGTACAGGCCTGATTGGGCCCAAAAATTTTCCCAAAATATTTTTTTAAAAAAAAAAATATACTTTAATTCTTAAATGTTTAATTAAAGGATTTAAATTTAAACTCTTTAATTTAAATAATTTAAGAAAATCCTTTACTGGTCGCAAACTCTCTTTCTGTGTTCTGCCACTCACATATCTCCTACGCCTCAGTGACAATGAAGTCTTCAAATTCGTATTTTCCTGTCAGCGCTGCCACATTCGCAAACACTGGCAATTAAGTATTGCTTTTCTTCAGTATATATGGTAGCGTGAGTGTGTACATGCGGGTTGTTCTATACCTATGTGTGTGTGTGTGCATTTTACAACCAAATAAACTGCAATAGTTGCTCACTTTAACTGCAGCAATGACTGAATATAATTCAACTGTCATGCGAGCTTTTTACTTCCACCTCTCCTTGCTCTGCTTGTGGCTGCTGCTCTCCTGCGTAGCGCGCACTACTGCAACGGTCACGTACGCCAATTCACTTGCAACTAATAGTCTCGTCGACTTGCGTGTTTTCTATGTACACAAGTGACACCCAAGTCATCGTCATCGTTGGCTTTCAAAGTAATAATCAGCTGACCATAAAGTTGCCGCTTAAATGCTGAAGCGTGGCGCTAGTGGCGCGCAAGTGTCGGCATGTGGCTGTACTTCATTTCTTCTGTGTACAAGTATGTGTCTTTTAGTGCATTGAAAGTGCGTTTCTTGCACTCATATCTCAATCTGCTTCGCATTTCACTTTTTGCCATCCGACGCTTCGTGACAAGTGTGTTTACCGGTTACATAAAATTGGCAACATTGTATTGCGTAAGATTATTAAATACTACCTCGTGATATGAATTGAGTGCTGAATCATTAAATTGTGGCTTTTGTGTCACGGTAGTCGGCAATAAAAATGTGCTCGTTAAATTTTTATTCGCAAAATATTATTGTTTCTTGAGTTTGTAGTTTTTTGAAGAAGACTTGTCGATTGTTTGCGATTGGAAAGGAATCTAAATCGATGAAAATTTTTTGTTTCGAAAAGCTCTCGAATACTTTTTATCTCAAATTCAAAGAAAAGCAATTTTAAAGCACAAAAGTATAAAAGGCTGCCTCAAAGCTTTCTTAAAAAAAAAAGTAAAAAGGCGCCTCAAATTTCGTTGGAAGAAAAAAAGTAAAAAACCCTTTTAAAAAAACCCTTTTTAAAAACCCACAGAATAACTTCGAGTTAGAAAAAGTCAATGGTGGGTCGAATATATGCTTAAAGGTCTGAAACACCAATAAATCTTCTAAGTTAAACCTCTCAGATAAAACCCCTTTTTCAGCTCATCAATACCGCTAGGTACCCAACCTGCCTAAAAATTCTGGGCACTTAAGCTGGGTTCCAAAAAAAGCCATAAAAAAATTTAGAAATTTCCTTGTAGTGGCGTTAGTCTCATTGTCCATCGGAGAAGAAAAAAACCCCAAAAAAAAATTTGTATTATCATTGAAAAGTTTACCTAAAGTTTATAAATTTTACTTAGTTTGTTACCCCCTTAAATTTTTTCGATTCTAAAGTTAAAATTTTAGGAAATGGAAAAAAAACCCAAAAAGCTCTAAAAAGCTTATTTAAATTATTGACAACGGGAACGAAATTAGATCTTTGCGAACAGTTAGCCGTTAATTTTATCGATTCAAAAATTAAAACTTTGGGAAAAGAAAAAAAAAAAAAAAAACCAAAAAAGTTTCCTAAAAAGTTTTATTTTCTTTTTTTGACAGGGGGGAAGGAAAAATTTTTACAACTTTTCCGAACCTTTAAAAAAGTTTTTTAAAAATTTTTTAATCTTCAAAGCTCCAACTTATAAGGGGAGATTCCCCTAAAAAGTTATTTTCCCCAAAAAATTGGCCTTAGTTTTTAAATTTTAAAGTTTATGTATTTTAAGAACTCGCAGATCTCGCTGTTGTAAATTCAGACCTAACCAAAAATGCCGAAAATTTAAGCTTAAAGCCCCTCCAGATTTACTGTATTGATAGTTACAAATATATATTGGATTTTAGATAGCTAAGCACTTATACAAACATACGTACATACTCGTAAGGCTTATATGGAATTAACTGCGCGTATTGTGGTCGAATGGCCAGCCGATTAAATGACCAATTAATTTTGAGTTATGAGTACGAGCGAATGAAGTTTCAAATGACGATACTAGAAATGTTCAGATGGCTTATAAATATATATACACGAATGATGCTCTCCATGGCTTGCAGGAATATGTGAACTTTGGAAAAAGTAAGATAATTCAAGGTTTTTCAAAAAAATATAAAATGGTCCGATAATAAGTACTTTTGACTAGTTTAGAAATAGTTTTTCAGAGCATGTTTTTTTTAAATTTTAAAAAAAAGTTTTTTTTAAAAAAAAACCAATTATATAGAAAATTGTTAACAACTAGTTTCCCCTTCCCAACCTTTTGGCCTTTTTCTTATGTTTCGAATCCTTTTAAATACCGCATTCACAACAATTTTGCATTCTACACTGCCGAGGAGCAAAACACATATACAAACGAATTTTGTGTAAAGACTTGCCTACGCAGTGACACATAAGTGATCGACCGCAGGCAAATGTCATCGGCAGCTGAAATCAGGTCGTTTTGTGAATTGATTTCGTGGCCAACGGCAGTCACTCCATGTGCTATCAATGACATTTTGTCAATGGCAGTCGCATGTGGCACAAAAAGCAATCGCCAGCGTCATCAACATCATCACCGCCGCCAACATCAGCATAGCATCGCAACAGCATCGGCACGAAAGCGATAGCAGAAAATGGCTTATCATTATCATTGTCTGCGTCTTTTGCAGTAGTATTGTGTGCAGTGTGACGTTTCGAATTGTAATCGTATTATCTTCTATTGGCCAGTTATGCTTAATGACAAATTTATGTACTAAGCGCCTATATGTAGGCAGTGAAATATATAAATAAGCACCTATTTGTATATATGTATAAATAAAATATATGTTCGCGTCTGTGTTTTGGCATTTGTGTGAGTACTTAATGGCATTTGGTGTAATAGATTCTTGCGATTATGGCCGGGCTTTGGCTAAATTTCGCAGTAAAGCCTTTAATTGTGTGTGTCTATATATGTACTCATATGCATATATACATGCTATCTACTGTTACATATATTATATATACCAATTATATGCATAACTAACCACACACACACTAATATATTGCCCACGGGCATATCGCAATTCCATTGATAGTTGAGGCGGCGCTGCGGTGGCCACTGTCTGTGTTGCACGCACCGCCACAGGCTTAACTACTCAATTCGGTCGACCACATATTCAATTCGCTTGCTTAGAGGTTGCGTTCGGCGCTGAGAGTTTTCACAGCTGAGCTGACTGCTTGGCCGCATGAAAAGCCACAGTTTAATTACAAGAGCTGAAGTTAGTGGCTAATCAGTTTGCGTAAATTCCGTTGTACGATTTTAAGTGGACTGTTTTTGTTGGAGGATTTTATAGAATTTCTAAATATTTGTTGTAAATAGAATACCGAAAATTTGTGTTTGCAATTTAAATTTAAGATTTAAAGCAGACGATTTGACGTCTATTAACGTAAATTTTTTTTGTTATGCAGAGCTGGTGTTCGCTTGAAAGTCGAGATCAGTTTCAGACCTCAGTTTGGGTTGTAAGTTTCGGTGGCTGATTGTTTGCAGATATATGACGATTAAGCGTTAGAAATAAATATAAAACATAAATTTTCACTATTTAATTTCGAAATTCATTTTAGCCAAGTTTCAAACCCACGACTCATAAAGTAAAATCCTGTAATACTATGAACTACAATGAGCTTTCATAAATACTTTCAGAGAAGATCTCAAAACCAAAGAATCGTCATGACGTTAAAGAATCACAAAACATAACTAATCAAATTCGCCATTACCCATAAGATATATCAGTGGTCAAAAAGTTGAAAGCTTTCCAAAACTTTACAAAATACGAATATGAATGATCAGCGTGACGAGCTGTATATATGCAAACTAAGGCTTCAGTTATTGAGGTATCGATCTGAAATTTGGCACCTAACCTTCTCTCCTAAAGCAGCTGCACATTTGTCGGAATCGCCGATCTTGAGTAACTATGGCTGCCATACAAGCTGATAGAAATCAAGTACTTGACCAGATATTTTCACAGAGTTTGGCACGGATTCTTATTCAAGGTAGTATTACAATATTTGAACATATTGTCTAGATCCAAATACTATATTGTATAGTGGTCATATATGTGAAGTGAGTCCATGTGTGAAAAACTTTTTTTAATTAAAAGATATCTTGACGGAATTTGTGGTGGATTATTGTCCAAAACCCTTGTACTCTCAATACATTTTTTTAGATTTGAAGAAAGTATATCTGAATGTCGAAAATTGGATAAATACAATACTTTCTGTGGGTGCATCTTTGTGCATCTAATGGAAAAAAACGCCTGAAAACTGGACTAGGGAATAGGAACTTATATCAGGATTTTCGAACACACAGCTGACTTTAGTCCATATATGGTAGACTGATGACGTGAAACCCAGTAAATATTTTATACAGAATCCGGCACTCGAAAAACCAATTAAAAAGGCCATAAATTCGGTTTGGAAAATTATTTTTATTTATTTTCACGAACGAAATGTGTGAAAATAATCATAAATTCAACACCATTTCACTTCTGCTCGATATGACCACCTTTTGCCTTAACTATGGCCTTGAGACGGTCAAAAAATGAATCGCTGACTGAATGTGACTTGCCGGTATTTTGGCCCATTTACAGATAATGGCTTTTTTCAGCATCTCGAGACTGGTGTATTTTTTACTGCGGATTTTGTTCTCTAAAATGGCACAGAGTGAATAATCCATTGGATCTGGTGAATTTGAGAGCCATTGTGTGGTCCTAATGAAGTTCGGAACGTTGTTTTTCAGCCATTCTATGTTCACTAGCGCCTTGTGAGACGGTGCTGAGTCTTGTTGAAACGTCCATGGCTTACGACCGAAATGTTTATTTGCCTACGGCTTCAAAGCAGCCTCCAGAACACTTTCCTGATAATATGTCGCATTTATTTTATCGCCAGGCTCGAAAAAAACAGTTGGAGAGCGCCTATCTGCGGTGACAGCGGCCCAAAACATTATATGTGGCGGGTGTTGCTTCCTGTTTGCCAACAGATGACTTACATTCTCGTATGAAACGGTCGGTCAAGTAAACCTATCGTTTTGAGAGTTTACGAATTGCTCAATTGGAAAAATTTTTTCGTCAGAAAACACAATGTTCGTAATTTGACCACTTTCGGCTTCGCTCTCTCAAGCCTTACTTGTTGCTGCTTCGGTGTGTGATCATGGACCTTTTGGAGCTTGTAAGGCTTGATCTTGAGCTCATATTTTAGTATGCATCGGATGCTGCGGTCATATATTTTCAGTTCTTCAGCCATTTGTTTGGCACTTCGTCGCGGATTTCGCTCAAGTCGCTTCTTCACTTTTCGAACCATCTCACGTGACGTTGCAGTCTTTTGACGACCACCTCCATGGCATTTTACGATGCTACCAGTATCATTGTAACGAGTGTTGGTGCGATAAATAAAAACTTTATTCACATTAAGGTGTTTGAGCTCACTAACAATTGCTGGCTGTGATTTTCCAGCTAAATATAAAGCAATCACACTATTACGAGGGCTGCTATATATATTTCTGGCCTAATAATGAAAATAAGAATATTTATCAACGAAAATGATTTATTGTTTTTCAAAATATTCTCTATCAAGATTTATACACTTTTGTATGCACTTAAACCAATTTTCGAAGCATTTTTTCCACTCCGATTGAGACACCTCCAAAACAGCCAGCATCTTCTGGCGACGAAAATCGTTGACCACGCATTATTTTCTTGATGTGTGGGAATAAAAAGAAGTCACTGGGTGCCAAGTCAGGGCTCTACGACGGATAACCCATCAGTTCGACGTTTTAGCCGTTCAAAAAGGCGCTTTGAGCCGATGTGAGAGAGCTCGCATTGTCATGATGCACAATGATTCGTCTTCTCTTGTTCGTTTTTCGAAGACTTCAAGCAAACAAATAGTGGTGTACTACTGAGAATTGATCGTCCTGCGTTGCTCAAGCGGAACAGTCGCCACATGACCTGTTTTGCGGAGAAACAGGCGACCATTTGCTTCGAAGTGCTTCTTCCACGAACAACTTTCGTTGGATTTGGCTTGTCTTGGAAGACCCACACGGTCGATTGCTGTTTTGTTTCGGGCTCATACGCATAGATCCATGATTCGTCACCTGTGACGATCTTATAAACGTCTTTTGAAGCACCACGATCGTACTTTTTCAGCATTTCTTTACACCAATCCACACGAGCCTTTTTTCGAGCGATTGTCAAATTGGGCGGGATCCAACGAGAACAAACCTTTTTTACGGCCAGGTGTTCATGCAATATCGAATGTTTCTGGTGGGAGAAATGCATAGGCATGCGTCTATCTGAAGCTATGTTACATGACGGTCTTGCATTATCAGTTTACGTACGACATCGATGTTTTCTGGCACAACGGCTGTTTTTGGACGACCTTCACGGAATTCGTCTTTGAGCGAGTGTCGACCACGATTGAATTCGTTGTAACAGTTTTTCACAGTGGTATAGTATGGTGCTTCATAGCCGTACAAAGATTTTAGTTCATCGATGCACTCTTGCCGTGATAATCCACGTCGAAAGTTGTGAAAAATGATCGCACGAAAATGTTCACGAGTTAATTCCATTTTTTGGCCGAGTTGAATTTTTTAATTATCTGTATGTAAATAAAACAATTCACACTGTATGTTAATAAAACAATTTCCAATGGAAATGTCAGATTGCACCTGACAACACTTAGTGTTGCCTAGGCCAGAAATATATATAACAGCCCTCGTACGTTTCAATACCATCGCTGATCACTTTTTTTTTTGCGTTCACTTTTGGCAAAACGCTTTTGTACACTTATGAGCAATACTCCAAACTGTCATTCAGCCAATTTATAAACAGCTGATTCCAATGTGACAGCTGCGCGAACGGTGTGAAGTTCGTTACACTTCGCGTGCCGGACCCTGGATGGATTGTTAATAGTATGTGGTATTCGCTAAAATACCTAAAATCGAATGATGATCATTTAGTATAATTTTCGCCTTGATTTAATCCATTTACGATTTTTTCAAGCAATGTGGTACTACTTCCTTCGCTACATTTTTCAGTATTGCCAACAACTGAAGGTATTTAAATAGCTTTAGTCACTGCCAGTTACAAGAGTACGATGTGTGTGGTTATAACCGATTTCGGCTCTTCTTTACATGTTTTTACTCTTCTTTATGTATACATATATATCAATGAGATTCCAAGTAAAGGCCACTCGCCATCATCATCCGTATCCATGAATGCGCTTGAATTTCACGCGAAAAATAAAATTTATTGCTCCGGGCATTTCATATTCTATTAGCACTACAAGCAACAATACAAATGAGTAACCTTAACCCTTATAATACAAACCGAAATAGATATCTAGGAATGAACTCAATGGGGATTTGTGCTCATTGTTACTTGGATATTATGTTTAAGCAAGAATTTACGTCTTCCTGCAAGCGAAGAATGTGTGCGAAAGCGCAAAGGAATCAAAAATAAACAACGGTATTTTTTATATGTATGTGTGCATATGTGTATGTGGATTTCTCTGTATTATTCAGCTATGAAGCTTACGCCTAAATATGTGAACAGAACATTTACTATAGTATTGCTACATTTTCATTTTTTTATACGCGTATGTGTATATGTAAGAGCAAACATATAAGTACATAAATACAGTGGCATGTTCATGCACTATGCACACATATACATATCTAACTATGCTTATATTTAAAAAGCTTCTGTTTACGCTGCCTTAAATTACACGCTGTTATTCCTCTTTGCTGGTTATCCCTACAGCACACACATACACACATACTGGCTATACCGTAAGCATTACAATGAGCGCTCGCCACTGCCCAAAAATAAATGCTTCTCAATTCCTTTTGGCCGCTGCGGTTCCCACTCCTTGCTGCCTTCTGCTCAACTTGCTCCCCGGCGCTTGCTTTGTTTAAGCATAGAAGCCGCACTGCCGGTTGCAGCATCCGCTCTCACATCGCATAGTCAGTCATTTAGTCATGCGTTTGTAATCCCCATGTCCGTAGGGCGTTTATTGATTGATTTTCACCCTGTATAATGCTGCTGTGGTCCACAGTTTGATTACAGTTATTTGCATTTTTATTTTGCTCCTTTTTATTTTGCTCCCTTAGCGTGCAATTCGTCCGTCCTTTTGCTAGTCATATGAGCTATGACGGATCGATTGACTGTCATTAGAGATGTGCGCTTGTCTCAGATTATATGTGTTATCACATGTGTATGTGTGTGTGCGATGGTGTGGTATTATTATCCTTTTTGTATTCTGACTCCTTTTGTTTTTCTTGTTTTTTTTTTTTTGTTTTTGTGAACCTCATTGTTCTTGTTTAGCATAATTTGTCCCGTCTTTATTGATGAACTAGCAGGAGTGGCTCAAATACACACACAAACATACGACGATTCACACATACGAGTATGCATACTACAGTTATTCATTCAATTGCTACTGCACGCCAACAACAACTCACATCCTGCTGTATTTCCTTGGCTTGGCTTTAGCTTCCATAAACTCAATGCTGCTGCAGTCCTGAAGCCGTTGTCATTGTTGTTCTTATGATTTGTTTTTTTTTTCTTTTTTTTGTTTTGGTAAACTCATATCAACTCATATTTATTGCCAATAATGATTGTTGTTATCGTCGAATAGAATTCTTCACCAGTAGTACTTATGCAGACACATGCACACACACAAGTGTGTTGCAGAAAATTTTCATGTGTTCATGTATGTGTGCCTTAAGTATGCTAAAAGCTTGGCTTATTGTTTATGTGCAAGTAAGCTCTTTTCATTCTGAACACACACTCACGCACCTATGCATGCAAGTACTTGCTTATTGATGCTCTCACACACTTTTAGAAATAAATTGGCAATTACCTGCATTTTCCTTCCTGCCACACACCCCTACATGCGCATAGTTATTTTTTCCTCAAGAATTATTAAATGCAATTTTCGTCTAATAGCAGCTTTTTGTCAAAATTTGAGCATTTGGCAGTATTATTTTCGTAAACAGTTTTGTTATTTCGCTGCCACATAAAATTTGTCCGGTTTGAGACCTTAAAAAATTGTATGTAAGCTGCTTAGTAGATGCTGTAGTATATAATTGCTGCCGCAACAACAGAATTTACAACATTTGGAGTCGAATTTGAATGCAATATTGAGCTGATCATATTTGGCCCGGACTGACACATTTTCACTTATTTGAATACAAATCCTTATTAATGCCTTCAATCGAGACTCGTTTTATGCCAGTACAAGCATTAAAATGTTTAATCCAATTTTCTACACAGTGCCTGCAGTAAATTTTGCTTTTAACGGTTTCGGCTTATTTTTAAAACGCCAATCGGACTGTTGAAGAGTTCTGAAATCATATTCAACAACCCACCCTTCTTCACCAGTTTACCTGTGGATTCCTTTGCTAAATGAAGGGTTCTCAGCCACGTTCTCAAGCAACGTTTTTAAATAGATTCAGGTCTTTTGGTACAAGTCTAGCACTGATATGCTTCATACCTAAAACTTTAACCAAAATATGTTGATCATTACTATAAATGATCTTGAAATGCTCTGCTATCTCTCTGATGCCAACAAGACGTGCTTGAAAATCACGGTTTTTTTTTTAATTTTTTCTGTTATCGTCGTTAACAAATGCCGATGTATGTAGATGCTTAAGGCAAGTTTTCGATGAATTTACGATCTTCATTGAATGCTTCGTGCCACGAACATTCTTGTGTTCAAGTTAAGGTAGAATCAAAACAGTTTTACAAGAGTTTTACTCTATTAGAAAGATAGCATTATATGCAAACTCGCTGATTACTTATTTTTAATGGTAAAGCTCGCCAGCAAGACTCTTCACGTCGTAAATAAATAATCTTCAAGCGCACACTAATTGACTGATGAAAACAAGCATCCATAAACACAAAAAAATATGGGTACACTAGACCGGAGAGCGGATAGAAAATAGACAGCTTACCTCGGAACTTCACGATCGACCAAAACATGAGCGGCATGGGATACGAGTAGATACCGAGAGTTAAATAGGGAGGCGAAACGCATTTGCAGACAGAAAAAGGGAGAGGCTGAAATGCGCGAATATGAAAAGCTTGTGAAGCTGGTCGACATGGGTAATACTCGAAAATTCTACGAAAAGATGCGGCAACTAAGAGAAGGTTTCAAGACCGGAGCATACTCTTGTAGAACCCAAGGATGTGATTTACTGACTGATGTCCAAAGTATACTAAAATTGTGGAGGGAACACTTCTCCAGCCTGCTGAATGGCAGGTGAAGGTGAACCCGATTACCCAATCGATGACGATGGAGCAGACGCTCCTTTTCCCGACCATGAAGAAGTTCGAAGAGCAATTGCCCGTCTGAAGAACTACAAAGCGGCAAGGGGCCGATGGATTGCCGGACAAGCTATTCCGGCACAGCGGCGAAGAACTGGTAAGGAGCATGCATCAGCTTCTTTGTAAAATATGGTCTGACGAAAGCATCCACAACGATTAGAAGTTAAGTGTGCTCTGCCAAATCCCCAAAAAGGGGAAGAAAAAAGAGAGATCACACAATCTGCACCAACTACCGTGGGATAAACCTCCTTAACATCGCGTATAAAGTTCAATTGCGCGCATTAAAGAGAAAGATCAAAGCCCAGCGTCAACAAACTGATTGAACCTTATCAGTGTGACATTGGACCTAGCAAATCAACAACCGTCCAGATATTCACCATGCGCCAAATTTTTGAAAATACCTCTGAACAGAGAATCCACACTCACCCTCTTTTCGTTGATTTCAAAGCTGCTTTCAACAGCACGAAAAGGAGGTGCCTTTATGCCGTGTTATCTGGATTTGGTATTCCCACAAAACTAATATGGCTGTGTAAACTGACATTGAGCAACTCCAAAAACACCGTCAAAATCGGGAAGGACCTCTTCGAGCCGTTCGATACCAAATCAGGTTTCAGACCAGACGACTCTCTTTCTAGTGACTTCTTCAACCTTCTTCTGGAGTAAATAATTCGGGTTGCAGTACTAAACCGAGAATATACAATCTTCTATAAGAGTGTACAGCTGCTGGCGTATGACAATGATATTGATATTATTGGCCTCAACACCCACGCCGTTAGTTGTCGATAATTTCGTCTATCTTGTCATCAGCATTAATACCAACAACTACGTCAGCCTCCAAATCCGCCGGGGGAAGCAGACAAAGATGAAAACCTTCACACCGTTGGAAGCACCAGGTGGAGAAGGGCCTGGCTTCGCTTGGAATATCCAATTGGCGCTACCTTGCGAAAAAAAGAAACGACTGTAAACGCCAGTAAAGAAAAAGAAGAAGATACTATTTTTTCTCTTTCTCATGTATAGGGATGTGTAAAAGATCTAAATTATAAATTTTGCAGGTAAATACACACAACTTGTTTAAAGATCTGACCATAATAGTTTAGAAAGTAAAATGGCGGCAATTATCTGTCTGTAGCTCTAATCAACATAGCTGACGCACAAATTAAAGCCATCCAATATACTCCGGATAGTTTATGTTTAAATTAAAATATTATCAAGTTTCAACAAGAAAGATGTTCCTATGTACTCCTTAAATATTGGACCTTCCAACACTATATGGGATGACACAATATGATTGGTAGCACTGGAGTTATACGACTGCAACGACATATATTGACAAAATACGAAAGGATTTTTTTGGCGTCTTTCGTTGCACCTTAAGATATAACCGGCCCTACATATTTGGGGAAAAGCCCATGAACTTAGCACCCAATACCACTTTATCTTCAAATTTGAAGGACACATTTTTGAATTTTCGAATATACCAATAGATTTTTAAAAATATTTGCTGTCTGAGTAAATTACGCAGACTTAAATTTCCGTTTCCTTGCAAAAATATACTGCCAAACCAACAACTTACAACATTTTATTGCATAAAAGTAAACAGCACGTCTCAAATACATTTTTTAATAACTAAGAAGCCAGCTTCATCCCTGAGCCTTGAACTTGACACCGCACCATCTGTGTCACACGTGCGGCGGCAGGTCTCAAGAAAAAGCAGCAGGCGCCGGAGTATTGCTTAGAATCGCAAAAGGAATGAAAACAGAACCTGACGCATCCACGCAGCTGCACGTCAGGCGCTGCTCTTGCATAATTCACTGTCATTACACAAACACTCAAGCATGTGTACGTGTGTGAGTGTGTCACTCACACATATGACTAATTTCACGTACACGCAGATCACTTGATGGCAAGCGCGCATCGCTGAATTCTTAAACGCTCAGCGCGTTTGCCGCTGCCAATGAAGAGGGGGAGGGATGTGAGGCGGTAAGCGCACGGTGTTGGCGCTAGAGCGAACATACCAGCGTAGTGTCACGTGTTGCCATGTTTATGTAGGAGTGTGTGTTTGTTTGCCACATGCACGTTTGTGGCACAATATGTGACATTGCGGTGTTTCTGGCATTTGACACAAACAAGCCAACCAACACACACTCACGCATATGCTGATATGCATGTACATGTATGGGTGTGTGTGTTGGTGTGTGCTCTTAGCCGCATTAAAATCAGCAGGCAAATGATGGCTTGAAGTTAGCCGCGCCAATGCTGCCACCACCTATGACGCTGCGACGCACCGCAGTCGCCGCCAGTTGTCACTCGACTGACTTGCGCGCGCCTGCTCACGCATCATGTGCATGTATGTGCGTGTGTTTATGCAAATGAACTGTACCGCAAAGTCTGCTGAGGTCTGTGCCTCTGTGTATGTGTGTGAGTGTGCGCGCGTGCGTCTACACCGCAATTGCCAACATTACCATGCCGTCACACACAACACTCACTCACATGCCTATGTATGCATGGCTGTGTTACAAAAATACACAATTTCTAATGTGCATTTGGCAGACAGCTCGGCGTTGGGGCGGCGCGCTGCGCGAAAACTCAATTATGAATTCCGTTTCGGTATTGTTTTTCTCATTTGTTTGTGCGCTCCGGTTGCTTTGGCGCGCCGTCGCCGTGGGAAAATGCTTTGGATTTCTCTAGAATTGCGTTATAACTACGAAATTTCCATATTTATAGTCATGTCGTAGGCAACAACAACAAACACAACTTGCTCGGCGCAGAGTGTTTACCAAATTAACAACAACTAGTGTTGTAGTTGACAAAAACAATAAGACATGATAGTCACAAGCATGAAGCAAAAGTCATGCAAAAGCAATTTTCTCATTCTTTACTAATTCTTCCCATCTTTGTTGCTGCCATCGAGCACGTGTTGTAGAAATTGTGGTAGTGTAGGATATAAATATTTACTGTATAGGTTTGGATCTAAGAATGTCAAACTAGCAAAAAGTTCTCTAGCAATCATACGAACACAGCTTAATCAAACAAGAGAGACGAGAGAGGAGAGAATACGCTCTTCAACATATGTTAGAAGACCATGAGAAACGCGGATCCACCTTCCACAAGAGAAAAGTTAGAAGACCACCAAACTTTTGCCAATATCTTATAAGAAGACACTTAGGTGCTAAGAACCTCTTCCTTTCTTCATATCAAAATTTAAAAATCATATTTTTACCAAGTTGAACCGTGTTCCTTTAATAAAACTAGTAGATATTCTTCTTCGTAGACAACGCTTACGTGGTTATAGCCGACTTTAAAACAGAGTGTCAGTCGTTCTTCCTTTTCGCTATTTGGCACCAATTGGAGATTCTCCAACTGGTCTTTACAGCCGAGTGTAGGTCTTCCTCTTCCTTTGGTTCCTCCGGCGAGTAATTCATCAAAAACTCTGAGAGCTGGGGTGTTTTTATCCATTTAGACGACATGACCTAGCTAGTGTAGCCGCTGTCTCTTCGGTAAGCTATGTCAGTGTCGTCGTAACTCGTACAGCTCATCGTTCCATCGTATGCAATGTGACACTATTTTGAAAACAAGTTGGTTGAAAAGCTTGCTACCTTAAAAATTATTACCTTGACTACGAGTTGCAATTTTAGACTCTAATCGAAGCTTATTCTACACAAAATGCGCTCTGTTGGTATTCTTATGTTATCCTTATAAAGCTAAGTCTCCAATAATATGGATTTCGGACCAGATTTATTTCAAAAACGTCATACTTTTCTTGCGTTCCTTAAGCCGGCTTTGAAAATATATTGGAAAACTTCAACTTTTCTATACACTCTATTATCTCGAGCAGTGGTGGTCTTTAGGTTAGGCTCCCTCAGTCTGGTGGGACTATGAGACTCTTAAGACTATTATGATACTCCTTTATGCCGCCAGACAAATTCCTGTAGTTGGATATCAGTTATAGTAAAAACTCACTGAGCCTATCAAAAATCTTTTGCGGTGTCCACCTGGAAGTCTTGAAGTATGAGACTGAGGTGTTTTTGCCTTGATCTGTCACAGTGGGACTTTCTATGAGAAAGTGTATTTTTTAAAACCAACAATCTTACGCATACATCATGATCGAACAGTGTCCAATCAGATCTCCTACGGCCATTGAAAGCTGTACCTTGCTGAGAGCGAAGAGTTTACTACACCTCTTATGGTTTACCTTGAGCCAGAAAGGCTTTTCATAGCTGCTGATAGACGACCAATACTTGCTTAGCTGGTCTCATATCCAACTCGTAATGAACGACCATAAACCAAAGGAGCTGCTAATCATACCGATAACGAGGATTGAGACTGTAGTACATAGCTGCCCTAGCAAGCTCATCAGCCAAACAGTTTCCTGTAAAACCGCTTTAGCAATACACCTAAACCAGTTTTTTCATACAAAAACTTGACTGAAACTACTAGCACATCACGAAAACTCAAGGCTATTATCGCTACCCCACCATTGCAATAGTTAGTCACCAGTATGAGAGAGGTTTCGTTCCAGAGCAGCAGAACTACTGCTAACTTTATGACGGCTGCATCCGCTTGAAAAAAGCTGCATTGGTCAGGAAGTCCAAAACTGTGTACTGTTTTGATCTCTATCAATTACCTATATCTCCCTCAAGTTTTCATGTTATTCTTTCTTCGTCATTCATCATCTTTTATATTATTCACATCTTTTATAAATAATTTCCATTTGTTTTCACTGATGATGTCGATAACGGGAAACCAGAAAAAAACAGCAGTCAACTTAAGGTAGAGAAATTCATCGAAAGAAATTAAAAAATTTGTGACAAATTCCTGGAGAAGCAATATCTGTGAATAAAACACAAGCAATTAGGTCGATGACAAGCTCCTGCCCTCGTAATACAGTTTCGGAGGATTCATATATGAACTTAAAAGTATAAGTAAGTCCGATTTCTTCGCGAAGTCTGTCTGCATTTCTGAAGATAAAGCACTCGCTCGGTGGCATACCGCCGAATCCTTCAGAATCTTCAAATTCGTAGTTGGAGGCTGATACTACAGTCGACCTCGTTCGAGTTCTGTTCTGTAATCCCCACCTATTATATAATATATATTTGCATAAAATATGGGGTAGTGCATGAGCCTATATAACAGAAAGTTTTTTCCATCATAAATGCTGAACTGTTTATGTGTATGTTTGCTACCCGCCTTCACCTCAAAACTCTTCTTCAAAGCCTGACTTTTGTATGTTGCAAACATCGTGGCAAACATAATATACCTAGTTCCGGGTATAAATGTCAAACCAATGACACGTCAACTTAATCGCTTGAAAATTAGTGACTAATTCCAATGTGAAAACATCAATTAATCAAATTTATTAGTTTGTTGTCAAACAAAATTTAATTGAAGCCTTCAAGCGTTAGTGCTCAATCATATTTACACACACATATATGTGTGTTTAATGTCAATGAAATTCACAAAATCACAAAAAAATAATATTTTTCCGAAACGCTAATTATATTTTCGGCTGTTTATTAAACAAACTATGACATATAGGTGAGTAAATATTTGGACAACATTTTTCCGCCAATACACCAACGAATTTCATCAATTTACTTGCTAATAGGCGCAATCAATCATACACTACCACACACACTCACAAACAGATGCGTTAACTTGACTGCGGCGATGCATGAGCTGTCAGTTGGGTGATGACGTTTAATTGTCTGCCTTTATTTTTGACTGTCACAAATCAAACAGTCAATAAAGTAAATTGACTTAATTGCATATATGTGTGTATGTATGCGTGTGAGTTTGTTGGTAGCTGCTTGTTTTTGGAAATATATAATCCACCTAAATTGGCTATATGTGTCTAAGCATGCCTACATGCCGCTATGTAATCAAATGCTTCTGAGCGCGAATATTGTTCAGTGAATAATTGCTTCAAACGCCAGCCTATAGACACCCTGTAGGAATATTAATCGGTTATATTTGAGCGATACAGCAAAACGCATAAGTATAATAGGGAGCTTCTATTCTTGACTAAGTAGTTTTCAACTATTTAATACCTAAAAAATATTTTGAAAATATTCTTAGCAAAAGAAGTCCATTGAAGCCTTAAATTTAGTAATGTATACTATTTGAATCACAGCGCCATCTGTCGATGCGAACTATTTTTAAATTTTCAGGAGGTTCAGACCACATATAAACAGCTTTCTCTGAAGTGTGTCCTATGTAGTAACGGCTTAAATTGATTACCAAAATCTACACCTACCCAAATGTGACCGGCTTATTCGTTCGTGACCGGTATATTCGTTCGTGTGACATTTCTTGTGTTCAATCACATACGTTCCCTGTCAATTTGCGCTGCGTATGAGTTCGATTGTCGAAAATCCAAATCAAAAATGTCACCTTTTAGCAAAGCGCAAACACACCAAAAACACACACACATCGGCTGTCATATGAGTAAATCAATCTAAATTTATATATAAGCCTGTGTTGGGGCATGTGATTTTACTTCGGCAAACAAATGTGGTTACTGAAATAGCATATTTCGTACCTCTCTTTGTGCTTCAATGTGGTTGTGTGTGTTCGTATTTGTTTGTTAGATGATTACACATATGTCAGACACGTCGTCAAAGGCTTTGCCAACAAACGCAGTATTCACCACAGCGTCGCGTCGTGAATAAATAAACAAATATTTGCCGAGGCAGGGATGCATTTATGGGTGGGTGAAGTGCCTTGGTAGGTAAATTGTGGTACACGAATTTCTTAGTGAGTATGTTGGTGTTATTTCTCTCAGTTGCTGGGTATTTCTTAAAGGAAAAATTAAATTTAAGAAAGCCATTTCAAAAAAAGAAATAATAAATCAATAATATCGATTTTTGTCATATTTATAATACATAAAACGAAAGCTATAGTCTAAAATAATTTTTAACACATATTTTTGGATTAGATTCAATACTTTACATCAGACACATGCAACGAAAACTCCAACGATGTGTAGCTTGAAATTACTCTTTTTTCTGAATAAACTTTGTTTTTGTTAAATATTGTTTTCGATAGTGAAATTATCGGTATTATGCCAGGTCTACTTAAATGCCACATATCTACTTTCTACAAGAATATTGCAGTTGTATAAATATTTTCCAATCAAACGATAAATTTATGGGCAATATAATTGATGTTTTTGTAAATATATCATTATCGTAGAAATTTTCTTCTATCGAAATATCGATATGAATACTTAAATTTTTTCAAATAATTTGCTAATATTTTTTTAAGTAAAATATTTGTATCAAAAAACAGATTGAAAATATCGTTAGTATTTTATTTTTCAAATATATTTTAACATCATATATCAATAGTATAGAAAGTTATTTTAATTCGTTTTTTCCAAAAGAAAATTTATCGAAATGACAAGAAATGCTCTGACCTTTATTTAGTATTAGAAATATTTAAAAAAATTTCTTATTTAGAATTAGAATCGAAAACTTGATGACAATACAATTGATCTTTTGTTATTTTTATCGATATCATAGAATTTAATTTTTATCGAAAAATCGATATATTTACTAAATTTTTTAAAATGACTTTAATTTTTTTTTAATAATTACAGTAACATATCACAAAAAACTTTTTATCGAAAAACGTCTTAAAAATAATAAATATTATCAAAAGGAAAGTTTTAAAAATATCGATAGTATTGACAATAGCTTAGACGTTTATTTTGAATATATTTTTTTTGATAATAAAATAATCGATATGACGATTATGGTACATCACAACTCATGAGATGTCCAAACCTTAATACAGCATTATTACTTTTAAAAAAATATATTTGAAAAGTATTTTGAATTAATTGAGTAGTACATGACCAACTAATATATGCTCTGGGAATTAATCCTTGTCGTAGAACTTAAATTTAATCGAAACATCGATTATTAACGGTTTTCCCTATATTTTGTTTCAATATTTTCTCAGATATTTAAAATACAATAAATGTATGTTTTGCTAATTTTATCATTGTCGTGCCATTTAACGTTTATCGAAAAATCGTTACATTTACATACTAAAATTTTTTCAAATAATTTACAAAAGTTGTTTCTAAAGAATTTTTGATATTACCAAATATATTGTATAATAAGTATCAAAAAACGTTTTTTATCGAAAAAATCAGTTTTGAAAATATCGATAATAACAAAATAAGACATTGAAAAGTATAAATTAAGAATTTTTGTAATTAAGTACAATTAATGGCAGCTTAAACTTCTTTAAAAATATTTAAAAACTATCGATAAAAACTATCGATAATATTTGCAGGTTAGGCATAAGACATCGATTAAAAAATTGTGGGTAATAAATTGAAGCTAAAAGTTTTTGCTTAAATAAACTACGGGAATTAAAAAAATATATTTTCAATTCTATATAATTTTTTTCGATTATAAATATCGATAGATTAAGCAATTTACGCTATCAATGTGAAAATTCACTGAAAAGTTATCGATAAATGCACAAAAATTATCGACAAACCGATCATTTCTTTCTAAATTTGCTAAGCATAATTTTTTGAAAGACAATTCTGAATTTTGCTTAGTTGGAAAATTTATAGATATTACGATGTTTTCAGTTTCAACTGAAACAAAAATTATAGACTTTTATTTATATATACTATACATACATTCATATTTTGAGTTTAAATTGCATTTATCCATTTCCCACTCCAATTGAGTGATTTCTTAAAATTTACCGAAAATTATGCTAACACCATAGCAACTTTATATTATTTTTTTTTTTCAATAGTTTAAAGGTAAAACATATCTAATTATGTCTAAGATAAGACTTTGTTTGCTCTCAAATTTATCGTTCTACTTTGGAATTTTATTTGCGCCGACGGCCGCTTAAATTTTTTATGTGTCTTCTTTGCTTATTTCCGACAAGCGTTATAGTGTTAACGCCGCTAGCAAAAAAACAGCAAAACAATTAAATATTTTCACTGACTTTTTAATGCAGATGTAGTATGAGTTAATGCTAGCGGAATTATGTTTAATTCAAGTTATTATTTTAATTTAAGATATTAAATTTAAAATAACATTAGCCAAGTGCTCTTCATAGCTTGAAACTGTATGCTGGGAACTGCCGTTTCATGTGCATGACAATGAAATTATCGTCATAATCATTATCTTTATTTTATACTCTATGGCTTGTTGATTATAATGCACATTTTTTATATATATTATTTTTGCCTATTAAAAAATTTGCGCTTTATTTACTTTTATACAATTTTATTTCCGGTATAATAATGTGAGACGTCTCTTCAAAGTGTGTGACTTTATTATTTGAACAGAAAGGAATGTATTACTTTTACTAGCATATAGCCGCAGCATAATATAATTCACTTAATTTTTGATGACTATTAGTCTGTCTTTGTTATTTGAGGTAAAACTTAGATATGTTCATACAATACTTAAGAAAGGTTGGTAGTTCACATGAGTATTGATCGGAATTATTGTCACGATCACAAAACGCCATTAATCGAAGATATATAAGCTGCGCTGTGAAGATGAGTACGACGATAACCACGATAACCACGTCCATTCCGGGTATGTTGATAATTACTAAATGAGTGAAAATTCGAGAAATGAACGCTTCACAGACATACAATTTTTCGTCTATTATAATGCGGAAAGGTCTCACAGAAGCAGATGCCAAAATTGGATAAGGGATATGGCACCGTCCAGCTTTACATGAAGTCATATAGGTACTCTTCGCCAAATTTCAACCATATTCGTTGCATAAACATTACGTCGTCATTTTAGTGTCACATTATGAAAATGGATAATATGATAACAAAACACGCCTACTTCCAATATATTAAAGTTTTTAGCTCTATATGACGCCTTCACTCAAGTTTATACATTTTCAACAATTAGCAATGAAGTTATGGTAACAAAACCTTGTTTGTAAGATATTACATTTTACCTCTAAAAATAGTCGAAATCGGACTTTAACTTATCAAACCCTCAAATACTGAACATGTGGAGAAGAATACATATAAGGTTGGATTTTCAAACAAAATATCGGTCAACTTATGAAACTTATAATTGCAATTCTGAAGAATATTTTCCCAAAAGTTATATGTCATTGTGTCAAAAATGGGTAAAATGGCAATAATACCTACCCTAGCCTCTACTAAAATAGAGATACTCGGGTTTCCGGTTGAGTTTATATCACATAGACGGGACAATGTGTAAGATATCTTAGTACAACTCAGAGCGCATCTTTTCGCCCTTATCCCATGGCGATGTCTTGAATATATTTATATGCCAAAAATGAAAAAAATGGATCAATACTTCCATTAGTACGCATATATCTATCATAAAACCGCATATATTGGGTTGACCGAAAAGAAACCGGTGATTTTGCAAACAAACGGCGTTGAAAATTTTTTGAACGGCTTATGATTCTGTTATTGCATTTTTGCTTTTGTCAAATATCAGCTGGCACTTTTACCTTGCCTTAGAAAAATATGAATTTAATTAATTTTATTTATATTTGTGTGTTTGGCGGCAATTTTAATATGGAGCCCATAAAGGAGCATTTTACTTTATTATTCCGTAAAGGAAAAAAATGCAGCTCAGGTTGCTAAAAAGTTACGTGATGTATATGGTGACAAAGCCTTAAAAGAAACACAGTGTCAAAGTTGGTTTGTCAAATTCCGTTTTGGGGATTTTTCACTCAAAGACAAGCCACGTTCAGGTCGGCCAAGTGCAGTTGATGATGACATCATCAAGGCTTTAATCGAATCGAATCGTCATGTAACTGAGCGTGAGATTGGAGAGAAGTTAAATATACCACAATAAACCATGCATGATCATATACGACGTCTTGGGATGGTAAAGAAACTTGATATTTGGGTACCAATAAATTGAAAGAAATTCATTTAACTAATCGCTTAAACGTTTGTGATATGCATCTTAAACGCAATGAAAATTATCCGTTTTTGAAGCAAATTATAACTGGAGATGAAAAATGGATTCTTTACAATAACGTCAATCGAAAACGATCATGGTGCAAGCATGATGAAGCGCCAAAAACCTCTCCAAAGACTGAAATTCACCAAAAGAAGATTATGCTGTCAGTTTGGTGGGATTGGAAGGGTGTGGTATATTTTGAGCTGCTTAAAAGGCACCAAACGATTAACTCGGATGTCTACTGTAAGCAACTGGACAAATTGAATACAGCTATCAAGGAGAAGCGACCAGAATTGGTCAATCGTGAAGGTGTCATATTCCACCAGGACAACGCTAGACCGCACACATCTTTGGTTAGTCGCCGAAAACTGAGTGAACTTGGCTGGGAACTTTTGATGTATCCACCATATAGCCCTGACCTTGCACCCTCAGACTACCATTTGTTTCGGTCTTTGGAAAACTCTTTGAATGGTAAAACTTTTGATAAGGACGAGGACATAAAATCCCAGAATTTCTATAAGCGTGGAATAATGAGTTTAAAGGAAATGTGGCGAAAGGTCATCCAACAAAATGGAAAATATAAAATTGATAAAAGTTCATTCTTAAACTACCTAAAATCTTTTTACTTTTTTTGAAAAAATCACCGGTTTCTTTTCGGTCAACCAATATTTTTAAGGACAAGATTAATATGCGAATTCCCCTAGCTCCCATGTATTATACACTATACTAACTTTCGCTATACTAGCAATACATTTTCCCAAAATCAATGTGACCTTGTATCAAAAATGGGTAAAGTGGGGGATAATACCTCCCATAGCCCTTACATAACAAATTTTCGGACCGAATATATCGCTGAGTGTGTATATTCATAAAATTATGTGGACACATGTCCTCTTTTATAGTGATTTCTATATTCATTCCTGACCTTCCACTAGCCTCAATATATCGGATATAGTAATATCGAACTTTCCACTTGTTAGCCGTTTGTGTTAGTTAAACTATGTGCTGTTTTAATGAAAATAAGTTCGCCTACACCGGAACTTGGCTCTTCCTTACTTCCTTATAAACACAAAAATACAAATAAATTTACTGTAAAAAGCAGTGCGCCATCAACAGCAACAACAAGCGCACCCACTTTGTCACAATTGCTGTCGACACAATTGGACTACCCAAAGCAACAAACAATTGCCCATCTTTACACCAGTACAACTGCAACACCAACAACCGTTACGCTTGCATTCGCACCGAAATGCTGGTGTGCTGCGCTCGCTATCACTTTGCACTTAATTTTATTTTGCAGAACTTCGCAACGCAACATTTAATGTCATTGCTGATGAAGCGCGCGCTGACACACTTGTGCGCCTTTTACTAACGGTGTTCCTTGTTGTTGCTTATTTTGCAGCTGTTGTTGTTTTGTGTGTGTGTGTGTGGCAATCGAGTGGGAGTTTGTAGGAAATGTTGCACGCGTAGTAACGGTGCTTTGTTTGTCGCCGTGTCGTGTGGGCAACGCAGCAGAAAGTGTCATTTCATCAGCTACAATGTTGCCTCATGTGTGTGGCAACAAGCGCCCTTGGAGGCATCACACACACAACAGGGCGTACGCATAGAAATTTATTTGCTTCACGCATTTACCATGCCGCCAATGTTGCAACACAGCCGGCTGATGATGCCACATTGGCAACATTTGCATTGCTATGAGCGCGCGCTTCAATGCCTTCTGCAAATTTTTAGATAAGAATGATGTGGAAATGTGTTGTTGCAAGCAGCTGTTGGTGTTGCATGCACACTCGCGCGCTCTCTACTGCCACAATCACGCGTCTACAAGCTATGCTTCTATGTTAGTTGTTGTTGCTATCAATGTTTTGCTGGATGTGTGCTGTCCGTAGTTGTTGCTGTTGCTTGCTGCTCTTGCGCGTCTGTTCGCCGCGCACCTAATTGATACTGAGTGCATTCACATGTGCGCTACTTTTGCGTCGCTCCGGCATTGCGTTGCCAAAGAGGAGAATTCATAAGCAAATAATTACGTATACGCCATGCGCCACAAACCTACATTCAGCAAACTGCCTGCCTTCCTGCCCTCCCCGCCGCTCTTGCACGCAGTTACATCACATTACTTAGTACCTAATTTCTAAGTAGCAATTTGTTGTGTTGCATGTTGTATAATTGCATGACTGCCGGCTCAGCGGTGGTAGAGTGTGGTGGTGCGCTTCACAGTTGCGATGTGCTCATAATTTAGTTAGAAGAATATTTAGTGACACAAAATGACGAGAAAATCTCTCAAATTATGCGAGTCTACATTGTTGTAGTTGCAGTATTGCATACTGCAGTGCCGCGCAGCTGGAAAATATTTTTCATTCGGGTTCTGTGCTTTTCGGATTGTGAGTGATAAGGCAAAGAAACATTTTAAATAATTTATTTAATGGTTAATATTTTAAACGTTGAATGGCGAACACATTTGGCGCTAAACTCATTTTTAAATTGCAAACTGAACCTTCTGAAAAGCTTTGGTCGTGATTATTTAGATGCCGCAATATTGAATGAGAACTGTGCGTTAGACTTTAAAGCTGGTCTTCTTGAGTTCTACAACGAATTCAAAAAGTAAGATGAATTTGTTTATAAAATGTTAATTCTTTATTTATTCTTCCAAATCAATTTCATTCCTTCAAAGTAGTCCTCTTCCGATAAAACGCACTTTTAGTAAGACTTTCCAGCCTTGGAAACAGTTGGAATAGGCTTTTCCGGTATAGCCTTCAAGATCTTCTTCGGTTCGACTTTTATCTCCTCAGTCGGGACAAAACGGTGTTCTCATATTCGAATTTTTAGTTTGATGAATATACAGAATTTTTGATTTGCTGAATATAAAAAAGTCGCTCAGAGTCAAATCAGGCGAGCACGTTGGTCGTGGAACGATATCCAGCATTTGCAGTATGACATGGTGCATTTGAGCGATTTCGACACTAATCGCGACCCGACTCGTTTCAGATCAAAAAACAACGAAAAATATCTTCAGTTTGCTAAAAATTGTCGACATTATCAAGTTCCCGAGCCTAAGCCTGGTAGTATATTTGCTGGTGTAAGAAAAAGTTGGTGGTATATTCTTTCCAATAAGTCAAAGCTTAATGAAAATATTAGTTTGGCCGACTATTTTCGGAAACCCTCCGACAATTGGGCTTTCAGGCTTCGAAGTGATTGCAGCAATCTCCATATAACTGTAATCAGTAGATGAAGTGAAATTTTTCAGTGCGCTGTCTAATTTTTATCCCAATATCACTCAAATGGATTACATAAGCTTTGCTAAGCTCTAATGCAGTAAAGCTTCTAGTGCCGTTAGCTAAGTCTGGTCCAAATATAAATACAGACATCTAATGAATGCCTGTCCATTGGCAGATCTATCATTTAATTAATTGCTGAAGTTGTAACAGTTTATGAACAATTGGAGTCTATAAGGAAATCTTAAAACTCTTACCGGTTGCCAGTTTATGACGCGCTGACGAAGAATAAGATGAAGTATTTTTTAATAATTTCTTTCTTGCAGAACTCGGCATAACATGAATTATAGATCTCATGTCATCAGCCTCCAGGACCATCGATCTGACTGAAATCCAGATTCAACTTTAAAAACATACTACTTCACAGAGGACTTGTCTTTGCCAAATGTAATCCCACGCTTGCGTATCCTCCGTAGAGTCAACTTAAACTTTCTGAATTTAATTACGGAATTTTACGAGTTAAAGTGAAGAAAGTCATGGCAGTCCGCATACAAATGGAAGTTTTTTACTAAGCACCTCTGCAGAGCTCTCTGAAAAATCAACGCCATAGTGGTGTTATTGCATAAAAGGGGCGTGTCAAACCTATATAGGCCAACATTTTACGCTTTGTATCTCTGAAACTGTTAGTCGAAAAACAATATTTTATGAATATCAATGGGAATATATGGTAACGGGTTTTTCTTAAAATTTGAGTGGAGATAATCAGATATAGTTAATTTTTCTAAGATATTTGTATATCAAACTCTTGTGAATGCATTCTTTTGAAGTTATTTTTGACAAAGAACTAAATTTTAACCATTGCAAGATTAAGGCTGAAACAACGCTGTAATCTTATTTTCGGCAAGCTAGTAGCCATAGCCGAAACTGACAATAGCCATCTCAGCGATTTTGTGATTATTTAAAAGTGCTTTGTCGATCTATAAAAGTCATATGATACAGTTTTTAGTAGTTTTAGGTACCACACCGACCGGCGTTCTAAACTGACCTCTTAACCTAACCTAACTTAATCTAACCTAACCTAACCTTATTTAAGTTAACCTAATCTAAACTATTCTAATTTTATATTAATCTCGTTAACCTCTGTAGGTTTGCCGATAGTGCGCCTATTGAGAAATTTTAAACGAGTTAAATTGAGAATAAACCAACTCGTCTTACTCCGCATGGCTTTGTCAATTTACTAATTTGATATATAAGGTCTGTTTCAAAAGAAAGAGGACTGTTAAAAAAAAACAACAAAAAATAATATATTTCAAAAGTTACATTTTTTTTATTCAAAGGAGTTTCCTTTTGCTTCGATACAGCGTTTAGCCCGGTCAATTAGCATTTCAAATGAGTGTTTAAGGTCATTTTTCCTTTTGGATAGCTGAAATGTCCTAAAACCAGTGTCCTTTCATGGGCAGATGAAGTTTTCCAAGTAGTTAAAAATCAGAATGCCAGATCAGGTGAAGAGGGTGAGTGATTAATGGTTAATATGGAGTTTTTTTGTCAAAAAATCAGTGACAAGCCAGGACCCTGCCTCACGGTTTGGGGGTCGAGCACGACGACTGCATGATAAAAGACGCTTCATAACACCAAGGTACTCGTAAAACACAGCATTAATCGTTTGGCCAGGTGGGACGAACTCTCGGTGTACAATACCCTCGGTGTCGTAAAAACAAATCAGCATTGTCTTTATTTTTGACTTCTGAAGACGACTTTTTTTCGGTGACTTCTGACCGTCACAGAGGTCCTCACGACCTTCTTGGAATTGCTTAAACCACTCATACACATTACTTTAGGATAGGCACTGATCACAATAAACTTTTTTCATCATTTGAAATGTTTCAGTAAACGTTTTCCCAAGTTTAAAACAAAATTTAATATTTGCTCTTTGTTCAAAATGCATTTTACGACCGATGACTAAAAGCTGCTGTCACTTTTTGATCGATAACATCGATTATGGTAAACCAATTGTCTTAAAATTTTTACGAAATGTCAACAAGAGATCAAACTTTTTATTTCATATACCCACCAATAGGTGACGCCAACAGAAACAGTTATATTTAAAAAGTTCTGTCTCTTTTGCGACAGACCTTGTAAACCTACATATGTACTTAGTTCCTAAGCTGATGAAATGGGAATAAAAGTGTTTTTTCAGCACGCAGTTTCCAGCAATTTCCGTCAAAAAGTCGGATAACAAAGTAAGTTAATGTAATTGCTGAGAAGATCAAGCACGCCTTCTTCACAATTCATGAGTGCACTCTTAACGAATTCAGGGCCAATATCGGCGCTCTCCTCTCGAAGTGAGTGCAAGCCTCTATGAAGGAAACATCTAGCGCTACCTTGATGACAGCCAACTCCGATTCGAAGTCACAGGCTGAATCTTGCTGCGGGGATACTTCATAAAGAATTTGGTTTCCTACTTAATATTAATTATTTTTTCTCAGAACAAACCATAAGCCAAACTCCACATTTATAAACAAGTTTTAAAAACTGGAAAAATTCACACTTAACGGTTATCTTTCGTAGAACTTTGAACAAAAACAGCGCCATTTCACTATTCTCCTACACAATTACATACAACAAGCGAACAGTTCGCAGTACTCTGCCTGCACCAAGTTAAGCAAAGCTCTGGCACTCGTCGTGCATATGCAAATGTGAGTGTTAAAACAAAAACAAAAACAAAAAAGCGAGTAAGAGCTTACAGAAATATTACAGCGATAAGCTGCGAATAATGTAGACACTTCAGTGCGAAGCCACAGCCGGCGAGAGCGGCGAAAGTTTTTATTTAACGTAACTGGCACTGGTAATACAGTGTGTGTGTGCTGCGGCTGCGTGTGTGCATGTAAATGCGCTTTCACTGTCACATATGCGCACGCAAATCGCCTTCATCAATGGCACTGCCACCAAATGGGGACGCTACACAGCAATAAAACTCACACACCACTCACACACACTCTCGCAGTTTTTCTTAAATTGTTAAAGCAACAAAAACACTGTAGCGTTAAAAACAGTTATCTTTGGCGCTGACTGCATTTGCAACTTAAATGAACTGCCATGCGTTGCCCACACCACACCCGCCGCGCCGCCACGCCGCCACGCCGCCACGCCGCCAACCACCAGCTGCCACATGGCTAACGGTCTACACAAAAGCAATGCGACTGCCGGCACAGGGTTGCTTTGCGTACGAACTGTTTGGCCTGCTGTCACATTTGATAAAGGTAAGCTGCGCTGCTTCAACTCCGCTATTTTTGGTATGTGTATGAGTGTGTGTGTGTGGTGTGCTGATCTTTTGGCGTGCCACAAAACGCTGCAATAAACGATGTCATTATTAGCGTGAAGTTCTGCTTTGTGCGTTCACATTAAAAGTTTGCGTATATTTTTCGCAATTTTTTGGCATTTTTTTTCTCGCTTTGTTGTTTTTGGCTTTGATTTTGGCGCAAGTGGAAAGTGATTTTTATCCCCATTGACTCTTTTTTTTTCTTCTTCTTCTATGTGTTTGGGATTTGTTTGCTGTCCTTTTCGGAATTATTTTGTCATTTCGCATCGAGACTTGACCGCAAGCTCAGCACTTCCACTGGCTGCGGTTCGCTTGTTTTGCCAACTTTAACTTTGACAAAGGGCTGTCAGTGCAAATGCAATTGGGAGATGTGCTCGACAAATGGCTTTTTGAAAACTATGCGTAAAAGCGCAACTACTGAGGGGAAAGTGCAATTAACTGTAATATGCTAGTGATTTAAAGAGTTTTTCATTCTGCTCAATCCCTTAACGGTTTACAAACAGCTCTCATGAACCCCTTTTTTCTGACCCCTTTGTCTGACCTGTGGGGGAATTATGTTAATGCGACAAGTTGGCTGCTTTTCAGAACACTCGTTAATTTATTTTAACAAAAATTATTACTTTTTTTTTAAAAAACACCATTATTATTTATCAATATTGCGAGGGTTTTGGGATTTTAATGTATAAACTTCTTTTCTAATCCTCGACAATTAAAATTCGGACTTCATCCCCTAGTTAAAGATCAACTTATGGTTGATAGAAGAGAAATTTATACAATATTTTTGTATTTCCTTATATAAAAGAGACTTTTCATTCTGAGCCTATGAAGTTTTTGCGAAAAACTTACAAAAATCGTTGTAGTATGCGGTGGTGCGTTATTGTGGTGCAAAAACCAAGAGTTGTCGGCCCATAATTCCGGTCACTTTTTAAGAATAACTTCGCGCAAACGACGTATAAAACTCAAATTGTCTTCCTTGTTGACAGTTTAGTTGGTTGGAAAGAATTCTGAGTTCACCACACCTCGATAATCGAAGAAAACTGTCAACATAACCTTGATTTTTGAGCGCTTTGACGCGGTTTCTTTAGTTTCGGCTCACCTTTGCCACGAAATTCACCCGGTAAAAATACGTTTCATTCATAACATTCTGGTAGTCGGAAAATATTGATTTACAGACGTTAACTCGACGGCGTTTTTCAAAAAAATTGAGTATTTTTGGAACCAATCTTGCTTTAAATTTTGTGGGTCTCAAATGATATTTAAAATAGTTTTCACCAATCCTTCAGAACATCTCTAACGATATAAGATATCTGATTGTTGCTAGTTAGATCTTAGTTAGAAGGTGCAAACAACAAAAATCATTTTTTCAAATCCAGTAAGTATACAAGCCGTTCCATAGTACCCACAAGTGAAAAATATGAAATTTTATTACTGAAGTTAATAATTTTCAGGCTGAATTCGAACTGCCTTTTGAGTACGAAGTGACGGCGCTAGGTCGTTAAACTCTGAAAGCCTCATCAGTTCTGCAGACCTGTGAGGGACAAGGCAATTCCCAATAGCATTATTCAGGGTGTCAGTTCAATATTCTTCTATGTGCTCTGTACACCTTAAAGGTACATATAAAGGTTGTGATAAAATCAAAAAATATAGAAGCATCCATGTCCGCTGAGTATTTGGGTTATGTGGAAGTCTGAATCCCATATTGTCTATCCTCCACGAATGGATGTCTGGAATTAGTCTCTGGGTCCACCGTTCCTTGGTTGCTAATGGCTCTTTCTTTTTTTTTACGCCTACGGCTAGGCGACTCTGATAGCTGGTCTACTGGCGCGAATTCGTCTCCCAGGCTCTCAATAGACGGCATACTAGGTAGCACTTGTTAGTCGTTGTTTTCATCGATTTATTAAATATATACTATATGCTAATCTAGGCATATTAGCTAACTCTATACCAAATTATATTCAAATCAACCCAACCGTTTAGTTGTGAAGAAGTAACAAACCTACACTCTCACAAACTTTCGGCAAACAGAGTCTAAGGGCACCAGTAGCGCGGCAGTTGGCGAAATTTCTCTTCTCTAGGCCACTTCTTTGGCGTTCACTGGCGCACGTAAAGGCTGTACTAGGTAGCTAAAACTGTGTTTCGAGCGTTGCAAACGGAACAAATCATTAAAATTGCTGCGTTTGTGCTTAAGCGCAACACCTGTATTTAACATACACCGAACTTCTGCCGTCTACGTGTGGGGCAGTTTTTGTTATTTCTTCTTTCAAACTGCAATATTACCATTTATGTAACTTATTAATAATAAATTAAAAATAAAGCAGTGTTACTCATACGCCATGCTGCACAAATATTTTTGTTATACTTAGCGGCTACGAAGTATTTCTTTTACAATCTAGTCCGTAAGGAGAATTGCTAGAGATTTTTTACTTATTTATAAAAAATTTCTTCTGAATATATATAACATTCGCTAATCTGCACACAAAATAATTGCTGCACTGGCCCTTCAGAACCATAATTTATTCTGTAACTGAAATCAAAAACTTAAATAAACCAAATTAATTTCTTATCACATCTTTTTTAATTTTTTTAAAATGTTTGTTAATATCAATATAATTATTTTTTATTTAATTAGTTTCTTCTTAACACATCTTTACCAACAATAAACTTGTTATATATTTTTTATCACCTGTGGTAATTTAGATATTCATTAAAAATTGAATTTCAAATCAATTTGCATGCATGTGATATATTCAATTACACATGTGCAATTAGTTTCTAATATACTTGCCACAATAAATAAATAATTTAGATATAATTGTAAAATTTGCTGACAATTACTACAATGCTGATGACACAAACATGAGCCAATCATTTCATGCAGTGTGACACAAACACACATGTACAATGGCTTATATACTTAATTATAAGTGACAACGCGCGTACATACAAGTATATATACTCACATATATATACATATATACATATATATATATATATTTATGTTCAAATAGCTATGCATTTGTACTGAATTCAAATAAATGCAATCATTTGCTGCCAATTGCAATCCTCCAAAGTCCGATTTACACGCTGGCTGTTGCACAAATAAGCGCCATTAAGCTTTAATAACAGATTGAATAACGGTAAATGCGCACTCATTACTTTGCGCAACAAAACGATGTCTGTGCACGTTATATGTGTTAATATATTTTTACTCAAACAGCTGATAAGATGAGCAGATTGCTTTTGTGTTTGGGTAGAAATGTGTGCATTAATATATATGTATACATATTAGGGTCACCGTTATTTGGCAAGTTGATTTTTCTTTTGTACAAAATGCTCTACAGAAAAGGTCTGAATAATTTTCTCCATAAAAAGACCTTAACAGCTATGCATCAAATGAACTGAGTTCCTCATACGACATGGTGTACTGGAAGCTTATGCTCAGCCCTATGTAGTATTATACAGCTGATATATAAAATTAACAGCGAATGACTTTTGAAGGATACGTTTTATGGAAATAATCATTATTTTTTTTGTTTTTGTATAACGGAGCATTTGATGTAAGAATATCACATTTTCCATCCACTTCAAAAAATCGCATAATATATACTATACATAGGAAAGGAAAAATCACAGCCAGATTTTAAATTGAAAACATGGAGCTTCCTTCGATACTTTTTTGTGGGTCATAAATTAAAATTTAAAGGGGATTTGCAAAACAAAAACAAGAAAAAAACATTAACTTCGACTACAACGAAGTTATACTAGCCATAACTGCGGTCAATTTGTATGACAGATATATGCTATAGTGGTCCGATCTGAATAATATATTGGGAGATTATAACGCTGCCTTTGTAAAATAATCTGTGTCAAATTTTGTGAATATATCTTATCAAATAAAATAATTTCACATACAAATATTATATTTCGACGGATCAGTTTGTATGACAGCTATATGATATAGTACTACGATATAAAAAATTTACTCGGAGATCATAGCGATGCTTAAGAGAGTAATATGTGCAAAATTTCGTGAAACTAATTTATGAAATAAACAAGTTTTCCATACAAGGCTTGAATTTGATCGGTCAGTTTGTATGACAGTCTTGTCCTATTGTGATCCGATATCCGCATTTCTGTCAAATGAGCAGAATTGTTGACAGAAAATAATTTCAAAACGAAATCTTTAAAACTGAGACGCTAGTTAGCATATATACAGACTGACAGACAGCATATAGAAAATAACAACTTGTCACTCAGATCAAGTAAGTATAAGTATGTCGTCATCTAAAATGCAAAACAACATAACATCAGGAAATCGAAATAAGTTTTTTATTGCTTACGATTCTCATCAAATCACATTTGTATGGCTTAAAATTTTAAGCTTTTGCTAGCAAGTATAACTAATATATAACCAATGTATAACCAATATATAACCACTTTATAACCAAAACTCAAATTTTGTTTTTTTATTGCTTACGATTAATCAAATCACATCTATGTGGTATAAAATTATAAGTCTTTGATATCAAGAATAACCAATATATAACCAATAAATGACCAATATGTAACCAATTTATAACCAAAACTCAAATTTTGTTTTTTATTGCTTACGATACATCAAATCCCATCTGTATAGCATAAAATTATAGGCCTTTGATGTCATGAATTACCAATATATAACCAATATGTAACCAATTTATAACCAAAACTCAAATTTTGTTTTTTATTGCTTACGATACATCAAATCACATCTGTATAGTATAAACTTATATGCCTTTGATATCAGGAATAACCAATGTATAACCAATGTATTACCAATATGTAACCAATTTATAACCAAAACTCAAATTTTGTTTTTTATTACTTACGATACATCAAATCACATCTGTGTAGTATAAAATTATAAGCCTTTGATATCAGGAATAACCAATATATAACCAATGTACGACCAATATGTAACCAATTTATAACCAAAACTCAAATTTTGTTTTTTATTACTTACGATACATCAAATCACATCTGTGTAGTATAAAATTATAAGCCTTTGATATCAGGAATAACCAATATATAACCAATGTATAACCACTTTATAACCAAAACTCAAATTTTTTCGCATATGAATAGTTTCAATTGTATCGTTTTTTCCTTCGCTTGTAAACTTATGAAAATTGAAATGACGTGTTTTCGGATTTTAGGTGGCGATATGTACGCTATAGCAACTCTAACACTTCCTTTAGGGCTCAGGGTATGAAATTTAAACTTTGTAGTTAGAGCATACCCTAATATATGGTGTTATTTAAGTGTCTGTGTGTTCATGTTGGTTTGCTGTTGAAAGCGTAGTGATTGCTTAAGCACATATTACTTGATTGTTGCAATTGTCACAAATGCCACAGTAAGATGACAAATGCATGCACACAACTCAAACACGCACACACAAACAAATGAGCCAGTAAATGTAGTGTATTTTACCCACAAATATCCGCAAAACCGATAAATCCTTAATTGAGTGCATGAATGAGTGAGCTAGCATGATATTTTATGTAATCAAATAGAGGTGAGCGAGCGATTGTTGTACAGTTACAGTTATTATAGTTAATTTCGTAGCTTTATGCATTAAAGCGGCCGACGAAGTTGTGGTTGCAAGGCAATCAAGAATATAATCAGCAAATAAACTAATGAATGAATAAAATGGATACCGGAAAGGCAATGCAAGACAGTCGGCCAACAACAATTAGGCACCTACTCATATATGTATGCTCTGAGGCGCTCACTCACCGACTGTGAGTTGTGCGCTGCCAAAGCACACACAATGACTGTGTAAATATGTAATCGATTTCGGGCCATTGTAATACCTTAATGACATGAGGTAAATTAGCAAGTAGGCGGCTCGTGGCAAAACGATTTCGCAAATCGACAAATTCTACCAAATTGGCAAACAAGCGGCGGTGACAGCTGCACAAACAGCAACAAACACACACGCGCATGCACAAGCATACGTTGCACAGCCAAAATGTGTGTGTGTGTGTGTGTGTGCAGCTGAGTGGGCGTACATTTAGTTGAAGCAATTCATTAAATACACATACATACGACAAGAATAACAAACGCACATACAAGCGCTTGTGTGAGTGTGTGTTTGTGAGCGCTTTGTTTTTGATTAATTTGATTGCGGTTAGCAGGTGGCAACATTGCCAATGAGCCTTAAGATGAAGTATGGACACTTATAAATTCGAATGACTTACATACATACATACATTTATATATATATACATACATGTTACATATGTTACATAACCTCAATGTAGTAAGTGTCAATGCGTAATGTTTTATGGTTGTTTTATTGTATTTGCGGCGCATATTGATGGCTATTCATTACTCGTGCGCGCCGCCAATAAGTGGTCCGGCACTAACACGCCTCCCGTCCCCCCGCCCCCCCATGCACACTTTGGCTGCTGCGCGCTAACTGTTTTAGTTACTTATGCCGCTTGGGCGCGTCCACTTCACCTTCACCCAAAAGTCGCTTTCGACGCGTTACCTCCCCATTTGACCCATTTAATACGCCTGCAGCTGTGCCGCCGCGCCGCGCCGCATCATGTTTTTCTCAGCTATTCGTGCTGTTTTGTTTTTGTCGTTGTTGTAGTAGCAATTACTTGTGTGTGTTCCGAAATAGTAGTATTTATGTCAACAAGCGCGTTACAAGCTGCCACAAACTTGTACCTCGCTTTTTTTCACAAGTTTTTCCGTTTTTCTAGCCGCTGTTGTTTTTGTTGTTGACAATCATGATTTTGCTATTGCAGGCGTTACACGATTAATTATTCGCATTGCTGGCCGTTCACAACGCTTGCGGTGCCGACGCGCTTGTGCGTATGTGTGTTCGGTTGGAGTGCGGCGCGTCGCGTTTCGCCGTTCGCCGTTCGGTTGGCAGTTTACACCACCTTTTAGTCGCTTAATTACGCATGCAGTCAATAATGCATGGCCGTGGTAGTTATAACAGCTATTAATTTACGCATAATGTCCAATGCGTGTAGTTGGTCGCTGTCGTGGGCGTTGCAAATTTTTAAAAATTAATTTTCGAAAAATCAAACAATTTTTAAACATAGCAATTTATAAAGTAATTATTTTTATTCAATTATTTTAAATTTAAATATTTACAATTCAATAAGAATAAGTTTATAAAATTTTCATTTGAAAGTCTTTAGCATAGGGTTCTCCAATAAGAGTGATATGATTTCATAGAAGAAAAAAACACTAATTGTTAAGGCAATTAAAATGTTTTTTTCTTGAAGTACTTCGATATAATTGGATTTGAATAAAACATAATTCAAATTTCTTGTCTTCTGCTTTTGCTAGAATGAATTCGATAAACCAAATTTCCAAGTATTTCTTCCACTAAATCAAGTCGTATGTCATGAAAAGCACGTTCAAAATGGAAACATTATTGACATCAAAAGCTTCAAGAGAGTCTGGTGTATTGTCAATGAACAAGGAATTCAAATAACCCCACAAGAAGTAGCTTTATGGTGTTGAATCATAACATTCTTGAAATGGTCGAATTTCTCCATTTCGAAAGAAGTACTGACCGATGATTTCACCAGATCAAAAGCCACAAGAAACTCTCAATTAAGGTGAATGTTACGATTGCTCATGAATAAGTTGCGGATTTTCTAGGCACAAAAAACGAAAGTTTTGTTTTCTTACAACAGCACTCAGATGAAAATGAGCCGTAACGGAGAAGATGTTTTTCTTAAAAAAATCTTTATCGTTTTCACGTTGCTCTATGCCAAAATCAACAAATTCACGACATTTACGGGGGTCCAGTGGCTTCACTTCTTGAGTGACAAAAATTTTATATGGGTGCAAGTCCGAATCCTTTTGGAAATGAAAATGAAATTTATTTTGCAAATAAATTTATCGCAAAAGACGAGTTAACCCATTTAGAAAGGCACAAGTCAGCGTAGATCTTCAATTTTTAGAATTTGATACTTAGGACTATCAGAGCTAATGCATAGCACATATGTATTAAACTTTTAACATATTTTCTGAATCATTATTTGTTTAAATCGATACGACTTGTCAGTCAGAATTCACACTACTCCATCATTAATTATTCTTTTACCACCAAATTCAGTCTAAGCATGAACTAAGTTTTCATTTATATCTCAGTGAGGGTCCATTCTGAGAAGTAACATTGTACAAATACAAATGATTGTTCTTTTCTTTGAATAAGGTTTTCGCCAATAATCTTCTGATAAATATTATACATTGTTCATGTGATCATGACCGGACGTGATGAAAATACATGTGATCAAATTTAAGCCGGAGTGACGAAAATATAACATTCCCTGCGTACTTTCCGTTAGTAGTGGTTGCTTCAATCAAATTCGGCATAAGTCTTTTTACCGAGAGTCGAGCACCGTTGCAAAGTCGCGATGTATTCAAATTACGCAATATCATAATAACTGTACCAACTTTGAGTTGCAAGTTATGTGGTGGGGAAGCTCCAGAGAGAGTTGAAAAACTCCGTTGGATAATTTACTACATCATCGGGATTTATTATGGAATCAACGGATTTGTATGTCACCATATCGCCAGCAATTTTTGATTGAATGGTGAAAGTCAGTGCGTCTACATCATTATTCTTTGCCGCAAGAATTGCTCGTTGACTTAACCAAGCAAAAATCTGATAATTCTTACTAATGTTTGGGAAAAAATTTTCAATAAGAGCTAATTGAGAGTCTACAAATCGACAGAAGTCGTTGGTAAGAGTAATTAATCCAGATGTCGCATCAACTGGGACTTTTCATTTTCAACAGCTAACAATTGTTTTGAAAATTGTGCAGCACTTTGAACATTTTGAAGTTGAACTCTCACAATAGTGGTTAGTGATAATGTTTTTACGTTATTCCATAAAGGTGATGCCTTCAGGCAAGCATTCAACTCATCCGCAGGCGTTCCATGGGGAATTACTTCCAACGTCTGCCTGAAATCGCCTGCCAACAAGCCGGAAAAGATATTGTTATTTCGCCGAACATCCTTCAGTGTGAAGTTAAGTGCTTCATGTGATTTTTTATGTGCCATTGTGCACTCATCCCAAACAATGAGCTTGCATTGCATCAACAATTTTCCCATTGCACTGGATCGGGAAATATTGCATGTTGGAGTATAAATTGTGATTAAATTGAATGGCAACTCAAGCGCAAAATGTGCAGTACAACCGCCATATAGAAGAGTCGCCGCAATTTCAGATGATGACGCCAAAGCTATGTCACATCTTGATCGAATAGTGGTCAAAATCAATGAAATGACAAATGTTTTTCCTGTTCCTCCAGGTGCGTCTAGGAAAAATAGATCACCGGTATTATTGTCCACCGATTGCTTTAATGTCTCGTATACTTATTTTTGCTGTTCACTCAGCAACGGCACATCATTTCGAACGAGTTCCTGCAATGTATTAACATTGTATTGCAGCTTTCGATTTAATTCTTGGTTGAATGCATCGTGCATCGATCGATTTGGCGCAATCATTCCTACTTCAATCAGTAGCTTGTTAGCAATAGTCAAGCATTGATCCTGTTGAAATTTTGATTGATTGATTGTTGAAATTTTTCTTGAATTTTCTTAAAAGTAGTGCAGTTTCCAGTTTATTTCGTGCAACAAGTAACAAACAAAAGTTGCTATAATCTGTTCCAGCTCACCATAGTTTTTATATATTAGTACTAATTGCTATTAGTGTAGTATTGAATCAGATATTCTCCTACTACTGTAAAATATTCCTTTCTGTCAGACTGATTCAAATTTCTCTTCTTGTGGTATTAAATTTGAAAACAAGTGGAAATTTCCTCAAACAAATGCCGATTCGTCTACTTTCGATTCATTCCGATACTACTATTGGAGACCTTTTTCAATTTAGTATAGCAATAAAGTAATAAAAATTAAGCGTAGCCTACATTTAGGAGCTGTGGAATTTTATCTAAGACACGCACCAAAACTCAGAAGACCATGCTTGATGTTAAGTGCTGCGCTCCACAGTGGCATTTCAGCGGAAAAAATAGGATTTTTCCACTTTCTTTACTTTAATGATTTTGTTTTGTAAAGAAATATTTGGATAAGAAAAATTCAACAAGTTTTTTTATAAAAAGTGAAATTTTATAGTTAAAAAAACTAACAGAAGTCGACGGAAAGTTGTTCAATAAAATCAGATTAAAATTATTGTCCAAATAAAGAATTTTTCTTGTGTGTAAGTTTATAGTTATGGCTCTTCTTTTATTTTTTAGTGAAAATAAAGCACCTACTTGTTTATAAAAAAAAAATTTATTGGAATTGGCAAAGTAAGCTAATTTTTATAATTTTTCAAAAATTATACTAAAAAATAGCAACTTTTCATTTTTTGATGGAAAAAAATGGATGTGCTTTGCTTTGCTTAGCCCTCTTACTATAAAAAAATTAAAGTTCCGAGTCTGTACTTTCAATTAAAAAAAAAAAAAAAAACAACCGCCAATTACCGTCCCTTTTAGTAACATCGATTTTAATTTCCACAAATACTGATGTCTTCAACAGACTTCGTATAACTTCGGATCCTTTCATAAGTAGCTTAAGGCGTCATTCGAACAAAATTTCCTTTGAACTAGATCCCATTGTTAAAGATATGGTGCTTGCATAATATTACAAATAAAAGCTAACACAATTTTTCGCCTGTTACATATTCAATTAAAACATTGCATATTATATTGGATTTTTATCAAGATAAAGGTATAAATAACGTCACTTTTCGTTTAAGTTTAATTTTTTTTCATCAGGAGAACTCAATTAAGAAGTGTCCCGAATTTCAAGTCCCTAGGTCCAAAAATAAAAATTTTGGCAATTGCAGTTATATGGGAGGTGGGTGTGGCAGTGTTTGGTTTTCCAAGATTTTTTCAAAATTTCTTAATTTAGTCCAGAGAAGTTTTTTTGCAAAGTATCATTGTTGTACAAACACTCCTTCTATTTTTTCCAAGAAATGTATGAAGCGGTGCCACTGTGCGCTCTTAAACTGAAATATACTAAGATAATGAGGAAACAAGAAAAATTACAAAAATAATCAAATTTTTTCCTATTGGAATTGCGACTTAAAGCTCCATACCATTATTTTAACTTCGTTTGCACTCTCACATATTAGTCACAAGGTGACATTGAGTCCCAACTGGAGAAATTTCCACTGTAAAACTTCTTTAATGAACGGAGAATTTTAATGTGCAATGTCTACTTAAACTTATTGCTCTTAATTACTATCACTTAGAGAATGTCATGGATAGTAAACTTAAAACATTGCAATTGAAGAGGTCAGCAGAAACTATTGAAAACTAATTCTTATTATGCTTGCTGCCATATTATAGTGCTTTACGACCAACAGCCACTGCCTAAATAGTCACATTTTCGGCCAAATATATATATTAACGCATATATATACAAATTGTTTTCAATTTAAATTTCAATTTCATGCCCTTCACGGCCTGTCACAGCTCGCTCACTTTAAGCGCTTTGAGCGGCCTCATTTTAAACTTATCTACTTGTCCACTTGCCACAAAAGCAGCGGCCTCCCACCGCTGTGACCCAGTACGCCGCCACCGCAATGCTATGTGCGCTAGCGCGTATCTGTGTGCGTGTGTCTGGAGCGTGGAGCCTGTAACTGCACTTAAATTACTTCAATTTAAGTTTTGTTGTCGTTTGTTGTTTCGGCTGTTGTTGTTGTTGTTGTCGCTGCGCGTTGCCTGTTGTTCTTAGAAGCGTTCTCTTTCTCAACTTTTCTTTGCGTGTCGTTACGCTCCTGCTGCACTTGCCAGCAGCGTTGACTGTGCGCCTTGTTGGCCTTGTTGCTGTTTGCCAGCTTCCTCTGCATTTCCGCTTCTTCGCAGGCAGACAACATTTGTGGGCGCGTGTGTTGGTGTGCACATAAATTGTGCGCACTTTTGAGTAAAACGCTGTCAAACTGCGCTTGCCGAATTCCGTTTTGGCTTACCGCCCGTTACGCGCCCATTGCCGCCAGCGCACGCTTAATAATATACTTTTCGCATTTTATTAAATTTCGTTTTTCTTTTCGCTTTGTGTGTTCACGCTTCATACACTTCGCTCCGTTTGCACGCTTTGTTAGTCGTGTCTCTTATGTTATCTGTTGCCTTGCCGCTTTTGCTGCTGCGAAGCCATGACAAACGCATTCGCTTTCAGTGTGCGCGCCTAGAAAAATGCTTCTTTTCGTTTATGGCTCTGGCTAGGGTAGTAGTAGTAGTAGATTGGCATTTGCTATTGTTGTTGGCGCATCTGTGTTGTTCAATATTTATTATGTGTTTATAGCGATTTTGCTGAGCGGACGCTTATTGAAAGCTTTCTGCATTTTATTGGAAAAGTGGCGCAATTTGTTGGAATTTTGTGCGTAAATATTATTTTTGGGAGTTCTTATTTTTTTTTTTTTTTTCAAGTTCTACATTGAACTTTTTTTTTTAATTTTAATTTTATTAATTTTTAATTTTGAATTAACTTAAATAATTTTCTCTTTTAAATTTTTGTTTTTTACCACTTTTTCGTTAATTTTTTTGTTTCGATTTTTTTCCAAATACTTTTTTTATAATATTCGGTTTTGATTTTTTGTTAATTTTTTTCGATTTTTGTTCCTTCACTTTTCAGTTGCGTACTCATTTACAGCTGCGAGCAGTGAAATAGTAGTGGGTGTTAGAGCTTTACATATCTATGAGTTATGTAAAATGCCAAACAATTTTAACATCCATTGACATGAAAAAGTGGATCATTTTTTCCAGGCAATGTTTATCACTAAAATATTTAGTTTTAAATATGTACAAGATATATTTATTTGCAAAGATGTGTTTATGCATGAAAATTGTTGGGAGCAGTAAAATAGTAGTTAAGTACTAAAAATCTTTTTTAAAAAGTACTGAAGGATTTTTGCAAGTTTCATCTATAGGAGACCTTTGTACTTGGAGGCATGGCCATGATTTTTTATAACAGCAATACATCGCTGCATCAGATAACCTACGAGACTGAGGCATATTTTCAGTGGTGTGTTCTGCCATGATTGCTGCACTATGGTCCACAACTCGTTATTATTTTTGGGTTTATCCTTCCACACCGCTTTCTTGACGTCTTCCCAACGGTTTTCAATAGGATTGAGGCCGGGGGATTGAACTGGCCTATCCATGACCTCAATTCCATTGACCCGAAACCACTTCTTTGCCACCCTACTGGTGTGCTTCGGGTCATTATCCTGCTGAAATATCCTTTTCAGCGGCATGTCCTCTTCGGCAAATGGCATCATAATATACTGTTTTATATCCTTGTATGTGTATCGGTCTATTATGCCAGTAATATTGTGAATTGGGACTACACAAAAAATTGGAGAAAAACAGCTCAATCTTAGATACTGACGGAACCCTTTACCGTCTTTTAGAACAACTTTCGACTCGTATGTCCACAAGATGTTGGCGCCATTTCTCAATCGGCCAATTCAGGTGTCCTTTGGCGAATTTAAGACGACTTGCTACATGATTTTTTTTTTAATAACGGTACTTTTAGAGGACTGCGGACACATAAATTATTATTATGTAGAAGTCTTCTCACTGTATGAACACCGCAGGCCAGGTTTAGTTCATTCCGAATCTCCATAGCTGACATTCTATGTCGAGTCTTGGCACATCTTACAACTATTCGTGTAAAATTCGCAAAAATATCCCGTGTTGCGCCCCTTTTTCCTTTTTTTTTTATAAATAATTGCATTGCGAATTATTGTGGCTTAACACCCTACAAGTCTTTCCGCTCTCTTGTATGTTTATAACAGATTCAATCCATTCTCGTTTTTCTTCACTACAGTGCTTCCCGCGGTCCAATAAAAGGCAAAGAGTCACTTTTTTTTTGCTCTTTGCATTGAATAATACATAAATAAAAGATCAGGAAACATACTTTTTGTTTGACGAAAATAATTTTTTTTTTTAGTAAAAATTATCTGTTTGCAATCAGCTCACCGTTCACTACTATTCTATTGCTCGCTCATAAAAACAGATATCAAAATAAAATCGGCTCTAAAAAAGTAAGGGTAAGTGTTCGACACTTATTGTTGTGTATAACTGGACCGTTATACTTCAGAAAATATAACTAAAATAATGATCGACTGCAATATCATAAAAGAAACAAAATTTAAAGCAAAACTTTCTTGGCCAATAGGCACTATTATTTCAATGCTCGCAACTGTATCTACACACTTGTTCATGCCATTTAGCACTTTGTTGCTGTTGTTGTTAATTTGTGTCATTTATTTACTCGCTTTTTCTTTGCACTCACTTAAGTAGCCTTTATTGTCATCAGATTCGCTGGCATTTAACGAATCTGGCACAAATTTGCTTTCGAAACTTTCTTTTATTTACAGTTTTCTTTACTCAGTGAGCAATTACTTGTTGAATTGTCACTCCCCGGTTTGTCTTGTGCTGCTATATATATAATTTATGCCATTACTCGTGCTCTATCCGCCGACCATTATCTGCACTCTTTCACGGTTCTTTAGCAATTTGTTGTATTTGTATACATTAACGCTCAAAAATTGATAAGTCAATTATTTATTACTAACAGCTGTTGTCTTCTCGTCTTACTAACTGCAGAAAATTATTAGAGTATAAAGGTGGCATCAAAAGGTTTCAATAAATTCATGCTAAAGTGCATCTCAAAAATATTTAGTAAAAATGAGATATGAAACTGCGCCAATAGTACAAATTTTTATTCTTGCATGACCTAAAGGAATAATGCTTGTTGAGAAATTATTTTGTAAAATCACATTTAGATTGCCTTTTATCAGCTACTCAAATAAGACGTCTAAAATCTGGATCAAATCAAATCACATAAAACAATTTATTGACCGCCTGTATCTTTGGAACAAATTCATGTTGGATTCCACTCGAGTATCGAAAAAAACCAAGAGCATCATCTTGATCTTTGAGAGTCTTTGGGATGTTGTTTTAGGTTTCGGCTTGGTTTTCGCCCCAATCCGATGATTGTACACTTTTTTGCATGTCAAACTCTTAAACTCTATCACATCGCCAGTTATAATTCTCTCCATGAATGTGGGATCGGAATTCGCATGATCAAGCACATCTATAGAAACCTGTATACTGTACTCTATTTGAAAAAATCGGCTTTATCGGAGCGTGTCGAGTTAAGGTGGGAGAGGTAGCTAGTAAGTAAGGCTTTGAAAACCGCACAGTAACGGCAGTAATTGTAGGTCATTACCTAAATAAAAATGGTCTGTAACCAAATTGGAAACTTATATGTTATTTAGGTGTCAATTTTATTCGAGAAATGTTAATTTATTTCACTGTCTGATCAATAGCCGATTTGCAGTTAAAAGAAAATCTTGTATTACACTTAAAGACAAAAAAAAATATTTTCAAACTATGATATACTTCTCCCCCTACAATCAGTGAGATTATGTAAAAAGCCTCACGAAGGTTATACCTTTGAACTGTGAATAACGGACTAGGTGGCAACTCCAGTAAAACAGAATTGATGCCCTTCACGAGTAAAGGAAAAATACCGCAATTAAGTTTCCCAACGGTCGAAATTGATACTAAACTGAATTGGAAAATTAACATTGAAAAATAAAAAGAATACTTACCAGGAACTGTGACTTTAAGGGGTTACATCCTCGGGCAAAAAACGGTTTTTTTCCAATATTTTTTTTACATTTAAAAAATGATATATTCTAATGATTTTTTTTTTTTTATTTAAAAGACTCATATTTAATAAACATTTTGCAAAATTTCAAAAAAATATCAAAATGGCAGTCCTAACGACGCATTTCCGGCAGTCCCTCGGAAAACGGGTGCATCCGCGTTGTCAGCAGAACTTCTTTCAGGATCATCTGCATTAAAAATAAAAATAACATGTTTTAGTAAAGACAATAAACTAGGTATTGGACGAAGGAAAAAAATGAAAATTGGATTTTTGGCAGACGTTTTTATAAAAAAATGCAAATTTCGATGAAAATTTCTCATTTTTTTTTTTTTTTTTTTTGTAAATAACTGTAATTTAAAAAAATCCTTCGTTTAAGACCTTGTAAATGATATCTCGAAGTAAAATTTCTTCAAGATAGGTTAAGTAGTTCGCGAGAAATCTTGACAACCGACTTTGAAAACATAGTTTTGAGAAAAACGCGTTTAAAGACGGCGCAGTTAGCCAGCTAGCTGCAAGCGCACAAGTTCTCAAAGACTGTATCTCCGGAACTATTTGTCGAATCAACTTGAAAATTTAGGATAATATTCTAGAGATGTTATAGAATTTAATAAGATAAAAAAATTTAGATTTTTTGAAACTGTGAAACCCATGTAACCCCTTAAACCAAAAATAGTCGTGTGGATACATACGGCCCTCATTAGACCAATTCTAATATAGGCAGCACTGATTTGGTGGCCAATATTAAACAAGCTATACACTATCAGGAAACTAAATGGAATAAAAAAAAGTACCTTGTGCATGGATTACTGGGGCTATCCGTAGCAGCAAGTTCTACTATTAGAATTAAGGAGTTAGAAGGATGGAGCAGGAAAGAGTATGGACATACATAGCACCATCCTAAATAAGACAAATCTATATATATAAGAGAAAGTTGATGTTAGTTACACCATTTATAACTCAAGAACGGCTGAACCGATTGGCTGAAAATTGGTGGAGAGGTAGCTTAGAACCAGGGTAAGGACATAGAATACTTTTTATCTCTTTATGTCAAAGTTTAGTACAACTCATAAATAAAAAAATTATATTTCAAATCATAAGCATTTGTTCAAAATTCATGTTTGTAGGAATCATTTGAATATAAACAGAGTCTTCTCAAAAATAATGCAATTACTAAATATTTGGAATAGAAGACAAGAACTGCAACCAAATACGCAGTGAACTAGATTATAACTGGCTCAGTAATCACTCGTTGAGTATATATTATACCACGTGCATCCCAAAAGACTGATGTCATAACCTATCCCGCCGCCATTTTCGTTTTTCCACGCCTGAGAACCGGTTCAACAGATTCATCATGAGGAGTCCACCACAATGACTGTCGATTAGACTCCAGTGGGAAATTATGGAGCTATGTTTCTATCACTGACGAAAAATTTCGGCTTTATTCCGATTAGAGAGCACTTAAACACTTCTCAGAATCAGTTATTCGTTGCTTTTGTTGGATTATGAACTTGCGAGGCACCTACTTTGCTCATTTCGCCTGTTTCCAGGTTAGCAAATATCTTTTCAACAGTGGATTATCTTTTCAACAGTGGATTCGTGGATTTCCCTGAGCCCAAATTCAGCAGTACTTTCCCCAAAAAGCCAAATGCTTAATTAACACACGAAATGCTTTATGATCCATTTTTTTGTAAACTAACACAAGTTACTTCACAAAATATTATATCTTATTAACTAATAGTTATAATCCAACTAATAGAAATCATATAGACGGTAGTAGTATTATCTATGTATCAGCCACAGTGGAGCGTGGACGGGTCCTCTAGTAAAAATATAAATCATACTATATCTCACCAAGGTTAGATTTCAAGCGACACTTTGCGGTGAGAATTCCCTTTAGACGCGAATGTAGACGTGGTATAGTAGGGGAAGAGGATCTACACCATTAGCACCAAATGCACTGCTTAGTGGGGGTGGGAGTATACTTTAATGATCTCGAAACTTTTATTTCTATCCGCCTGCCATACTCAGCCGGCATCTTCTAAGCGAAAGTACTAGGTATAGCCGAAATATTATCGCATCCAGAGGGTAAATCAAATAAAACTATAAAAGTTAAGAACAAAACCCCAACGAGACTGCCAGAAGCATACCCACACACAACAATATAATGTAAAATATATGTAAACACAGACATACAACCATAAGTAGGCATTTTGTGGCGCTTTGTTGTGCCACGAAACTTTGCATTGCAAACACACGCCGGCGAACAACGTTACTCATACGCCATAGCCGCCTCTTACTCGGCAGAAGTAGGCTTGAAAAATTGGAAAACTTGCAGTAAATGATAACAGTAAAGGCAGCAACGGCCTATGAATAAAACTAGTGCCAACATTTACCGTTATTTAATGCGAAATTCACACTTGCTGGTATGCGCATGTATGTGTGTGACGGCATTTGCAATGAGCAAAGTGTAAAGTGTTTAAGTAATCTGCTTGCATAGGCGCGGCGCGCTTTGTTTGTCAAAGTTTTATCAATAAATTTTAAATGCACACGCATAGGCGGCACAAATGAAGCAGAATGCGCCGTAAATGTTGCAAAAACAAACAAATTCGCAAACACTTAAATGCAAACGCACACCAACACCATGCGCTTGCATACATATGCAAATACTTATTATGCCTGCACGCGGCAAAAACATACAAAAACACAAAAGGCAACAAAAACAACAAGAGAAAAAAATAACAAATGGTGAGAAATGCGAGAATGTCAGTGGCAAAACTAAAGCGACAGTCAGTGCTAGCGCTAGTGTGAAAAGCAAAATGAAGAGCGCGTCTGTTATACGGCGCTCGTGAGCAGGGCTCGCATTGCTCCAATGAGTGACGTAGAGACATGAGCGCAGCAGTCTAAGTGCCATGCTGTCGCTCATAGGAAAGCGCATTAAAGTCGCTATTAGTACGCACACATGCTGCGCCTCAAGTGCTTCACTCACATATCCATACGCAAATACATGCTACAACTACATATAATTACTTGTGTGTGTGCGTGATTGTGTTCGCCTGCTGTGTAGCTTAGTGTGTGGTTAGCGCTTCCGTTGTGACAGCGCTGCTGCTGTTATGAAAACACTAATGTTTGTTGCTGTATGTACACATGTGTTTGCGTTATTTTTACTAGTTTCCACACACTCACAGACTCACACAAACGCACAAACACACATGCTTTCTATGCATATAGAGAAGCGCGCTGGCTCGCCTTTTATGCGCGTCAGTGTGCGTGCGGTTGCAGTTGAAACTTATGAAATGCACTTTTCGCATTCCCTCAAGCCAGCTTGGGAGCGCACACATACGCGCTCATACTCACACACAGGCGCGCGCTCTCTAACTAACTGCGTCAGACACATGAGGTCGCCTACGCCGCAGCAGCGTAAAGTTTTATGCGCTGCTCGCACCAACCGCAGGTGCATTAAATTGCATTTTAATGTTGGCAAAACTATTTCAGTTGCCCAAAAACAACAAAAACATGCACATCAACTAGCAGCAAAGGCGCACCAGCAACTATCACTGTCTCGAGCTGTAACTTGAGTGGCAACAACTGTGCGGCAAAAACCAACAATAGTTATTTCAGATACCTGCGTGTGTGTGTGTGTGTTTTGCGCAAATTTTTCACTTTACTTCTTTTTTACTGTTATTTTTGCTGTTTGCAGCAATGTGCATGTGCTGTTACTTGCGCCACATGCTGCAACTTCCTCAGGTGTACGAAACTATTTTTACCGGCGGTACTTTCCGCTCAAATGAGGGAGACTTTTATTGCGATTTTATAATTTTAATTTTATACACGTTTACATATGTATGTTTGTGTTTTAGTTTGTAAGGTTGCATTAAAATTTTAGCTGATTTTATAACGAACTGCTTTGCTGATTACCATTTTTCTCTTATTTTTCAGGTAAGTGAACTGAATGCAAAGGTTTTGCTGCTCTATCGATTACTTCAGATGCATAATTAAGTAAGTTAAGCTGATTTTGAGCTATATTATCAATACTTTTCGCTCGAATTCTAAGGCTGAATACATAGCGTAGCCTAGGACTTAGTACTATAAAAACATGCTCCAAAACTATATCCATTATATTATTTTAAATTTTTTCTTTTAAGGCTCTGTTCTTGGCTTCCAATCGCTCTTAAGGGGTTATAACCCATTGAAATTAGAAAAAACGGTTTTTTTTTTGTAAATTTTTTAAGGAACTTTTTTTTTAACAAACAAAAAATACATTATGCACATTTATAGAAATTAATTTACTTTGATATTCGGCGATGCATTTTGAAAAAATTTTAATTCCCTTCATACCACCAATCTCCAAATGACTACGAAAAAGTTGTCAGGCGGTGAAGAAGACTTGCCGCTTAAAGTTATCCGTAAACTGAAAACACGTTATTAAAACAATACTTTAGCTTAAAGAGTGATAGAACGAGTAGCCATAATTTATTTCTGTTTAAAAACGCTTCCAAGAGGTTCTTGCCGATTTGGCGGAGCTGATGGTAAAAACAACCGTGAGAGTACGGTCAGTGATATCCAAAGCTGTTTTGAAATCGACAATAAGTTGATGGGCGTCGATCTGTTTGTCAAGGTTCTTCTCCAGGACTTGACATATTGGAAAAATGTGGTCTATGGTGGATTTACCAAGAATAATCAGATAAGATCCAATCAGTTTATTTACGATACCGAGCCTTATATGCAATGTTTAGAAGGCTGATATCGCGATGAGGTCTACACTGTAAGCATAAAAACCTACCAACCAAACATTCAAAACTTTTGGCGAGCCTCTTTCCTCTCCTTATCTCATTGGCGATAATAGACGATTATATATATATAATACCCCTTACTTCAACCAGAACTCTCATTTTTATTATCGAGCTATTGATCGCAAGCTCTTCTAACTTCCTTTCGTACTGCGCACTTATGAGTAGTTAGAACTAGATTCACAGCAAAACAACTGTTAGAACCCGACTCAACTCCGGAATTTAAGTTCAGTATCGGTTCCTAATATCTACTTCACTGTAATTTGTTTTCCAAAGCATGTTGTCAGTGTCACTCCCTTATTGTTAGAAACATCTTCTTTGGAAGGCAATGCTTAAAAATTCATACCCGGTGTGTTTCTCCGCTAAATAAATAAATAATTTTAACATAATAATGATCGCAATGCGCCTAAATGTATGCTTCAACAGAGTGAAGATTAGGCAATTTAGACAAAACTGAAAGCGTTAAATAACATGAGGACTTAAAATTAATTTTAAAAATAAAAACTAAGTTATTTATCAAAAACGTATTGGAAGAAAAAAACCAAAATTACGATAATGTAGATATAAAACAAATTATTTTTAAATGCATTATTGAGCTTTATCACACAAATACCAAACAGTAGGCAGCTAAATAAGCTGATAAAACTACTTTTTTTTTAGTTTTTTCATGGTATAAATCTCTGCGAGAGAAAATATGCACTGATTAAAAGTATGTTTCTGTAAAATAATCAGTGTAAATGTAGCCTCATTCCTCATAATAGATCTAAAATCGTAATCATCTCAGTAAAATTTGTTTGATTTTGTAAGGTTTGTGGTACGCTGGCTTCCCTATAATATATATTTATATAAAAACTAACTGACCCTGCGTTGTCTTGCGTGAAATTGTGTGTTTTGAAATGAAAAAAGTTGAATGTACTATATTTTGTATTTAAATCATTTATTTGCGATTTTTCTTAACTTTTTTCAATGTAGCGCAGCTTGATAAACAACATTTTTTGGTTACTGTTCAGGTGCGCAAATGTATAAAGAAGTTGGGTTTCGAGCTTATGAACACACCACGTATTGCAGGCCGTGTGAAAAACATGGCATTTCCAGACTTATGCCACACACTTCTAGCGTCTATCCTTGTGTCCTGTTGATTGTCATTTCAGATGCAATTTTCCCTGGGAACTGTAAACGCTTAAACTGAAATGGCAAATCGTTGGAACTCACAGAAATTCGTAGAATCAAGCATTCGACCCACTTGCATACGAAAGTTGCGTCACAATCAGTTGGGTTCTATTACACAGTTTGGTCGCATGAATTTTTCGAAACATAATAATGACAGATCCGACTTTGAGACGCAAATGATGCGGCGGGATATCAAGCCTCTCCAAAGAATTTAGAAATACCACTGGATAATTCATGGCTTTGTCTTCATTGTCAATATGATCGTGCGATTTGTATGAGCTCAAACCTCCCGGAATTTGACCTTGAATCTTCCAGTTTAAGTCATTAACATCGGTATTTCTGGAAGCTCAAATTGCGCGTGCTCTCAAGCAATCGTAGTTATGATAATTTAGCCAATTTTTTGATAAACATTCGTGCTGAGTTTATCTTTCGTTGAAGTGAATTGAAAAATGGCAGGTGGAATTGATTAAAAACCTTTGGAAGCATGAACCGAAAATTTCCCATTTCCTATTCTTAGCGAATACGTTGTAAAATGTCTTCCGCAATGTCATTTTTGTTCATATCCCATAATTGACGCGGCTGATATATTGAAATGATCATAGCGAAAAGTGTGCGAACTTCAGTAGCATACGAAGTAGCTATCGCATCGTCCATCATTTAATTCCAGCGATTATCATGTTCCTGCAATTGTAATTGCTGGCTACACACCGTAACATTTACAATACGTAATGACTCAAATGAAGTTGAACCGCTTTCATAATCAATAGCAACCAAAGGTAGAAGTAACACTTGTTTTTCGGGTTGATTGTATAAATTGGTCCTAATGCTTTAGTTGAGAACACATATGGATGTCCATCTTCTGCTTGGCCATGCTTTCTGCTTGGCCTTGCTTTCTGCGCAACCATTTCTTCGACGACGCATTCCATGTATAACATCGAGGCATTACCGAATAGAGCAATGTTCTCGCAAACGGATCACTGACGATAGTTAAGATAAAACTCGTAAACATTAATTTTGTTGGTGGCGGTCTTTCCACTGGATATACTGTATTCTCTGGGTAGAAATACATACTTTTGTCTTCTCCGAATGAACTGCGAGATGCACAACAGTAGGAAAAGGTTCATGCATTACAAAAGTAAATACCCTGCAAAGCGCTTCATTGCTGTTCACGTATCGACACATTTGATAATATATCATTCAAGGTCAATTTTACGTAGTCTCTTTGGGACTTAACTGCCTTAAGTGGTACTTGAGCTACCAAAATATTAAATATAATAATAAACAGCAATATTTAAGAGTATTTTTTTTACTGTAGGATTGGATATACCACCATTAAAGTCAGTCACCACCAAAGTTAGCTAAACTCCAAAACTTTACTAGCCTTCACATAAATAAATACATACACTAACACATAAAAACGAGAAATTTATTAAGTTCGCAACATAAAGAGCAGCAAGTGGTCCTACATGTCCATCAAAGCACAAATGTTTTCGTCACACTGGTAACATCAGTGGAGCCGCGTCTACCGGCTCAGCCGCCATTGTCGCTACCACTAAGTGCCACTTCAAATGTCAGGCTGCCGCTTTCCGGCTGTCTACTGTTTCCGCTGTTTTCATTTCCCGTGCTCAGCTAATCTGGAGCCTGTCTTTTTTCATTCCAGCCCACACTCTCACTCACAGATACACACACACACACATACAGACACGCACTAGCGCTGTGATTATAGCTATTGCCTTTTTTTGTGTTTTTATTTGTGTTTGCTACTGCAGGGCTGTTGCATGTAACCATGTTGCACGAGCCGCGCACTTTTGGCCACGCAGCAGCGCGACAGCTAATGGGAATTAGACATATCTATGAAAAAGCTCCGAGCTGTGTTGTAAGTGTAATTTAGTGGGTAAGGCCGACATTTTAGCGGCGACCATAAAAAACGGCGCGTTTTCTGTGTAGCATTGGCGATGAGTAAGTGTGTGTGTGTGTATGCGTGTCACTTTGTTGCCAGCAAATGTCAGTCAAATGGTGTTGCCGGAAATGGAACGACATGGCGAGACAATGGCAGCTGTAAGTGCGTGTCTGTGTAGTGGTGTGCCTCACTTACATGTCCCCAATATGTGGCACGCAGCTGTCGCATGTCGTTTTGTGTGCGCGCCTACGACCGAGAAGGGAAGTATTTGACTAAAATCACGTTGAAATACAATTTTTTTATCTTCTGATTCTATGTTCTAAAAATAGCACGAAAATTTTTATTCTAAAGAGGTTCACGAGCTAAAAATTGCGATTTTTACTTCTCACCATTTTTAAGTATGTATTTTTATACCCCGAACAATGGTGCTTGCATGGAAAACTTTTTTATTTGTCAAGATATCTTTACGAAATTCGGCAGAAATTTTTCTCTAAGGCAACAATGCAATCGCTGAGAAAATTGTTCAAATCGGTTGACTATAGCGTAGGGCTGCCATACAAACTGAGCGATCAAAATCAAGTTCTGTTATAGAAAACTTTTTTGATTAACGGTCTTTGTTCTCCAAATTTGGCAAAAGTTATTCATCAAGACAACACAATAATATCTAAGAAACTGTTTCAAATCGAACTGTGTATAGCTACCTTGCAAAGTGAACGATCAAAACCAAGTTCTTACGTAAAATATTAAGTATTTGTGAAGGGTATTCACACTTCAGTGCAACCGAAGTTAAGTTTGTTTTTTTTTTTTCTTGTCTTTTATACACGCTTAAACGCGTTGGTTGTTAGCATATTGTTTTCGTTGTTATTATGCCAATTTTCTCGCTGATAAATTTTGTGTCGACAATTTGACGCAATCTTGTACACACTCTTTGCCTAGACAGCTGCTACGTTGCCACCGTCAAGTGTCTTTCTAAACATATTTCACTTATTTTGATCCATACTTTCATGCAGCACTGCTTTTCTAGCAATTTTTGATGCGACAGCAAGTGTGCTATTTATATTTTGATGACTCTTTTGTTTCTATATTACATTCATAATTGTTTCTCGGTGTACTCTGAGTGCTGCCACGTGTAATATTTTTTATTGTTAATATTTTTGCTTTTTTTTTTATTTATAAGCACTTCATTACTCCGTTTCATTGTCGTCGAATTTCGCATTATTTTTCGGTTAAAGCTTTGCTTTCACTTTGCCGTAGCATACTTTTCAGCGCATTATAGTTCTGCCTACATTTTAGTGCCATATTGTTGCCGCAATAATAACATACAATGCTAAAATCTCAAATGTGATAAATTTTTGCGTTTGCTCGTATGTACATATGTATGTATGTATTTTGTAAATATGTATTAATATTTACGCGCTGCCTCCGACAGCTAGCGCTTGCAGCATCATCATTCATCTCCAATTCGTCAACATTCAAATTTTCAGCTTGCATATTTGCTGCCTCCACACAAATGTATGGGACGATGCATGCATTCAGAGAGTTATATTTACGCCAACGGTATTTCATATTTCGTTATATGTGAATATAGTATCAGCAATTTAGTTTCATTTCTGCACAGCTTCATTGTTGTTTGTATTATTGTATCTACAGCTGTTGCACTGCTATGCTACATTTCCATATGACCTAAATATCCCTCAGTTTAAGCACAAAAATGTTGTGTGGTTTTGGATTCTCTCTGCTGGCAGCTGGCAAATGTTTGGGACTCTATTGCCAAAACTGTTCTAGTGGTCTGGAGAATGCTGGACTCTTTCGGTACTTAAATTTTGAATTCTTATTTTTTCTTTTAGCTTTTACTATCTTACTTTTTGTATGTGATTCGTATTCAGTTTTGTGTTTTTAAGTTTTTGTTTCATACTTACTATAGGCTGACTGCACCTTTGAAGTTTAGCCGTATATAAATGAAAGGCCGAGAGTCGTTTCGACTTGCATTATCTTACTTTAGGTAGTTTGTGAGGATAACATTTGAATTTTCACCATAAAGTGGGTGGTACTATATCTTTGGCAATATAAAAATAAGAAAAAACGTTAACTTCGGTTGCACCGAACTAAATACCCTTCACAGGTGCATTTCTATTAGTAACTATGTGTTCAGTTTGTATGGAAGCTATATGCTATAGTTAAACGATCTGAACAATTTCTTCGGAGATTACATTATTGCCTTAGAAAATAATCTATACCAAATTTCGTGGATATATCTTGTCAAATGTGAAAGTTTTCCATACTAGAATTTCATTCCTATCGTTCAGTTTGTATGGCAGCTATATGTTATAGTGGTCCGATATCGGTAGTTCCGACAAATGAGCAGCTTCTTGAAGAGAAAATGACGTTTGCAAAATTTCAAAACGATATCTTAAAAACTGAGGGACTACTTCGTATATATACAGACAGACAGACGGACATGGCTAAATCGACTCAGCTCGATATACTGATCATTTATATATATATACTTTATAGGGTCTCTGACGATTCCTTCTGGATGTTACAAACTTCGTGACAAACTTAATATACCCTGTTCAGGGTATAACGAGTTAAATAATCAACTGCTTTAGTCGAGTTTCTTTGCCGGTACCACTTGTACGGAAAAATTGTGCCTCACTGATACATAAAAAAGACGCCAGAAATCATCACCTTTACAAATATTGGCTGAGAATTGAGTTCGGTTGCTTTGTGATGTTTAGCTGCGAAAATTGGCCTTCCAGAAAGTATTGCATTTTTGATATCAAAATTACCTGAACGGAAATATAAATTACTCGTGAATGGCTGTTACAGTTTCAGGACCATAAAAACCATTCGCGAGTAATTTATATTTCCGTTCAGGTAATTTTGAGCTGCTTGGCTTGCGTTTTCCACCTAATGGAAGAAAAAATTGAAAGAAGACAAATTTTCTCTTTCTGGTGTCAAAACTCCCTAAGAAGTTTGTTTCCAATAGAATCTTGTCTTTTTAACGCCATATAGCGTAAGCCTATCGCTATACTACAGCGTGTTACACATACAGTAGTCCACAAAAAAATAGGAGTGACCACATGAGAAAAACGAATTGTTAATTTTCATTAAAAAAAATGTTTTATTTTTTCAAAATTTTTGTATAATGTAATTTGCTAAAGACCTATTAATATTTCCAGATTCGATCTATTTCAATTAAACATAAACAAAAATTTATATCACAGTTTATATCAAGTAAACTAAAAAACTAGTTCCACAAAAAATAGGGATATTTTATACAATAAGAGGCCGTTCTATAATTTTAATATATATTGCTTCCAAAGTTTCACAGAATATTAATATAATTAATATTTCGTTGAATAACCTCGATTTTTTTAATACAGCATCACATCTCCGAGGTATGGAGTCTATGAGATCCTGGCAACGTTTTATTGGTATTCTTTTCCAAGCCACTTTTACTTTGAGGTCAGGAGATTGAACAGGTCACCACATAACCTCAACTCTATTGGCCCTAAACCATTTTTTTTGCGCACTTGCTGGTACGTTTAGGGTCATTATTCTATTAATATGCCCATATCAATGACATATTCCGTGAGGTAATGGTATCCTCATCGAATATTTTGACATATACCCTTCGGTCCATGATGCCTCCAATTAAGCGTATTGGACCAACACCACAATGTTGAAAAACAACCGCATGCCATGATTTGACATCGGCAAGTATAACGATTTTTGTGGTACACCGGGGATTATGTTCTGAGTTAGGGAGACGTGGAACAAAGTTCCTAGATTCTATACTACCAAATAACTCAACTTTGGATTCGTCTGACCACAATATGTTTCGCCATATAGACGCGGGTCAGGAGCCATACTCATTTGAAAATTCTATGCGGGCTTCCTTGTGTTTCTTTTTTAATGGGGTCTTTTTCATGGACTTCTAGTAAATAATGTGATCTGCTCCAAATGTATACGAACAGTTTGAGTATTAACTGACAAATTTAGTTCGTAATGGATGCTCCTAGCTGAAGCAAAAGGATTAACGCTACCGCCAGTACTATGTATATTGCGATCGTCTGCAGTGGATGTTTTGCGCTTTTGTCTACGAGTTTAATTTTTGTTTATATAATTTAAGGCATTTACTACCATTTGAGAAGAGCATTTTGCGATTTTTTGGATCTCTTTAAAAGTTTTTCGTAGTTTTCTCAATTTTTATTGTCGTTTTCCGCTTTTTCTCTGTACAATGATTTCCTCTACCCACTGGAGAAAAACCTAAAGATTAAATAAAATAATAACTAATTTAAATTGCTGCTAGATTATGGAACTATACTTCTTTTTCTAATTTTGTGAATATTTTTTATGTTAAGAACTAGTTTGAAAACGAATTATCTAACACTCCTATTATTTTGTGGAAAGCAATAACAAGTGTCTCCGAGAACTAGCAAAGTAGAAGTAGAACAGCAATCATCAGAATAAAAATTTGTTTTGTATTTTAATGCTAGTATCCCGTTATGTGTACCGTTATTGTTGCGCGTCCTTTACTTGTCAATTAAAAAAGTTATGCAGCTAAACAAATTTTTCATAGTGGCACTCCTATTATTTTGTGGACAACTGTACATATTACTAAAGCCATCCCTTGAATAAACCGAGGTTTTCTTTTTGCCAGTCCTTCTATAAAAAAGGTGTTTCAAGTAGGAATTAAACGCATATAATATTATGTTATGGCAAAAATGTAACTTCATTATAAAGATAAGGGTTTGTTATGGAGTTTTAAAAACGATTTCAGACAAGTAAAAAATACGCTCCTCAAAATGTTCCTACAATAATTTTATTCTTTCGTTGGCTGTATGGTATGTAGCGCCGTTTTATTGGAAACCAATTCAGTTATAAAAAGGTCTTTAACCAAGACTCTATAGTGTTTTCCATTTTTGAAAAAATATGGACCAATGATGCCATATGCTCATGGAGTACTCCAAAATGCAACAATTTTTTACGTATCCAATTATTAACATATGCATTTAAGCCGAAGTGAGCTTCCCTGCTGAACAAAACCTTCTTTTGAAAATCGGGATCTGAATCTGACCATCCCGTTTTGGGCCCATTGACCGAAGGTGCGACGGGCATGATGGTCGGATTTTGACCGCCGACAAATCAAGATACTTCCGTAATCTTTCATAAAATGGATAGTTAAAATTCCAATTATTGCGTTGTTGCCGATCTCTTTCGAATCTTCTTCTATACTCTGTTAAAGGAATTAAAAGAGTTTGACATTTTCGAACTTTTCTTTGCAGTTTTCTGATCCCCACACAGTAAAGCAGTCACAAATTTAGGTGTGAGACAAGCATCTAAGGTCAATATTTGATCTAATTTGAAATGACTTGGTTGCAGGCTGACCCTTTAAATTATATATATATACAATATCTGTATATTAAATTTAAAATATAGTACCCGAAATAGCAACTAAAATCGGTCAAAGTAACATACATATTCTTGAATCGCATTCGTTATACGAGGTATGACAATTAAATAATGAAACTGATTCCATAAAAACCGTATATTTGAAAATTATTCTACAAATCTGCCATCCCCTTCAAAGTAGTCGCCTTGGGCAGCTATACAGCGATTCCAGCGCGTTTTCCATGCTTCGTAACATTTCTTCGACTGTCATGTCCGCGAGTACCCTCGTCACGGCCGCCTGGATGTCCGTAATTGACTCAAAGAGCACTATTACCATACAATCTTACAATTTTAGCGTACGTTTCCGACACGTCTACTCAACTTGACGCAGTAGGCGAACTAAATATGCTACAGCGATGGTACATATATCAATGGAGAGGGGAGAGATGGCGGAAAAAGAGAAAGGAAATTTCAAGGTCACAGGTTAACCACAAGCGCGACAATAAGATCAGTCTCATTACTTAATTGTCAAACTTCGTATGTGGAGTCGTTAGATGGCGCTGTATGCACACCTTATTTATAAGACGAGCTACTCTAATAATATAAGCTAGTTTCTAGTGGAAATGGAATTTAGTGAAAATTTATTGACAAACACTAATTGCATTAATTAAAAAATCTCTTTCTAAAAATGTTTAAATTTTAATTACAAAATTGAATTTTGAAGTCAAATTAAAAATATATTTAATTAAAAATTCAGTATGTGTTAGCTGAAATTTGTGTATTTCTATTACATTTCGAATGCAATTGCTAATTAATTGGCAGCAATTTGCTTTAAACAAACACAAACATTGCTCCAACAGACACACAGACACATGCAAACGCAGGCATATGTAGAGTATTTGTTCACAAGCATTCGCACTAATTCCCAACAAGCGCAGAGCGCTGCTGCCGACACACACACACGCATACACAACAGCCAACATTATTTCCGAATTAATTTGCAAACAAATGAAAAATAAAAGCTGCACACCTGTTGTTGTGGGTATTAGGAAAATAAATCAACAATGTGTGAGAGGGTGTATGTATGTATGTATGTGTGTGTGTGTGTGTGTGTGTGTGATAACAATGTTGCGTATACGCCATGTGCGACGAGGCGCCAACCACGTTTGCCAGGCAGGCAGCCAAGCAGCCAAGCAGCGAGCGTGTGCTAGTCACATTGTGTGTGTGCGTGTGCGTGTGTTTGTGTGAGTATGGGAAACAAAAGCTTTCAACAAACAGCAGCAGCTGCATGCATTTTTCATTGCATAACAAATTGCGGAACGACTAATATGAAGCAATAAAACTGCAAAAGCACGCACACACACACACACAGGCATATAAAAACGCGCACTTTGCCACTCATTCACGGCTGCTGTGCAAATATCTAACTGTATGCTTATGCAGAATGCAGCAAATTTCAACGGTTTCGGCGCATTTGTCCTTCGGCTGCTGCTGCTTCTGTTGCTGCTGCTGTTGTAGCTCCATGTGGTGGCTCCTTTTGCTGTAATTAGTTGTTGAAAATACAAAGCTCTGCCGGAAAATCTATTACACTGCGATATGCGCTTGCACTTGTGTGTGCGTTGCGGCGTTATTTAAGCCGCTGTGGCATGCAACATCATCAGTAATACGAACAAGCGCTTTGCGCATGCAACATATGACTACTTTGTAGTGTGTGTGGGTGTGTGCATGCGTTGGTATCGAGCACTTTTGATTGTGAGCGATATCAAAGTGCCTGTAAATTGCAGCACAATGACCCGGTTCAATGGAGACACAGCCACTTTGCTTATAACAGCGCAGAAGGCCTTCACAGCCTTGCGAACTAGCGCAAGTTATACACGCATACAAACGCATTCGCTGCGTAATAATTGAAAATTAAATACGATTCATTGCTTGTCAGACAATGCCAAATATAAAGCAAGCTATTGTGGAGGCCAATTTTCATGCAACTGGAATACGGTTTCTATAGCAACACAGATATTATTTGAAATTACGAATTTATTTGCTTCAGTATTTCCCAAAATTTTATTTAATTTAATATTGGAACAAACTTTCGAGTGAATTGATACCATGAAACTATGACTGTGAGTTTTGGGTTGCTATGGGCTAGCTTTGTCCAAAAATAACTACATAGATCGTATTCTGGTGACATGTGCAAGGTTTCTCTTCTCAGTTATTTTGTTGGGTTCTACAATCTTAGGCCCAGGTAACCAATAAGGCGTGACGCTGCAATCCTTTGTTCAATCTCTACATTCATTTACTCCTGCAATACGTTTTAATGTAGTAAAATAGATTTATTTACCAAACGGTTGTATGTAACCCCTAAAATTAAGCGAGAAAGATATGGAGTAATGCATATATTATAGAAATGATCAGGACGACGAGACGAGTTTAAAGCCATCTGACTATGCAACCTGTAAGTTGATTAAAAATTGAGATGTCTTGATAAACAATGGTGTGCGCGTTTTGTGGTAAAAAAATAAGTAGGAGTTTGTAGATGGACGTAATCGGACAACTGCCACGCTCGAAAATCGCCATTTATCGAAAACATATGAAGAGCTTTAACTAAGCACCTTATTAAGATATGCCAGATTGTTCAATAAGTTTTATCGTTCGATAAGAGGGGGCATTCATATGAACGTATGTGAAGTTTTATTTCAATCTGTCAATTCATTCTTTCTTTACAAGCCATTTAGTGTCACCGTGTCATATCATTTTTTAAAATGGAAAAATTTTAATTTCGTGCAGTGAAAAAATTTTTATCTTTGAAAGGTATAGCTGCAAACGAAATTCACGAACAAATATTAAGAGTGTATAATAGTTGTTCAGCCACAATTAGAACAGCGTGAGCCAAATTTTAAGTGAAATTTATGGTTTTAGAAAGCAGTGTGTACAATGGGTGCCGCATTCGCTAACAATGGAATAAAAGCACATTCGAATGCGACTTTTTTAGCAACATTTGGAGCGTTTTAAGGGGGTATTCTACTCTAGAAATCAAACTTTGAGCAGTTTTTTAAATTTTATTTAAAAAAAAAAAAAAATATTTTTACCATCCATTTTTTAAGGTGTTTTTATTGATATCTTAAAAATACAGAAAAAAAAATTTTACAAGAAAATATTAAAAATTAAAATAATTAGAGGGTGGCAGGAGGGAGAAACAGGTGTAAAAAATAACGCATCGTGGTGACATTGATCCTGACTCTCCTGGTGGTCTGAAAAAAAATCAAAAGAAATTCTTAATTAGTAAGGATGCTTTTATAGTCCGGGAACACGAAAAATTTTTTTTTTTGAAAAATGGCGGCTGCCTGAAAATAAAAATCATTTTTTACGCTTTTTTTTTGAAATTCCTGAATTTTTTTTAATGTTAAAAACAAAAATTTTGACACGATGCTAGTAAGAACGATAAGGGATTATATAAAGAAGGTTCACACAAAATAAATCGGTTGTATAGAACTTGAGATAATGCCGGTCCCGTGTGGAAAAAAGTAGTTTCGAGGAAAATGCGTTTTAAGTTTAGGAGACAATTCTAGTGAACACGGACGCCAGCTCACAAAATCGGGTGTATCTCCGAAAATAAGTCGAAGTTTGAAAAATTCTTCCAAGGTCATATTTTTGAAAATCTAAACTTTAAATATATGAAAAAAGAATGGAATTTTTTAAAATTCTAGAGCGAATACCCCCTTAAAAATGATAAAGTGGATATTGTGCGTCGATTCATCACTATGGCTGAGACTTGGGTCTATCACCACAATCCTAAATCAAACCAAGAGGCTAAATAGTGGTGCAAACTTGGTTACTCGGCTTCGAAATGAGTTCTTGTACAGAAATCGGCCAAGAAGGATATGGCATCAGTTTTTTGCGATGGGTGAGGAATTTTTTTGTAGATTAGTTGCAAACGGGTAAAACAATTAATTCTGAATATTATTGCAACCTTTTGTAGCAGTTGAAGGAAAAAAATCGTGAAAAAGACCCGGCTTGCAGAAGAAAAAATCCTTTTTCATCAGGAGAATGCACTGTCTCACAAGAGCTTGTTGACAATGGCTAAAATCCATGTATTAAAGTTCGAATTGTTGGAGAATCCACCAGATTTGGCCCCCAGTGACTTCTATGTATTTCCAGAAAATGAAGAGGTCATAGCGGCTGTTGAAGCGCATATTGCAGACCTCCCGGATTCTCACTTAAGGGTAGGAATTCACAGATTGGAGGATCGTTGGAGCAAGTGCATTAATATTCAGGAAGATTATACTGTATAAAAAAGTGTACCTTGAATCATCGAATCATCAATCGACAAAACTTATTGAAAAAACTTATTGAACCTTATAGAACAATAATTTCGCACAGTGGCAAGGAACTCTACTAAGTTTTATATACATATCTCCTAAACCACTAAATCTACAGTAAACAAATTTGCAAATATTATAAGTACTACTACTGACAGTGTGAAAATGGATGAGATCGAATGGAAACCCCGCTCATTCCCCATACGAGGTGTGTTCAAAAAGTATCGCGAATCGTAACTGACAGTTTTCTTCGATTGCAGAAGCGTGGTGCATCATGAGTTCTTGCCACAGGGAAGAACAGTCAATTAGGAATATTACCTGCAAGTTATGCGCAATTTGCGCGAAGCAATCCGCCAGAAACGCCCGGATTTGTGGAAGAACAAAAATTGGCTTTTGCACCACGATAACGCCCCTGCTCACACACATCGTTGCTTGTGCGCGACTTTTTAGCCAAAAACAACACACTAAAGATGCCGCAGCCACCGTATTTCCCAGATCTGGCTCTCTGTGACCTTTTCTTGTTCCCTAAACTGAAGAGGCCCATGAAAGGACGACGTTACGCTTCTCTTGACGAGATAAAAACGGCATCGAAGGAGGAGCTAAAGAAGATAAAAAAAATGATTTTTTGAAGTGTTTCGAAGATTTGAAAAACCGTTGGCATAAGTGTATAATATCCCACGGGGATTACTTTGAAGGGGACAAAATAGATATTCATGAATAAATAAATAATTTTTGAGAAAACACAAAATTCGCGATACTTTTTGAACACACCTCGTATATTCTGGTTCAGGCTTTCGTTGCCAATTCTTACTTGCGAAATTAAACAATTATTAAAATCTAAAAGGTATTAATATGAATTTAGAACTTTGTAGACGTTATCTAAAAATGGCGCCATCTATCGAGTTTTTCAATTTCAAAATATTTTTGGAATAAGAACCTTTCGCTTATTGTTAAAAAAATACGTCTTGAGATAGAAAAACTTATCGCAACTTTTAGTCTTCACTTTATGCATGTAAAACAAACAGATAATTATTTCCCTACTGGACTACATACGAACGTATGTAAGCACATATTTACACTGTATAATGGCTAATAATGCTTGATATTTTTTTACAGAAAACACAACAAAGCAAATATACGCGCAATAAATATGAAAAATTATACACAAACATATTAATGTGTGTGTACACTTCAAATCTCACGTAAAAATCGCTTACAAACACATTAAAACAATTAAATTCGCATTGTGCGCGATTATTTATCTCATTTCAACACGCTGTAGTGGCACAACCACAATTCAGAAACTGAAAAACAAGACTAAAAAAAGAGTAAATGTGACTTAAATAACGGAAATTTACTGGCAAGGCGGCGGCAGCGCGGTGTGAGGCTCATAATTGACCGAACACAATGGAAGTGATCAAATATTTGCATATTGACTTAAGCGGAAAAATGCATGCACGAGCGCCCACACACACGCACACACACACGTACACACGTAAATGGGCGAAAAACAAAATATCAAAATAAAATTATTTGCAAATACAAAGATACAAAAAGGCGGACATAGCTGTATGTGTGTGAGTCTGCATAGCTATAAGTCACCATAAATATATACACATATATAGTATATGTGGGTACACGATGTTTCTGTACGTACATATGTGAGTGTGTGTATTTGCATTAAGCAATTTTTTACTTATTTGTTTGCCAACTTAAATGCCACGAACTGCGGGATATTTGCAGCCAGGCGCCCACAAACAATGGCCTCGAAGCTGGGAGGGGCAGTAGCGGGTATAAAGGAAACTTAATTCCTTCTTTTTTCTTTGCATAGCAAGTAATCAAGTATAACAACACGCATGTATTTGGTGCACAGTACAGCCTGCTTGCCTCCACCATCAATTTGTTGTTTTGTGAAGTTGCAGCGCCAGCCATTGATGACGGTCGTTTCGGGTCCGCAAATGCACATCAATAATAATTTCATGCACACGAGCTGGCATACCTGTCACGCACATATATAAAAATATCTTACGTATGTATATATATATATGTATTTGCATGTGTGCGCTGGTCCATTTTCAATAAACTCCGCAAAAAAATGCCGTTCGCATACACATACACACAGATGTATATGTTCCTTTAACACCTACATGTCTCCTCCATGCTCATACACGCATGCAAGAGCAATCACACACACACTCACGCATCCGCAAATGCAAAAAAACAAAAAAAGAAAGCCTTTCCTTGTCATCTCTTAAGCGCTTTAAAATGCATTTACGCAGCTGCGTGCATTTGCAGTGTCCACATGACGTATGCGCGTGTGTGTGTGTCTGTGTCCTCATCTACAGTCGCTCGTGCAGTGTCGCCCTTTCAGCGCTTGTCACTGGTAGCGGATGCAATTTCGGGCTCGCATGCTTTTTTACTTTCTCCATTTCACTTGCTTCCTGCAAGTTCGCCTGCAGGCACACACGCACGCTTGATAATACACACGATATTATTTATAAATTTATGTGTACGTATGTACATGTGGGGTTGTGTATTAATGGCCGCAATGCCATTATCAAGCGCTCTGATTTTCTTGGTAATTATGGTGCGTCAAGGACAATAATGCGCAGTCAAGCGTAGCTTATTTCGCTTCCCATCAAATGTGTATGCCTTAGTGCTGCTGCTTGTGTGTGCGCGTGTATGTGTAAGCACTCACACTTAAGTACTTGTATGCGTGGACGCTGTTGTCATTTCCTTTCTGCCGCTCTCTTTGGTTGGAATTTAATTTTTAAGTAATGCGCTCAGCCATATTTCAATCGCAATGAGGTTATGTGTTCGGCTTTTTTATTTGTTTTTAAATGCATATAGAATCTTTATCCAGTAGTAAATTTTACTGTTACCGGAACAATAAAATTTTAATGTAGGAAAAAAATATAATTCCAGTAAAAGCTAAGATGTTTAGTATTAAATCAGCTTTATGCGATATTTTCGTTAAGAAAAGCATAAGAATGAGGAGCATACTTCAAGGCGAATATTTTTTTTTTTTTTGAAACTATATTTTGGCTTCTATCATCTCTATATAAAAATTTATATCTTAACAGACCTTTAGTATAACAGACAGTTTCCTTGAAAAGCAGACCATAATACCAATAAAAATTTAACTGTTTAGCAGCTCGGGATCCCGAATTAATAAGTTATAAAATTCGGAATTCAACATCACCAGTTTTAAACAATCGTTTGCAATAGTAAATATAATATTAGTTAATATTTAATAATATGGTAATTCGGGATCCCGAATTAATGATTTCTGAAATTCGGGATTTATCCGCATCTGTTATTTTATGTAAATAAATTTCATTAACAAGGTTCTGCAATTAAAAACAATGAAATAAGTTAATATTAAATGATTTCATAATTCGGGATTCCGAATTTAGCTACGTTAATATTTCGGGACTTAGCTCCAATTTTTTTTATTTTTATTATGGAACTAAATGTTAAAAGTAAATGTTTAAAATTAGTTAATATTAAGTTCCTTGGTAATTCGGGATCCCGAATTCTTGATTTGTTACAATCGGGATTTATCCCCACCTGCTCAAGAACGCCACTTTATTATGTAAATAAATATTATTAGAAAGGTTTTGCAATCGAAAACCCAGGCGATAATAAATATTTTACAATTTGATAATTTCAGATTCCGAATTTATTAAATTATGGTAATCGGGATTTAGTCTCAACAGATTAATTATGAAAATAAAGATCTAAGCGAAGGTTCGCAATTGAAAACTATGAAATTTGTTAATATTAAAAGATTTGATAACTCGGGATCCCGAATTAAAGAATTATCATAAGTCGGGATTTATCCCTTACAGCTCTATTATGGAACCAAATGATATAACCAAAGATTTAAAATAGAAAACCACGAAATTAATCAATATTTATTAATTTGGTAATTCGAGATCCCGAATTCTTGAATAATGAGATTCGGAATTCAGCCACAAATTAAACATAATGTGGTTAAATTTTTTTTTTTTTTTATAATAGTAAAATATGATCTTTATGCATTTTTATAAATGACATTCGGGATCCCGAATGCCATAACGACAAAAAAATTTTAAACTGCATAAAAATATTATTATTAAATCTTAAATATTATTAAGCTGATTTGGTTTATACTGAGTACGTCTACAATTAAATTATTTTCTGATCTTAAAATCTTTATCTGAATTTATTTTTAATATTTGTGTGATTATTTATCTTTTTTAAGTTAGATGCAGTAATTTTGCACACTAAATATTTTTCTCGGATATAATAGTGCCAAAAGTTATTTGATTCTAAAATTCGAAATCCCGAAATTTCAATCCCGATTTTCGGGATCGGAGAGTGTAACTAAAAATATATATCACAATATGGCTTCCAGTTGAGACAAATCGTTTTTTCACTACTTATATGTTTGTAGCATAGTCATATACATAATTATAAATATTCTCTTTGGCGCCGGCAGGTATGCTTCTTTTTATAAACTTTTTCATTTATATTATTATTTTACTAAATATGCTCTGACAATTTTTAAAAGATAAGAAATAGTTATATCGAAAAGAAATAAATAACGGCATATACATTTATATATATTTACAATTTCCGCGTACGTTTTTGTCACAATGTATAGAGTATTTATTAATAAACTTTTTATAGTATTAAGAAAATTTGTCAAAGTGATAAATATTAGGTGTAAATTAAATTATGTACCAAAATATGTATAAACTTTATTTAATTTAATATTTAAGCAAAATATATACACACACAACCTAACTAACACAATCAAGTCCTACTTCTAACTGCTTCAACGCGCACGTCTACAGACAATACTTTCCAACCAACCACTTACTTAAGCCAATCTAGCCAATTTTCTTCAACTTCTACTAAATATTTTATTCAGTAAGCTTTCGCAGTCGGCGTTTCTTAAGCAAATATTTTCACTTTGCCACACGAAAGCGGCTACCTGCCGTCCAACGACTGTTGCAAGTTCGATATTGTAATCAACTTTTCATGTAAAATTCTATCAATTTTAATTAAGTTTTACTTTGGCAATATTTCCTGGCTAATAAGTTTAACACGCCGCAATGGCCGACACTTGCTGGAGTAAATCTCCGTATAGGTATGTGTGTGTGTAGGGATAAATACCATAGAGCCAATCTATAGACGCTGAGGAGGCCAATAATGCACGAAAGAAGCCGAAGTTGCCGAGCAAGTAATGAAGCGTGCACAACCACTAACGTTATTATACAGTTATGGAGGCGGCTAGACGTCGAAGTTGCTGTAAGAAATGTTAACATAAAATGGCGTGAAAACGGCAAGTGTTAATTTGGTTTAAGTTTTAAGTTTTGTTTGCATTGAAAATGTTAAGTTTGTTGGCATACTCACAGTTGCATATATACACCTCAATTTTCATCATAAATAATTGGTAAACCTCGTTGGAATGCTTTATATTATCTAACACAGATTATTGTCGGCTTAAAATTTGAGTAAAATTTGACTTTAACAGAAATATGTATGTATGTATGTATGTACTAAAAAAACGTAATTGGAAGCTGGAAAAATATATTAATGCTGATTTTGAAGAAATAGGAAATTTAAAAATTAATCCCGAAAATTTTCGAAATCGGGATCCCGAAAATAAACCGTGCATTTAAATTTACTTTTCACTCTAACTACCACACTTTTCATATAGTCGCAAATATGCATAAAAATCAGCACAATGCAAGTTTTCAGGATCCCGAAATGATATTTTTCACCTACGAGTTCGCATGTTTCGAACTAAAATTGTAAATGTTACACATTTTATTGCAAATTATAGTTATCACATAAGCGAATAAAAAAGTGAAAGGAAATATTTCGGAACACGCATATTTCGAACTCAATTTGCAACTGATCCAAAATTTGTTGCAAAATATAGTTAGCGATTAGCGTCTATAAAAATAAAATATTTCGGGATCCCGAAATTTTATTTTGAGTTACGCATGATGGGAACTCAATTTACAAATGATACAAAATGTGTTCCAAATATAATTATCGTGTTAGCGTATATAAAATTAAAGTGAAACATCTCCAATTTTTTTAAATTTATTGCAAATTTATTGTAACCGTAGTTTCAGAACTACAAACTCAGCTTTATTAACTATTTTATTAAAATTTGTTTTTTCTGGTATCTTATTCACATTAAATTTAAATTTTTATGCAAACTTCCAAATTCCGATATTTTGGAATCCCGAAAATTCATGCACAATTTCAAAATAAGTTCCGCATTTGTTTGTAATTTTACCTAAGTTTTAAATATTTTACGGCAAATTTTTGAGTCCCGAAATTTCGGGATCCCGAAAATTCCAATACATTTTTGAAATAATTTTGAAACTTGTAGCTGAAATTTTAACAAAATAAAAAAAATATATAATTATAGCAACTTTTTGAATACCGACATTTTCGGGATCCCGAAAATTCTGTTATATTTTTAAAATAAATTTAAAACTTTAACCAAAGTTACAAAAATTGTATTGAAAAAATTTCCAATCCCGATATTTTGAAATTCCGAAAACTAAACTTTTCGTAAAAAAATATTTTTTTCTGATTCTAACGATCTAAATAGAAAACAAATTTTCTGCACAAAATCTACATTTTTGATGATTCGACCGAACTGAAAGAAATTATTTTGCAATTTTCCACGAATTTTCTTTAGTTTAGAAAAAATGTCAAAAATATCATTTACGCCAGTTATAATATTTATGCTTGCCTGCTATCAGTATATTTGTAATTGACTAATGCAATTTTATGCAAAATACCATTTATTGCTTTTTATTAAAATTCAACACGCAAATCAAATATCAAGGAATAGTTAACACTTCAGTTCTCAAACAAATCAGCTATCCTTTAGCGTAGCTCTAGAGACAGCGTTGTATTTCCATGCACAACGGTTATTCCACTCAAGTGCACACCCAAAAAATTAATTAAGCATAGATACAAAGAAAATAGAAAATTATGCAGACATTCTCAACGATTTGCCACAGAATTGCGTACAATTTGTATTAAAAGCGGTTACAGTAGTGTTAGTGTGAGTGTGCTTGTGATTGTGTGCTAAAATATTGAAAACATTTATTAATTCGCAAAAGAGCTACAAAGATTGAGCAAACACACAAAGGCACGCGCTCACACAAGCAGCAATAGGAGTGGAGCAGCAATTGAGCTGTCTGAGTATTCGGTGCGCCATGTGGTATGAGCAACTTTTCTAATTGTAAGCAATTAGCTGAAACAAAATAGGAAAGCAGACAACAAATGAAAAAAAGCAAAAGCAAGGTGAAGGTGTGGTGCCAACAACAACAACAACAAAGCGCAACAAACTCAAATAAACCGTTATAAAAATGCGATTGAAGCTCGCTCCTAACTAGGTGAGCAGCCCGGGCAAATTACTACGAAAAGGTTATCAGCGACCATTTCGAGTGGCAACGACTTTGAAAAGTCAGCAGACAGTTAAATACGCAATCAGATAATGAAGACTATTAGAAAATATCTTTGAAATAGCTGAAGTGAAGTGTAAAGATGTGGGCAGTGAGCTGTTGATGCTGTGAAATCAGGCATTTGATTTATACGCCACGCGCTTGGGTGCTTTGACTTAATTAACATTTCAATGTTAATGCTGATTTACTTGTGATTAGTGTAATGATTTTCAGGCTAGAGGATTTTATGATTTTCCGCAACTCTAATAACCTTACGTTTGACTTGATTCGGTTGCTTAGCGCGATTAGTGCAGTTGGAATGATGCAAATGCTGGTTGACCTAAAATTATTTAAGTGAGCAAGAGGATTTCTTCAATATTTCGCATTTATGGTTAAATAAGATTCATATTATAGTATTGATATATATTTACAAGACAAGAGAGTTTTCTTTTTCCCCTCCCAAAACATATTGCTATTGAAAATAACCTTATTCTTGACATAACAGTTGTTTGTGGCATATAACAGCTTTCAAATTAATAAGCTTAAAGTGATAAATTGACAAAAATGCTCTAAAAGTTTCAAGCGCAGGCAAAGATAATACCCAAATCGCACATATTGTTCTAAACTTCAAAACTATCGCCTAAAGTAATACTACTTAAATAAAACTTTGTGAATGAATTAATTGCTTTTGCATGCAAAAATCTTCTCCAATTCTCAAAATGCGTAAATTCTTTCATTTATGCATGATACACTAAAAATTTTAGCTGAAAATCTTAATAAAAGAAAAGTGTTGCCTACATTTTGGAGCGCACGAATATAAACAAGTGTATGACAGCAAAACTAAAAGTCCTCAGATGCAAACCAACAATTTTGGTGAACATATATGTCACTCTAAATATATATCCATGTGTGCTACATGATTTTTTATAATCAACAAACACACACCTGCAAAATTTGGGCCCCAAAAACTAAATTAATTCTCAGCTGGGCCTACACACAACAATTCATATGTGGTGGCGGTGCTTGTGCGCAACTTTGCATACGAGTTATCATTTCACTTGATTAATTATGCAATAAATTATTACTAATTTGAATTATGAAGAGCTTAGCGCCTAAAAGCAAACCACAAAACTTTTCATTAACGACCTAAAACCAGATTAAGGTTCACATAGGCATAAATTTTGAGCAGAGTGGGTCGCTAATAAAGGCTTTGGTAAATATGTTGTTGGATTTTGCTGGAATTTAAATGCAATGAGAATATAGAAAGCTGAAATAAGTTGGAAAGTTATTTAATTTTTTTTTTTTAATTTTCTTTGTGGAGGTGTAGGAATGTATGTGAAAAAAAGTGCCCTTAAGTGCACCACGTCACGGAAATTTCAGTCCCTCAAGCCTATAAGTAATCTTTACACAGTCTGCTGTCATCACTTTAATGGACCCACGTGGACTTACGGCCATTAAAATGCATTGACTTACAATAAACAAATCATTAAATACAGTTGCCGTGTCCATAAAGATGGACGGCTAAGCACACGCATGCCAAGGACGCAGCTAACGCTCTGATACGGATTCGTTTTCCATTAAACAGAAGCGTGCGTAAGCAAACGATGATGGAATGGCATATCCATACTTCCAAACATACATATTGGCAGTTAAGATAATCGCTGCCTGCCTGTAATAAATGCAGACCAACACCTACACAACAAGACAACAAGAAAATATCGACTTCTTTAACGCCAAAGTGTGCCAAGCTCGTTAAAAGCTGTGCAAACTGTGCGTGCGAATTTTGTGCGACAAAGAGCATAAGCGTGAGCTATGCAAATGGAGAGTGTTGAGGGAGAAAAAAAAAGGAAAAGGAAAAGCCAAAAGAGAAATGAAAGTGGCTGAACTAGGTTAAAGGCTTGCCTTTGGAGCTTGCAGGTAGCTCAAGGATGTCGCAGCTCCAGCAGCTATGCACGCTGCTTTACGAGCCATTAATAATGTTGACTATGTGGCCTAAAGACACAAGACAAGGCGTCTACAACAAACAGCTTTGCCAAATGCAATGATATATTAAGAGCAGACAAAGGCAAACTTGCACACAAATAAGAGAGATAAATATGCACAAATGCGTAGGCATTCAGTTGTGACGCGTTTTCGTAATCTCGGGATTTCGGGATTGAAAATTTACTTTTCGGGATCCCGAAATTTTATAAGAAACGTAATTTGCGCCAATTAAGAAGATACTAAAATTAATTTATTGTATATACACCATTAGTTAGCTATAAATACTTCTCATACGCTTAACATTATTTAATTACCGCTTACGAGATCCCGAAAACAATTTGTATGAAAATCCAAAAAAAAAAAATATATTAACGATGCTAAACTACTAAAATATCTAGCAGAGACGAGATTTGGGCGGTTGAAAAAAAACATTTCGGGATCCCGAATGACAACAACTAGAAATTTCACAAATTTCTCATGATGAATTTGCAAAAATAGTTTGTATCAAAATTTGCTAAACGGGCTTAATAAACTTGTAAAATGCAAAACATATTTAACATATTTGCCATTAATTCAAAATTTCGGGATCCCGAATATTTAACTAAATATTTAACTTATTTAAGAATTTTGTTGAACATTAAAGCACACAAATACACTCATGTTTGCACAAATCCCGAAATTTCGGGATCCCGAGCGAGCAGTCCCGAGGCGTAGTTGCCTTCATACGCCTTAGCAATTTCTTGAATACCTGCACAAAACATCGTTACAAATTTTTTAAAGTATTTAATATTTTCAGTAATCTTGATGTTGAAACAAAATTTCGAGATCCCGTATTTAACATATTTCCTTAAATAATTTGTTGAAACAAACAAACAAAATTTCGAGATCCCGTATTTAACATATTTCCTTAAATAATTTGTTGAAACAAACAATCAAAATTTCGAGATCCCTTATTTAACATATTTACTTAAATAATTTGTTTAAACATAAAAGCACACAAATAAATTAATGTTTCCACAAATCCCGAAATTTCGGGATCCCGAGAAAGTAGTTCCGAAACGTCGAATTTCTAATCCTAAACAATTTCTTTAATGCCTGCACTTAAATCCTCGCTCACACGCACGCACACAACCTCATGCCGCTGTGTTTACCTTCACATAAAGCATATTTATGGGCGCATGAACAAACAGCTTTGCCGTTTGTTTGTCCTTTCTGCTTCTGCATCTTTTTCTACGCCAAGATGTATGATTTGTTTGCGTGCCGTCAAACAAAAACAAGGCGTTGCACACAACTACAAGCAACAACAACACGCACACACCTTTGCCAAGCACAATATATACATACATATGTATGTATTTAAAGAGATACATACAAATCTACAAGTATTTGTTGTTTTGTGTCTTCTGCTTTTCGCTCACAGCGCTTGATGGACTTTTAAGGTGTTTTTGATTTGTTTACAGCCCGCAAATATCGCCGGTAAGTGTATTGGCTGAGATATATTGGCAGCACAGCGCTTGTAAGTATGTATTTACATATGCTTGTGTGCCAACTTATGCTGTAGGCGGTCGCATTCATTTGCCATTTGCCATACACTACCATTCAGCGCTTATTGCTTGTTTACATTGATATATTAGCAAAATTAATCGGCTTTGCGTGCCATGGGCGAGTGGCGAGTGCCGAGTGCATGTGTACATGTGTTTGTGTGTGTATATGTAAGAGTGTGCTGCCAGTATCAGTAGTTTAATATTTCATTAAATATCTCGCTTGGGCGCACACACACATATATACACATGTATTTTTTATGTATGTGGCGAGAAACTAGGCCACAATTCTTGTTGGTTGTGTGTAAGGAACAAGTTTATGGTAATTTATATGCGTTAAATTTTTTGTCATAATATGTGTGTGCTTATGTATTTTACATACTTAAGCAGTTCTGCATCTAATTTTGTAGATTACTCAACATATTCCATTTCTTGTGCCAAGCAAACTTATTAGTAAACCAACTTAGTATTTTATCTATGCAAATACCGTTAGAGCGAAGAATGCAAATATGAAAATCAAGGCAAAGCAAGCAAACTAAAGGATAGTCCTCGCAGGGAAATATAATATGTAAGTATGTAAATATAGAGTTCTTTATATGTATGTTTAGTATGTATGTATATATAAATTTATACATACACAGCTGATCAACTGAAAAGTTCCCGACCTACCATAGTTTAACACATTTTTTGGCGAAATTCGTTTTTTTATTCAACATATCGGCACTTAGAATGCAAAACAACGTATCGTCAAAAAAAATGAAAATCGTTTTCAGATGTATTAACCAATATATAACCAGTTTATAACCAAAACTCTACTTTTGTTTCAATATTAGTGATTTCTACTTGTATTATACGTCTTTCCTTGGCCTGCAAACTTATGAAAAGTAATGAGACGTTGTTTTGCATTTTGGGTGACAATTTGTATTTGCCTTCAAGGTGATACACTGAGCGATCTTCCAACTTTTCGATATTATTTTTGTAGCGTGATTTTCTGTTTGCTTCGAAATAAGCGTCAGTTTGGCAATCATCTTTTCATATGACGAAAGTTTCACCTTTTCATATAACGAAAGTTTCATTTTTTCATAAGCGTGCATTCTTTTGTAATCAGGGAACTTGCAATAGTCGCTCAAGGTCAGATCTGATGAATATCGTGAACGCGGAAACAATTTGAAGACCACTTCACGGATTTTTGCCCTCGTTTTTACGAAGTCGCCTTCGGTGCTCAGTTCACCACGTCTAAGCTTAGCATACCAATCCTTGATCCAGGATTAAATGCCTTGCGTAAATGGTATTGAAAAAAAACGTATTTTGTTAAGTTTGTAGGACTTTTCCTTATTACTATTCCAGCCATGAGTGAGATCTGTCAAACAGTTTGCGAACAACAGCAGCTGCTTAAGTCGGTACACATTAGTAATACGTTAAAATGAATAAAAATATCAAAAAAAGAAACTTTCTCAAATTTTGTATTTCTAATCGAATTTCGTGTGTGGAATCATTGTTGAAAAAGGCTTAACGTTATTCTGCGATACAAAGCCTTCGAAGACAGTCGAGAGATCGTTGAAGGCATGTTTCATTCTGGACGACCTTCGACCTTTTCAACTGATGAATATATTAAAAGAGTGAAATATATGATGCTTGAAAATCATCAGGCAAATGTTAGGGAGATGGAAAGAGAGCTCGAAATCTCTTGCGAGTTCGTTCTCATGGTTTTGGTGGAAATTTTGGGTATGAAACGCAGTCTTGATGGACTCGTTTCGATAAAACTGAATTATTTTCAAAAAGCGTACCGTAAACATGTCTCTTTGAACCTGCTTGATAGTGCAGATCTCGATGCCACATTCATGGAGCACATTATAACTAACAAAAAGTGCTTATGAAAAGTGTTTCGAGGACTGTGAAAATCGTTGCTATAGATGTTTTACTTCTGGTGGGGATTATTTTGGAATTTGAAGGCGACAAAATAATTTTGACGAATACTTAAATATTTTCATATTTTTTTTCACAATATACATATATGTATATATCACAGATTTCTCATTTAAGTATTAATTAATATAATTTTCGCCTTTCAAATATATTAGCAAAACTAAGTGAGTCAATGGCTTTCAATGAAGGTCGCGATTTCGACCAATAATTATTGGTATTATTAATCTTGAATTCTTTTGAAAAATTTTTAATATTTCTTATAAAGTGCCAACACCTAAAAGTTTTTCGCTGGCTTAGATGCTGGCAAGAAGTAATGGTATAGAATGTTCAGTAACACATGAACTTAGTCTCTGTACTTGTTTTTAAATAAAAGTTGGTTGATAAACAGCTCAAAGAACCTCACTCTAAGTCAGAGCACTTCATATTAGTGAGGAGTACTCCAGATGCCTATTTTTTCTTATTATTAAAAGAAACATTTTATATCTCAGTATCTACTATTTAAAATTTTCTTTTTCGATTTTTAATATTGAAAATCACTTTGCTTACAAAAATAGTCTCCTTTTTGTAAGCCTCACCGCTCAAAAATTTTTTAAAAGTTTAAGTTCAATTATTTAAGGCATATTTCTGTTTCTTCATAATTTCTAAAATTGTAAGGGATTTTTGTAGGGAATTCAATAATCTACCAACGAAGTATAAAGTGGAAAACAAACCTTTTTTGTTTTGCCCATCCTAACAAATACTCATAGAAAATATATTTATAAACATATATATATATTATATATATAAATATATATACATACATTTTATCTACAAAAACCCACACATGCATACTAAACTGCAAATATTTTAGGAAACGAAAGTAGTCTAATTATGCCTACCAATATCAATAATCTGATCAACCACACAAACAAATGCGCTTACACACGCACGCATACACATATATATATATATTATACATATGCTTGCATTTGTCCGATATCTTGTAATTGCATATGCAAATTGGCTGTCCCACTGATTGCTGCCTCATTTGCATTTCAGCTGGCACACACAAACGTACAGCTATTTACATATTACAAGTGTATTTGCCACACACAGACATGGCCACGGACATAGACACACACATATGAGCATTTAGTGAATGCTTTCCAATAATTTCTGTTCTATTACTTACCGTTATCTATTTATTAATAATAATAATAATATTGTCTCAATGATTTTTGCTTACTGCAATGATACCGTTATTACTAAAATATAGCAGTGCATATGCATGTGTTTTTGTGTGTGTATTTGAAAAGGTAACATTATGCAAATCGGCGCATGGCAGCATGGCAATCGTATGCTAATTTCATACAAAACAAATAATTGAGTTCACTTACACGCGTCGTTGACTCGAAATTTCGTAAATAATATTGCTGATGAAGGCTGCTAAGCTGGTAAATTGCCGGGCAAACATAAAGCCCTTCCATACGGTATTTAGAAGCGCTGGCTTCTGTTAACAATAACAGTTTAAATGAAACTTACTAAAAATCTATTTAAAGTGCAAAGAAATCGAGCGTGAACATTTTCATGTGAGAACACAGTTTTTATAACAAAAATTAAGCGCTGACAAAATTTTAGTAGAATTTTTCGTATGTGTTTAGTATTTATGTATATACAAATATACAATATGACTGACATGTCAGTGATTAAAAACTCTTTTTACACTTTCGTGAGCTCAAATTAAGTTCTTTTCATTGTCGGTCTTTTCTGTGCAGGCGTAGCCGCACTTTTCTTTGGACCTCTAGTCCGGATGCAATGCAAAGATTTGGAGCAAAATATGTATTTCTATTCCCGAAACAAGCGTAATCAAGCAAAACCACACTTTCAAAATTGTATTGTCTGCTTTTTAGTGCATAACGCTTTCCACCAACTCTCCACAAAAAGGTTCCATAAACATGCCTTACTTCTGTACCCATTCTGAGGTACCACTTTTGAATATAATTTTCCTACATTGAAGACTTATTGATATACTTCTGTTGCTGGATTAAATTTTTCCAACAACAACTTAAGCGAGATGAAACGATTGCACCTATATAGCTCTGTCCGTATCTGTAATCGGTAAAGTAGTAGATATCAGCTGACAGATCTGGTTTACCTACAAGTCTTATTTTAATTTTTTTCCGATCTTATTCAAAGTCTATCAATCTTTTTATTACCTTTATGAGATAAATAGTACAAATTTATTATGGAAAGTAAGTCGAGTAGTTGCAGTAATGATTCTGACAAGTTTTGTTATATCACTGTGCCCAAAAGGTGACAGTTGAATTTAAACTGCGCGCGTCGAAGGATTTGGAGAAATATTTTTTTTTAGGTTGGTAATACTGTCAGTCACATTTATGTTAAATTTCATGTCAAAATATTCATTAGTGTTTGAGATACGTGTCATTTTGTGAGCTGCTAAAAGTGAGTTTTTCGTTTTTTTGCGATGTCGAAATTTGTTGAGCAAAGAATTTGCGTTAAATTATGTTTACGGAATCAATTTTCTGCTACGGATACGTTGAGGATGGTGCAGAAAGCCTTTGGCGATGAGTCTATGTCTAAAAAAAAATGTTTACAAGTGGTACAGTGAGTTCCAAGCCGGCTGTGAACGTGTCGAAGACGAAGAGCGTCCAGGGCGACCATCAACCTCAACCGACGAAGCTCACGTTCAACAAATCAAAGATTTGGTGTTGAAAACCCGTCGATTAGCAATTAGAGACCTTCCTGATGAAGTTGGCATGTCGAAAGTCTCAGCCAATACCATTTTGAAAGATGTTTTGGGCCTCAAGAGCGTCAAATCTCGACTGGTACCGAAAACATTGATTTTTTCGGAAAAAAAGGCGTCGCGTTGAAGTGTGTAAAACGATGCTTTCCGACCTCCAGGGTGTCATGAAATGCATTATAACTGGCGATGAGACTTGGATCTATGTTCACGACCCCGGAACAACCGATCAATCGAGCGAATATCGTGCCAAATGAGAGCCGAGACCAAAACAATCGCGCCAAAGCCGCTCAAAAATCAAGGTCATGTTGACTGTTTTCTTCGATTATCGTGGTGTTGTGCATTATAAATTCCTTCCAACCAGTCAAACAGTCAACAAGGAATATTATTTGAACGTTATGCGTCGTTTGTGTAACGCTATTCGCCTAAAAAGGCCGGAATTGTGGAAAGAGAATTCTTGGTTTTTACACCACGATAATGCACCATCCCACACTGCCCTCGTAATTCGTGATCATTTCGTCAAAAACTCAACCCATATCGTTCCGCAACCACCGTATTAACCTGATCTGGCGCCGTGCGACTTCTGGCTGTTCACCAAACTCAAAAGACCGCTCCGGAGACACCGTTTTTATACGATAGAGGAGATTCAAGCCCCAGCGAAGACGGAACTGAAGGCCATCCCGGAAAGTGACTACAACCAGTGTTTCGAAGATTGGAAAATTCGTTGGCATAAGTGCATTGCATCGGGAGGGGATTACTTTGAAGGGGATGAAATTGATTTGGAAGAATAAATAAAGAATTTTCAAAATAAGTACAATGTCAGCTTATTTTTTGGGCACAGTAGTATATGCGGCGAGTATATAATGAAAATACGACGGAAACCGATTAATGACATTGTAATTCGCTTGTATTCTTCTTAGTTTGGTATTAAAATTGGCAATCAAGATAAAGCATGAACGAGAACTTATATGAAAAATGTGACTGATATTTTCGTATTAGTTTACAAAATATACCGAAAATTAGGTCTAGAATCTTAGGCACCAAAATGAGTGTAGGCCAGTGTTATATATTAGAACCATAATATCCTTCACTCTTCTCTTACAAATACATTGTCATGTAAGAACTTGATTTTGATTTGTTTAGTTTGTGTGGTAGCTATATACTATTTGAACAAATTACTTGGAGATTACACCGTTGCTTTGGCCAATAATTTTCGCTAAATTGCGTTTGGAGATCTCGTCAAGTAGTAATATGACACTGCGCATTGTCGTGCAACAGGCGCCAGGACCCTGCGTGACAAAAGACGCTTTATAACACCAAGGTAAAACACAGCATTAATCGTTTGACTAGGTGTGATGAACTCTCGGTGTACAATACCCTCGGAATCGTAAAAACAAATCAGCATTGTCCTTATATGAATTTTACGACCGATGACTAAAAGCTGCTGTCACTTTTTGATCGATAACATCGATTGCAGTTATCCAATTGTCTTAAAATTTTTACGAAAGGTCAACAAGAGATCAAACTTTTTATTTCATATACCCACCAATAGGTGGTATATATACATATATATATATAGTCTTTAACGTTTCCCTTTGGATATAACAATCTTCGTGGCTAACTTAACAAACTAATACCGAACTCGCCATCCAGTTTAAAATTCAATCGCTCGCTGAGTTCTTAGCAATTACTTCTTAATAATACGGACAATGTTCAATCTACTGCTTTAGAGCCTTACACAAAACTTGAATTATGATTTTTATCAGGTTTATATAAATCTTTCTAGGTCTCAATCCACCCAAATTACGTGCAGTACTTAAACTGACCACAAAGTTTCATATCAAGTTTTAAGCATTGGCATATTTCGTTGAATTAAGAGTTGATGCATGCTCTCTCCTAACTCCTTGCATTAATATTTCCATAGCTAATCTGAGAGTGCACTGCTTTCAGACATTTTACTTACTAAGATTATCCCTCAATCCAATAAGTTTTAAGAGAAAATCGTAATTTTGAATTTTAAGTTCAAGAGCCTAACAGCTTTCACAAATATTTTAGGAGAAATGAAAGTCTAAAGTGTTTATAACCTTGGGTGACCTTGTAGTCGAAACCACAGGAAAACTTTAATCATAAAATTTACTATAAAATGTAATCACTTATGTATGTATGTTAAACAGTTTTAGCATACTATATATTATTAAATACCGTATCAAAGTTAAGTTCAATGACATACATAATTGCATAATATAGGTATATACATATGCAGGTGTACAGTCCCTTGTGAAGACCGAAAAAATAATTTGTGCAATCAAATTCAATAAGTTATAAAGACCCTTGAGGCCGACTCAAGTCTGTTTATTTCCATTACCCAAGCACTCAGTTTTAGGTTTGAGATCTGTCACTGAAAATATTTAACTCTTTTCATCGAAGAAGCTAGCGATGTTCCTGCCTCCTCTCCTTACGAACAGTTTCTTCAAAAAGCATATACGAAGAGATTCACAACCTTACCTCTGCTATTCGCCTTTGATTTCCGAATCCACCCATCTATTCCAAACACTCTATAAAGTGTCAGTATGAATAAATCAAAAGTCAGCGCCTAGAAGTATGCTTTTATAAATATGTATTATAGCTCACAGAAGTTGCAGCACTGTCGAAGGCAACTTCGTTGGCGGAAATCACACATGTCAAATAAATTCTTGAAATACTAATGTGAGCAGAACAAATATAAATTAAATAATTATCAGCAGAACGTGAAATTACTGCAAATAACTGACAGCCAATTAAATGCATTTTAAACTAAATTCTTCCGATACAATGAATCAGTTTGCAAATTAGTTCGTTGATTGCAACGAATTGTGAGCAATTTGTGCCGAAGACAATAAATTAAATGAAGATACAAAATAATTTGCATTTACATAAATGCAGATGTAAATATGTATATTTGATCTGTGCGAGCGTCTGTGTGTGTGTTGTGGGAATATAGTTTAAATAATGCAGTGGTCCTTATCTGTTGGCTAACTATATGCTTAGTGAAGTGCGAAGACAAGTTGGTGCGCCTAAATGTATGCTTCAGTGAAACTGCTTTCAATTAAATGTATTGTTTTAGTTCGAAACCCTCTAGGAAATCTTTGATATTGTAGTGTTAACACAAAAGGTTGAAGTTTTAAGCGATGGCTAAAGCTGCAAGATTTTATTTTGATGAATTTGGTGTTTAGACTTATCGTTTATATATCCAAAATATCGGTTAATATACTTTCAGGCGGTGTTCTTATCAAAGTTCTTCCAGCATGGCCGCTCATTCCTTACGCTCCAGGAAATGACACAGCGTTGATGTAACCAAATGATAGCAAGCTTGCCAATGTAGCTGTTTGATGCAACAATCGTTAGTGGTGGTCATCTTGACACAAGCAACTGGCTGCCGCTGACAATGTTGTCCCTGTTACTACTTGAACTTACGCAAACACGCACGTAGATACAAATGACTGTCCATTGGAGTGAGTTCAGCAACATTCATAGTTGTATGCATTGCAGCATGCATGTGTGCTTTGGCTTTTCAACGGCGATTCAGGCCATTATAACAACAAAATTGTTCAGTGCTCAACGGTATCTCTTGCAGTTGCTGGATTATGGCAACTGCCACATATAACTTTAACAGCTTTTGTTGTCACAGCCAGCTAAAGGTTCACATGCAATTATATGAGCATGTGTGGTGGTAACATGTTGTATAGATATATGTGTGTGTGCATGTGTGTGTGCTCGTTGTCGTCATTATTATTATGACACTACAAATATAGTTAATACAATAATTTACATTTAAAGTGCTACATGACATAATTTATGCGGAAGATAGTTTGTACACTCTCATACACACATGCATATATGTACATATATATACATAAATATATATATAATACTTAATACATATTAAGTGAAATATTACGTGTCCTTATCCTTGTTAATATGTTTTTACAAATAGTCACTTGCACAGATTGCTCGAGTCAAAAAGTTGCACAGCCCTATAGTTTTAGATCCCGATAAGAAAATTTTTCAATCCCGAAACGAGATGACTTACAAATTTCTATATTTTATTATTTAGAAAACGACGAAAACCATTTTTTAAATGCAAAATCCCGAAATGCATGCTAAAAAATCCCGAAATTTAAATTTGTATACCCCGAAACTCTGAGTTTTATAAATGTACACATATCTATTTAAATTTAAAAAACAAACACAAATAAAGCTTTCTTTTAAAACATAAAATCCCGCAATACACGTCACTAAAACTGCAGTAAATTGGACTAAATACGTGTATTCTTGTAAAAGTGTGTGCGAAATATACATATTTTTCACTTGCGAAAATTTTCCGGAATGTTGAATTGTCAATCCCGAAATCCCGAAAATGTTTAATCTCATAAAATGCTCAAGAGCACTCCGAACTGCAATTATCGGAAAATATTTTTTTACGTAAAATTTTCGGGATCCCGAAGTTTCAGTCCCGAAATCCCGAAAATGTGAAACTCATAAACTATTTAATATGATTTTGATATGACGGAAATTAAAAGCAGTCACGAGTTTAAAAATACATATACATATGTACATATGTTCTCTACAAACTTATTTCTCCACAATTTCTTCAAAAATTTTATCTGAAAACAATTGATATTTACCAACATTTTGCGGGATTCCGAAAATGTATTCTCAAAATTTGCGAAAATATGAAACTCAAAAACTGTTTAATATAATACCATTCCTATACCATAAACGTACAAAGGCTTCCCAGAATATTTAAATATATATTCTATAAACTCGCTTCATAGCAATAGTTTTGAAAATTGTGCACGAAAACAAAATTTACATGCCAAAATTTTTCGGGATCACGAAATTTTAATCCCGAAATCCCGAAAATATGAACTGTTTATATTAATTCTGGACAATAATGAAAAATTTCAATTTTGAATTTTAAATAAATAACTCCATACATAAATAACATCATGACAAGAAAATCTAAATATAAGTTTATATACATAGTATGTATGTATACCCACTTCATATCGTATTCCATATCCATTTCACATTAAATGTGTTTCGCACCTCATAAATATGCCTACATAGCTCATATGACACAATGCGCGCAATTACACCACTGACACACTTTTGGGACACTAAGTCCCTGTCATATTAGTTATGCTTTTACACACTGTGTTTATGTACTGATTTTACATATACATATTATATTTGTATTTAGATCCTTCATCCATCAATCACATCGTATATAAATAAGCAGCACTCCTACACATTGTCATATCACGCCAGTGTTGACGTGTAACACAAGGGCACTAGTGTGGGTGAAACATTATTGACATTTTCGCTTGGTGTTGTTGACATTCGCAACATGTTGATAATAGGAAAGTGTTGTGTGCGAAAAAAAAGTGATAATGAGAAATGGTCGTAATTTATGACGTAGATATTTTAAAATTGATACCATTGACAATCAATCAAAACAGTATCGTTTATCTTACAATAAATAATGAAACTATTTAGAAATTTTTTACTTTGAACAACTTGCAGTCACACATTGAAAATGTTTAATACAAAACTTGAAAATTTTAAGCTTATTTACCGAAATTCGTAATGAATTTTTCGTTTTTCTAGTTTTTTTACCTGTATGTAGGCAACATATTTTGATTTCGCGTAATTTAGCATAAACTAGGGCGCATGTGCATTTTTAGATAATTGTTGAACTTTCGTTAAATTAAAATGTCTAAAATTAGAAAAAGTTTTAAGTTTATTTAAGTAAATCTATGAATGGCTTAGTTTCACTTATGAATATATATGCGCATTCTACAATACGAGTATAGGGCTGAGTCTATAATGAAGCTGCAAGTCTAAGTCTAAGTCGACAATAGTAATTCGCACTAAAAAATATTTAAAAAATTTACTCCTTCTTGTTTTCTGAACACTTATAAAGTGCTATCTCTTCAGCTATGCAGGATAATATAAACACGATGGTCTTCAAGTTAATTCTTTCGGCAATTAAAAGTAGTAGCGACATGGTTGACTTTACCATATTTACAGAATACATAAAAAAATAATAAATAATAAAAAAATATGAAAAATGTTACTTTTACCAAAAATCGGCTGGCTCGAGGTTTTACTAATTCAATCATAAACAATATACCTGATTCATATAGGTTTCTAAAAAAATGCTAGTATTCGAATTACTCCTAGCTCCTTAACAGCCACCTAAAGGTAGGCCACATCACAATGTGAATCATTACACTAAAACGTTGCCTACATTTTGGTGTGTTTTTGTTGGTAGGCCACATTACTTTCAAAGACGTACATTAAGACGTTGCCTACACTTTGGCGTATTTCTATATTGTCAGGAAAAAAATTAGCTTAATTCGAAATACTAAATAAATTCTAAAAAATTATGACAATTTCCAATTTAAATTCATCAACATGTTTCCTCCAAAATGTCTCTCCATATAATGCGACCTACTTTGATCCACAAATTATTGATTTGCATTACAAATACTACATATCTCCACTTCGAAATACTAAACATAGCACATAACATTCAAAGCAAGCGCCATCGTAAAAGATGGTAATTAATTTGAATTCTCCGCAACGGAGCATAAAAAAACCATATTTCTTAGAATATGCCACCAAAGTATGCACCCACATTTAGACGAAATAAATGTATACAGATACAGTTAAGCTAATAAACTTAATTGTTTCAGTATTACGTCATTTATTATCAGCATATCTGAGCGTCTAAATTATACGCAAGCTACTAATGCTTACCCTCCACACGACTCTCTCCACACCGGCACTTGCTTATGCTCTTTGCAGCACTTTTTTTCTCCCACTAAATATCCTGCCCAGCTGCTCGCTCGACAGAGTTTAGCAATAATTGTCACCGCTTATGATCCATAAATAATTCCAAACGATTTAATGTAAATATGGACCAGCGCCTTTCAACTCTATTTAGCTAGCAGCGAGGCCATGGCAATGCGGAGGCCAACAAAGTGCGTTAAACTACATGGACTGCTGTCGTCTGAAGTGGCTGCTTCATAAAGATACACAATCTCCGAGTACTTAAGTGTTTATATATGTATATATGCTTATATATATTGTATATATATTAAATATGTATATATGCTATATATGTGTTTATACAGCTTATATAAGTATTTATGTACTAAAGGCTATTCGAGTGTTTGTAACGCTTGAAGAGATATTAGTTGCATTTATCTGGCGCTTTTGAATTTGTAGCATACACTTAAGCGCAAAGCGCAAAGAGCACATTATATATATATATATATATATATATTATGTGCATATGTTTGTTGATAACCGAGTCGGCCGCAAAATAAATTAAGACACATTAAATGTGAAACGGCAGCGCATTTATTGTAGTCGATTTGGCAATGGAATCATGGAATTGTTACTCAGGCTTATTGTTCTACGTCGTTGCTTTGGCATGGCATTGTGTTGTTGTAAGCTTGTGTGGGCGCCATTTTGTTTGCCATTTAGTTAGATTGGTATACCAAGAATTTGTTGTTGCAGCTTTAGTTGATTTGTATGGCGGTTTTCAGCAAAGTTGTGGGAGTTTTGTGCTGAAGTTATAACGAGAGGGCCAATGTGACTAAGGAAGAAAGAGAGCGAATTAACCTTAATAAATATAATATATTTAAAATAGTTTTTGTTTTTTTTTTTTTAAATAAATAAACATATATATTCTCTACTAAAAATTATTTTAAATTTAAATTATTAAACTTTAGCACGAAATTGTTTGCTTTCGAAATAAAGTTCGCTTCAGTTTTCCTATTGCGCCTTCCCTACTCCTCTCTAAATGTCTCCAAATAAAACCGAAAATATATAGCTTCATGTTAGTATTTAACCATATATCTCTCCTTACTTTATCTTCGCATTGCGTTGATTTCTACGCCGACGACAATTTTCGTTGTTCATATTAAGCAAACAATTTATCTCACTTTCAGCTTAATTGTCAGCCACAAATTCACAATTTTCTATGTGAATGTTGCAACATTGCCACAAATAAAATCAAATACAATAACACAAAATGCCACTTGTAAAGTAAAGTGAAAGTAAAGCGTAAAATGTTCAAAATGAAAGCCAACCGTAATGACGATATGTGAACGATTCGCTGTGCGTGCGCCTAAAAGTATGTCTCTGTAAAATAAATAAAAGCGAAATTGTGTAACAAAAAAGCGGAACAATAAACATGTGATAAATGTGGGTACAATAAATGAGCGCTTGAGTGTGTCTTTTTATTTAAGTTGATAGATAGCTTTTTTTTAATAGTGTGGAAAACAAAAACACTAACAGGATATTAAAACCAGAAACTGCTTACTACGCAGTCATTTATAATTACAACGAAGGTCATATTATCAATTTTAAATTGTGTTCCAGAGATAATTACATCCATCATTTAAACAGCATATCACAAATATGCTATAATTTCAAAACCCGAGCTAACCAACTTGAATCTGCAAAACAATCATTCTGTAATTAAACGTGGTCCACGCAACTTAAACCTATTTCGATACTAAGTATATATTTTCATAATAAACCACATTCCATATCCACAAAAAACGTGCAGGAAAATATTTAAGCAGTGTATGTAACTTTTTAAATCCCGAGATTTCGGGATCCCGAAACTTTTCGGGATTGTAGTGCCTTTAATATATTATAAAGATAGCTATAAAGCGATTTAGCAATTTTAAAATTTTTATAAATCCCGAAATTTCGGGATCCCGAAACTTTCGGCACTTTGCAGTCTTTAATATACTAAAAGACAACAGGAAAGCGTTTGGCAAATTTTTAAGACAAGATATTTCGGGATCACAAAATTTTGCGGGATTTTAAATACTGTCTTTAATGCGCTAAAAACATAAGATGAAAACGGCTTAGCAGATTTAAAATCTTTTTTATAAAAAAATTTCGGGATTTTGAACACTGTTTACTAGAAACGGCTTAGCAAATTTTATTTCGAGACACCGAAATTTTTTTAAATTTTAAACACTGTCTGTAATGCGATTAAAAGAAAACAAGCAATGTATTTATTTAATTTTCGGTATTCTTAGAATCGGGATCGCCAAACACTATTTACTATTTAAATGAACTATGCAGGTGTTTATCAAATTGCTAATCTTTCCTATATCCCAAAATTCGGAATCTAGAAATCTTCATAGTTTCAAAAGATGTCCAGTTTTTATTTCTAACCAAAAGATAAAGAGATAAAAACATTTTTTCTTCTTCTTTTACCTTGTCAAACACTTCTACCAGAAATAAGGTAAGACCCGCACACTACTCAACATAATTTTACGAGCTCACTTAGAACGACACAGTGAGTTACAGTTCCATCGAATAGTAAATTAGAATTTGTAGTTTCAGCAACAACAACAATAAACACTTAAATCTGCTTAAAATATTGATATGCGTTGTAATTGTTGTTGTTGCCGATTTGCTCAACACAAATATAAGCATAACAAACAGGTGGCACGGTCACGCCCAGCCGGCGAAGTATGCAAATGAGAGACAACCCAATTTGTGTTGCATTCACAGCTCCATTTCGTGTTGTTGCTTACACTTTAACTAGTTCATTTGCAGTGGAGCTCCTTTCACTGCTTTCACTTGCCACTTGACAATGCCCCCGTTTGCTATGCGCACGCCGCTCGCCGCTCCCCGTCCAATTTTGCCTTGCTTGGCCGAACAATAGTGTCAGCGACATTGTTTATCTCTTCTTAATTTAGTTGCCTCAAATAAAGTTTGATTTTGCACGACGAAAACAACAACAACAGCGTACGCTGCAAGCTAACCTCCTTTGTTGTGTTGTTTTTGTAGCGTTGTATTGTTTTGCTGTTAGTTGGCGCAGGCATTGTCTTGGTTAAAATTTAATTTTGCAAATTCTTTTTAGTTCGGCATCCGATGCATCTGCTCCAATTATTGTTGTTGTTGTTGCTGCTTGCAGTTAGATTTTTTTGAGTTTTTTTTTTGTATTATTTTGTATTTGCTATTTTTGCATGTCTGTTGTGTGCTTCGCATTCCGCATTTCTTTTGCTTTACTACGCTCTTGTTATTTTTGAAAGTTGAGAATTAATTGAATTTCTTAGACGGCCATCAATGGCAGCCAACGAAAGTGCACGTTGCATTGCTAACATAAAGAGTGGGTGCGAGAGAAAAAGTGAGAAAAGGAGAGTGAGAGAGTGAGCGTGTGGGCAGCAACGGGCGAGACAATGGAGAGCGCTACGTAATGCAATTTGTGGTTTAACGAAAACTTAAATAAACAAAAAATTAAAAAAGTAAATACATGTTGCAGCAAAATTAATTTATTCATTGATTTTTCAAATAATTTTTTAATTAAAGCTGAAAAGTTTCTGCTCTCTTCCATTATTCGGAGAGTAAATATACTCTGGCTTCCGGTATTTTATTTATTTTAGAAATGGAAATGATATGAATTGCGGGCGATGCTGAACGAATTTTTTTCCCATTTTTCCACAAAACAATATCTTTTTTCTGGGAATGGTTAATGAAAACAATCCAGTATTCCACATAAACAACATGGAATTCAATTGTTTTCCTTTAGCAGTGTGGATTTCAATGAATTTTTTTTATAGTTTCTTGAACTTATAGAAAAAATACCGGTTTTCTGACATAAAGGGTGTCGCCTAAAACTCAAATGAAGGGTCTATCTTATTTACAAAACCGCAAATATACTGTTGAGCCAAGCTTCCTTTTCAAAAAAGGCACCGATACAATCCGACAGCTTTAAAGCTTTGCCTCCTAAATAGATCTTTAAAGCGAACATATTTCATTTCAGGCTAAGTTTAGTTTAGTCGGTTAGGCTCGTGAGCCACGCATAGACTAGTGTTGGGTGATGGCAGATGGGTTGTCGTTACATAGTTAATGAGAAGTAATCATCCATCAGAATTCTAGTGCTTAACGTTAATTTTAACGGGTTCCAGTGTCTTGCAGCGTGGGGCCACCAAGTGCTTAAAGCCTTGCCTTGCTTGTGCTGAAAGAGTTCGCTAGAGACGCTCTATTATTTCGATTGTGCTTACATTTTCTTCTATCAACCTCATTCTGCAGGCATGAGCTGCTACCAGTGAACATTACAATCATGTTCCTACAGCCCCTTCTGACGAATGCTGGAAAGATCTTCGTGTTTTTCTGATTTACCGCTTTACGCACGACTTTTGCACTTTCGTAGCCCGGAAACCGTTCAATAATGTTTCAAACTCCATTGTCATGCTCCTGTCTAACGGGTGATTTTTTTGAGGTTAGGATTTTCATGCAGTAGTATTTGACAGATCACGTGGGATGTCAGACATGGTGTCAAAGAGAAAGATGCTCAGTATGCTTTGACATTTCATCATGAATAGACTTACTAACGAGCAACGCTTGCAAATCATTGAATTTTATTACCAAAATCAGTGTTCGGTTCGAAATGTGTTTCGCGTCCGTGTCCGATGAGCGATGAGGCTCATTTCTGGTTGAATGGCTACGTAAATAAGCAAAATTGCCGCATTTGGGGTGAAGAGCAACCAGAAGCCGTTCAAGAACTGCCCATGCATCCCGAAAAATGCACTGTTTGGTGTGGTTTGTACGCTGGTGGAATCATTGGACCGTATTTTTTCAAAGATGCTGTTGGACGCAACGTTACGGTGAATGGCGATCGCTATCGTTCGATGCTAACAAACTTTTTGTTGCCAAAAATGGAAGAACTGAACTTGGTTGACATGTGGTTTCAACAAGATGGCGCTACATGCCACACAGCTCGCGATTCTATGGCCATTTTGAGGGAAAACTTCGGACAACAATTCATCTCAAGAAATGGACCCGTAAGTTGGCCACCAAGATCATGCGATTTAACGCCTTTAGACTATTTTTTGTGGGGCTACGTCAAGTCTAAAGTCTACAGAAATAAGCCAGCAACTATTCCAGCTTTGGAAGACAACATTTCCGAAGAAATTCGGGCTATTCCGGCCGAAATGCTCGAAAAAGTTGCCCAAAATTGGACTTTCCGAATGGACCACCTAAGACGCAGCCGCGGTCAACATTTAAATGAAATTATCTTCAAAAAGTAAATGTCATGAACCAATCTAACGTTTCAAATAAAGAACCGATGAGATTTTGCAAATTTTATGCGTTTTTTTTTTTTAAAAAGTTATCAAGCTCTTAAAAAATCACCCTATATATCATCGTATAGGCAATGGATGGGTTCATCAATGCGTAATACGTTATCGAATGACAGCCGTACACAACTTTAGCAATCTTGTATATTATATCATTGTTTTCGATGCCTTTGTGACCTGGCACGTAGTAGAAACTGCTTCCCTACTTCTCAGGAAACTTCTGAAACGAGTTTGGTGCCTTGATAGCTGTTCGACTGTTCTACGTAGATATTGGCTGTTGAGTGACCTGTTCATACATTTGAAGCTTGCTCCATGGCTTATCCAACCGCAAAGACCTCTGCTTGAAATATACTGCAGTAATCTGGCAAATGAAAAGGCTGCCTTATGCCTAAGTTTGGATTCCCATTGTATCCCCACATCAACTTCCTTCTCCATTTGCGAGCCGACCACATAAATGCTTAATGTGTTACGCCATTTCACCATTCTTTTCTCTGTTTATTTTGAACTTCCTTTTCAGAGGAAGTGTGGGCTCATCTAGTCGGTTTGGCAAACTTTCGTTACCCATCAAACTTTAAACGAATGTTGTATATGTAAATTCTCCTGCAGTCAATAGATTCCGCCGTTTTTGGTGCGCAGTGAATAGTAGATCTCTGGAAGATTTAGTATTAGTTCGGTAAACTCTTAGAGATCCATTAGAGTGACCGTTAGAGCCCCTTCCACCAGCTAAGTTTTATTTTTTAAGTTGACAAGGTCGTGTGTAAATAGCACAATCTTTAGGTATTTCCTTTTCATGATAACATCGAAAAAACACTTTTATTAACTTCTAATGATAATCAAAAACCTGAAATCAGCAAACACCACACTTTTGAGTACGTCTAAGCCTTTTTAAGAAAAACAATCAAAGACAAGAAAAACGGTCATATTAGAGTAAGAGGTTCATTACTTATATAGTGTTCTTTTTCGAGAGAAGAGTAGAAAAAAATCGTCTGAACTACTGAAACCACCAAAAATTTAACCTGTAACTTTGAGCAACCACAAACTCCACCTCGTAGCTCCAGTATAAGAAATTGCTTCCATTCTCCTCTTTCCTTTTACTTATTTCGTATGGCAATAGTTTCCAGTTACTCAAAGCTGCCGGGTTTCCTGGGTGAGGTATCAGAACCAGAGCCGGTATTACTCTGTGCCCAAAAAATAAGGAGACATTGTATTTATTTTGAAAACTCTTTATTTATTCTTCTAAATCAATTTCATCCACTTCAAAGTAATCGCCTCCCGATGTAATGCACTTATGCCAACGGATTTTCCAATCTTCGAAACACTGGTTGTAGTCACTTTCCGGGATGGCCTTCAGTTCCGTCTTCGCTGCGGCTTGAATCTCCTCTATCGTATAAAAACGATGTCCCTGGAGCGGTCTTTTGAGCTTGGTGAACAACCAGAAGTCGCATAGCGCCAGATCAGGTGAATACGGTGGTTCCGGAACGATATGTGTTGAGTTTTTGGCGAAATGATCACGAATTACGAGGGCAGTATGGGATGGTGCATTATCGTGGTGTAAAAACCAAGAATTTTCTTTCCACAATTCCGGCCTTTTTAGGCGGATAGCGTTACGCAAACGACGCATAACGTTCAAATAATATTCCTTGTTGACTGTTTGACCAGTTGGAAAGAATTCATAATACATGACACCACAATAATCGAAGAAAACAGTCAACATGACCTTGATTTTTGAGCGACTTTGGCGCGATTTTTTTGACCTCGGCTCTCTTTCGGAACGATATTCGCTCGATTGATCGGTTGTTTCGGGGTCGTAAGCATAGATCCAAATCTCATCGCCAGTTATAATGCGTTTCATGATACCCTGGTAGTCGGTAAGCATCATTTCACACACTTCAACGCGACGCCTTTTTTCCAAAAAATTCAATGTTTTCGGTACCAGTCGAGATTTGAAGCGCTTGAGGCCCAAAACAGCCTTCAAAATGGTATTGGCTGAACCTTTCGATATGCCAACTTCATCAGCAAGGTCTCTAATTGTTAATCGACTGTTTTTCAACACCAAATCCTTGATTTTTTGAACGTGAGCTTTGTCGGTTGAGGTTGATGGTCGCCCTGGACGCCTTTCGTCTTCGACACGTTCACGGCCGGCTTGGAACTCACTATAACACTTGTAAACATTACATAGCCTCATCACCAAAGGCTTTCTACACCATCCTCAATATATCCACAGCAGAAAATTGATTCCGTAAACAAAATTTAATGCAAATTCTTGGCTCAACAAATTTCGGCATCGCAAAAAACGAAAAACTCACTTTTAGCAGCTCACAAAACGACACATATCTCAAACACTAATGATATCATTTAACTTCGTTGCTGATGGATTAATCACGTTTAAAAAGATATTTGATCTTAGAGTCAGGGCTTCTATTACAGATCACTACGAAATTATATTTGCTCACCTGAGAATTTAAATTTGATTTTAAGAAAATGTCGTCAACACTTTTTAAAAGTTCGTCGCTCAAATATAATTTGCTTATAGGATTCTTGAATTGAAGATCATCAATAAAATGAATATTCTGTATATAAGGACAGCACATTTTATTAGCATGAGAGCCCTATAGAATTTTTTTGTTGGAGAAGGAAATATAATATATGGTTCTATATACGTTCCATAGTGGCAAAGCTCTGCACTTGTGAAAGCTATGTTTCTTCCTTAAAACAGCTTTCATTTAGCAGATTTATTGGAATAGAACCTACTGACCTTAACCCAACTTCCGATGAAAGTTCGAAAGCATGAACGTTTTCCAATAAACCAAATATTTTCCAAAAAATAATAAGCAACAAAAATTGAAATAATTTGCTGTGAAGCGCTGAGATATTTTCGTGAAAATATTTCACAAAAAGTTGTGCAACTAAAGTCGGAAAACCCTTGCAGAAGCAAAGAGATGAAAAATAGTAAAAATATATTAAGAGAAAATGTGAAATCCATGAAAAGCCAGGCATAATAGTAGTTTTAGTGAAACGGAAATACACGACTACCGCAATAAAACTGTGAGCGCGTAAGTAGAAGCCAGCAGAGAGGCGAACGGTTGAGGGAATGCGGATCGGAGAACGTTGATGATTGAGGGAAAATGCTTTCGCCAGAATTTAACACATACAAATGCATGCCACAATGCGTGCAACACAATGCAGTTAAAAAACAAATAGCTCAAAAATACGTATATCAAACAACAACAACTATAATAGCTGTGGATGCAACAACAAAGGCGATCGCAAATCAATGTGAAGTGCAACGAAGTGAAGTTACAGTGAATTTCGAACCAATAAATACCAACAAATAAAGCAGACGGCATGGCAGTGAGTGATGCAAAGGGTGCGCCACGAGTGAAAAGTAAAAGCTGAAACAACAATAACAATAAACAATATTGAAAACGAACGCCTGAAAATGGATGCAGCTTTATAGCGACGGAATAAAAATGAAATCGAATCGTTTAAAGTCATTTCAAGAATGTCCTGCGCTTATTTACGGGCTACACAAGCAGCGAGGGAGCGACAAAGAGAGAGAGAGAGAGGGCGCGAGGGAGCGAGAGGGGAGTACCGAGAGTGAAGAACGCAGGAATAACGGGCTACAATCACAATCGATACTTGAACAGCTCATTCGCTATGCTCAAGTGCGGCCTGTCACAACAGTTGTGGGTGTTTACCGTTATGCGCGGCATGTATGCAAGTATTTATATGGTTTTCTATATGTTTGTTTGTGTGATTATGTTTAAATGTGCGCTTTTGTGCGCGCAGCAATTGGTGGCAGTCATGCCGTTGTGGCACAATGCCACATTTATTTACCAGCCAACATATATATAGCGGCTTTAATGTGCACTTTTAAATGTGTGTGAGTGTGTGTGTGTATGAGTGCGCTCCGAAGTTTTGTGTTGTACAGCCAAATGACCCACTTTGATAAAGCACAACAAGCACGAACACCAACAACAACAAATAACAGCAACTGCAGAGTCAGCAACTGCGACAACAACAACGGCAAAAACGACAACAGCACATGCAAAAACAACAACAGCAACAACAGCTGTTGCGCACACACTGAGTCAGTCGGTCGCCTGGTCGCTGGGTTGCATGGCTGCCCCGTTGGCTGTTGTGTTGGCAGCAAGTAGGTGTGTGTGTGTATGGGTGTGTGTTTGTTGCTCATTCGCTTGCCAAGTCTGTCCTATTTATCATTTCCGTCGGTTTTGGAGCGAAAGTCATTGCACAACAACGAGCACTGTCAGTGGCAGCCGCCTGGCAATGGCAAACTTGGCGCGGCCGCCAAAGCACACACACACACACTCACGCATACACGAACACGAACGCACACAACCAGCAATACGTTGCACCTACAACGGCGCACAGCTGCAGAGCAACCGGCATTTAGCAGCCAGATTGGATGAACAAACACGAAAGCAGGACAGACCAGACACTCACACACGGCCATGTGTCAGTGTGTGCGTTGTCTATTTTCGCCATTGTTGTGCTGCTGCTGCAGCATTTTGAAATTTAATGACAGCTTTAAGTGTGGCTATTTAAAATTTGAATTATATCTATTTGTTTGGCTTTGTTTTTATTGTTGTTGCTGCTGCTTGTGTTGGCGCAGCAAGGCCAAACACATTCACACATGCACGCAGCGCCAGCGACAGTGCAGTGGGGCGCGGGTGGTGGCATGCCACCGTTAAAAAAGGCAATAAAATGGGCAAATGAATATTTCAAAGTGATTTAGTAGCATTCTGGTTTTAAAGTGTGATTTTTTAAGAGCTTGATAACTTTTTAAAAAAAAAAAACGCATAAAATTTGCAAAATCTCATCGGTTCTTTATTTGAAACGTTAGATTGGTTCATGACATTTACTTTTTGAAGATAATTTCATTTAAATGTTGACCGCGGCTGCGTCTTAGGTGGTCCATTCGGAAAGTCCAATTTTGGGCAACTTTTTCGAGCATTTCGGCCGGAATAGCCCGAATTTCTTCGGAAATGTTGTCTTCCAAAGCTGGAATAGTTGCTGGCTTATTTCTGTAGACTTTAGACTTGACGTAGCCCCACAAAAAATAGTCTAAAGGCGTTAAATCGCATGATCTTGGTGGCCAACTTACGGGTCCATTTCTTGAGATGAATTGTTGTCCGAAGTTTTCCCTCAAAATGGCCATAGAATCGCGAGCTGTGTGGCATGTAGCGCCATCTTGTTGAAACCACATGTCAACCAAGTTCAGTTCTTCCATTTTTGGCAACAAAAAGTTTGTTAGCATCGAACGATAGCGATCGCCATTCACCGTAACGTTGCGTCCAACAGCATCTTTGAAAAAATACGGTCCAATGATTCCACCAGCGTACAAACCACACCAAACAGTGCATTTTTCGGGATGCATGGGCAGTTCTTGAACGGCTTCTGGTTGCTCTTCACCCCAAATGCGGCAATTTTGCTTATTTACGTAGCCATTCAACCAGAAATGAGCCTCATCGCTCATCGGACACGGACGCGAAACACATTTCGAACCGAACACTGATTTTGGTAATAAAATTCAATGATTTGCAAGCGTTGCTCGTTAGTAAGTCTATTCATGATGAAATGTCAAAGCATACTGAGCATCTTTCTCTTTGACACCATGTCTGACATCCCACGTGATCTGTCAAATACTACTGCATGAAAATCCTAACCTCAAAAAAATCACCCGTTAGTAATGGATTTCGCTATTTAGTGCAGCCATATTTTTGCACAAATACTACCGAAATACCGAAACTATCAGCTTGCAGTTAAACAATTGCATTTTATGCATTGAAATGCTGCTTAAATGGCACAAAAGCGCTAAGCCAGCTATACGAGAGATTTATCAAATTAAATTCTGCAGTCAATGAATATGTGGATAATACGCAAATTTATGGCGAAATGTAAAATAATAATGTGTGGCGTGGACAATGCAGTTAGTGAGCGCTTACAATTTCACTGTTTTTCGAAGTGCAAAATTTAATTTCGGTTTATTCATCGAATTAACTGTTAAATTCACGCAGCTAACTCAATGAAAGCGTCATTTTGTGAAGGTTGTTATGTAAAATTGGTAACTGCGGATGTATGTGAAGGGATAGAGGATATCTGGCATGAAGGAGAGCACATTTAAAGCAGTTGGTGGATATTTAAGCCAAGTATTTTCTGATGAAGCAGCATTTAAATTTATAAAATTACAAAAGCAAAAAAACAAAAAACAAAAACTAATATTGCAAGATGAAATACATTGGAAAATAGAGCTACAATAACACAAATGAATGGAAGAATACTTAACGGGCAATATGTTCTCGGCTAAAGATAGGAGAGAGGCATGGTTGAAATCTTAAGGGGGTATTCAACTTTAGAAATCAAATTTTGGGCATTTTTTGAATTTTATAAAAAAAAAACAAAAATATTTTTACTATACATTTTTTATTTTGTTTTTATTGATATCTTAAGAATACAGAAAAAAAAGTTTACAGAAAAATTTAAAAAATTAAAATAATTAGTGCGGCGGGGGGAGAGACAGGTGTATAAAAAAATGGCGTATCTTGGACATATTGATCCTGACGCTCCTGGTGGTCTGAAAAAAAAATCAAAAGAAATTCTTAATCGGTAAGAATGCTCTTACAGTCCATGAACACGAAATTTTTTTTTTTTTTTTTGAAAAATGGCGACTGCCTGAAAATAAAAATAATTTCTTACACTTTTTTTTTGAAATTAATGAATTTTTTAAAATATTACAAACACAAATTTTAACACCATGCTGGTAGGAACGATAAAGGATTGTATAAAGAAGGTTCACACAAAATTTCAAGTAAATCGGTTGTATAGAACTTGAGATAATGCCGTGGACCATGTGGAAAAAAATAGTTTCGAGAAAAACGCGTTTAAAGTTTAGGAGACAATTCTAGTGAACACGGACGCCACCTCACAAAATCGGCTGTACCTCCGAAAATAAAAAAAAATCCTTCCAAGGTCATATTTTTGAAAGTCTAAACTTTAAACATATGAGAAAAAAATCGAATTTTTCAAAATTCTTGAGTAGAATACCCCCTTAATGGTTAAAAACGGTTAATATCGACTCTCGTAACCCTATTGAAAAAACTTCAAATAAAAAGTTGAAGGTGTTGAAAAAATTTATCACTTTTACCTAAATACTTTTCTTCCATTACCTTAAAATGTATGTGAAAATAATTAAGTAACCACTATTCTGAGTTTTCGTACTCTCCCTACATGTTGACATAGTCGAATAATGAATTAAACATTACAATTATTAAGATGACGAGAAAAGTTGAAATCCCGGTGAATGTCTGGCTGTCCGTCCGACTGTGGAAGCAGTAACTTGAGCAATCAGATATCCTGATGAAACGAGTCCATAGCTGATCATAATCGGACCACTGCCACGCCCACACAACGCCATGACACGATAACCCTGAAAATGGGATAACTAAGCACTAAAATAAGATACACTACTGTGGGCAAGTAATAGTAAGACTTTTTGATTTAAATTTCGCGCGAAAACCCATTCAACAAAATATTTTTTCCTTGGTTGATGTGACTGTAGGTGAAATCTGTGCCTAATGGCACACTAAAATAATCATTAGTGTTTAGTATACGCTACGGAACCACTTCTCCAGCTCGCTGAATGGCATTGAAGTCATACCGTCAGAAAATGGCGAAGCTTATTACCCAATCGATGACGTTGGAGCACACGTCCAATTTGCGGACTATGAAGAAGTCCAAATAGCAATTACCATTCTGAAGAACAAGAGGAGGCGGGTCGATTGAGTGCCGGCCGAGTGGGAAGCAAAAGAAGAGGAAGACCTCCATTTCTTTGTACAGACCAGGTGGAGAAGAATCTAGCATCGCTTGGAATCTCTAGAAGAAGAAGAAGGGCGTTGTTGTTAACTCGGCTATAATCACGTAAACGGTTTCTACGCCAATAAAGCCCCTGAAGTAAAGTTACGCAATGCGGTTTAAGAAATATGAGATTTCGTCCTAAAAATATCTCCAAACAGTTTTATAATTGTTTGAGCACGCATCCAAAGGTGCACACCATCAGAGAAAAAAAACGCAAGACTTTGCTATTTTCTTTCAATTAAATAGAAGGTGTCAGCCAGAACGCTGAAAATGTGTTTGGTATCTTCAATTCTAATACTATATATGCGAATAAAAGCGATTTTTATTTCCTCAATTCCGTTTCGGTAATTTTGCAGTAAGAGACGAGTCTTGCTTTGGAAGACAAAATATTGAAAATATCATTAAAATAATAAACAGCATCGAGTTCGACCGACGATTTAAGCACTATTTCTATGTCCCAGCTGCTAAAGGCTGCACAAAAAGTCTTTTGGAACCATTTATAGTACGAGGGCTGCTATATATACTTCTGGCCTAGGCAACACTAAGTGTTGCCAGGTGCAATCTGACATTTCCATTGGAAAGTTTGACATTGTTTAACATAACATCAATCAGAACGTGAACCGTGAAGGTCGCCCACAGCCGTTGTGCCAGAAAACATCGATGCCGTACGTGAACTGATAATGCGATACCGTCATGTAACATACCTTCAGATAGAGGCATGCCTATGCATTTCTTCCACCAGCATACATTCGATATTGCTTGAACACCTAGCCGTAAAAAAGGTTTGTTCTCGTTGCATCCCGCACAATTTGACAATCGCTCATAAAAAGGCTTGTGTGGATTGATGTAAAGAAATGCTGAAAAAATACGGTCGCGGTGCTTCAAAAGACGTTTATAAGATCGTCACAGGTGACGAATCATTGGATTTATGTGTATGAGCCCGAAACAAAACAGCAATCGACCGTGTGGGTCTTCCAAGACGAGCCAAATCCAACGAAAGTTGTTCGTGGAAGAAGTACTTCGAAGCAAATGGTCGCCTGTTTCTTCGGCAAAACTGGTCATGTGGCGACTGTTCCGCTTGAGCAACGTAGGATGATCAATTCTGAGTGGTACACCACCATTTGTTTGCCTGAAGTATTCGGAGAAATTCGAAAAACGAAGAAGAGAAGACGAATCATTGTGCACCATGACAAAGCGAGCTCTCACACATCGGCTCAAACCAGCGCCTTTTCGACCGGCCAAAACGTCCAATTGATGGGAAATCCGCCGTACAGCCCTGACTTGGCACCCAATGACTTCTTTTAATGCCCACACATCAAGAAAATAACGCGTGATCAACGATTTTCGTCGCCAGAAGATGCTGTTGAAGCATTCAAAAACCTTGTTTTCTAGGTGTCTCAATCGGAGTGGAAAAAGTGCTTCGAAAATTGGTTTGAGCGCATGCAAAAGTGTATAAATCTTGATGGAGAGTATTTTGAAAAACAATAAAACCATTTTCGTTGATAAATAATCCTATTTTCATTATTAGGCCAGAAATATATATAGCAGCCCTCGTATATAAAGATCTATATAAAAAAAGTTAGAGTAGAGAGTGCTACACAAGTTAATGCAAATTTTAATCTTCTGTAGCTCAATCTCTGGATTTTTCATCATTTATCTAGGATTCAAGATTATAACTTCAAAAATCTATTTTTATAACAAAAAAAAAATTAAAAGAAATAGTGGATTTTCAACGTACGATTGCCAATTAAGCATTGTTTATATCTACAATCCAGTAAGACTTGAGTATTCACAGTTAAATAAATAGTCTTTAATTTCCATACTTCAGCTATCTACAAATACCACTGCCATAATAATTATACGAAAATGAAATCACATACGCCAGAGTCCATACAGCCGCGGCTTAGTTGAAATTAAAATTGTCAAATTAGCTGAGAAATATTTGCGGGAGCGCGTGCTAGCGCTTAAGAGATGCTTTAATTTTGTTTAAATATTTGCTGTAATCGTATTTATTCAACACCCAGCCGGGAATGCAACCCTGCCTGCGGTATATGAATGTATATTTGTCTGTATGTGCAAATTTGTATATATAAATATGTGTGTGTGTCAATGGGACGCAATTTACAAGAAAATCGTCAAGTTACAGAAGCGAACACGCACAAAAATCATTAAATTCCAGCGAAATATTTAAGTATGCAAATATGTGAGGCGTAGGACTGATTTCGAAGAATGCGTGGGCGAGATATGCCTTGCAGTGTTGTGTATGTATTTTTATTCAAGGTTGTGCAGACGCGTTTCTGCCTATTAAGGGCTATTTACATGAAAATCGTAGAATTTTTTTCAACTGCGTGAATGCAAAAATAACTGGAGGTTTTTCTCCATTGGTTTCGCTTTCAGGAGAATCTTCAGCAACGTTACGGGTATGCATGTATAGGTGTTGCGTAGTTTTTTTTTTTTTAAATTTATGCGTATATTTATATTTTATTTATATAAAATTTTAAATACTGAACAGGGCTATATGGTATAAATACTCAGCTGAGACGAATTAGTTGTCTCCATCTGTCTTTCCGCCTATATGTCGTTATACCGCGCACGAGTCAGCCGGATTTTGAAATAGTGATACGAAATTTAGCACACGTTCTTTTCTCTTCAAGCGTTGAATGATTTGTCGAAACTGTTAATATCAGACTACTATATCATATAACTGTCATACAAACTGACCGATCAAACTCAAATCCTTGTAGGGAAATCTTCTTTATTTGACAAGCTATCTTCACGAAATTTAACACCGATTATTATGCTGATTAGCGCTATATTCTATGAAGAAATTGTTCAGATCGAAGCACTATAGCATATAGCTGCCATACAAATTGTCCGATGAAATTGAAGAACTTGTACAGAAAACCCTTTTATTTGACAAGATATCTTCATAGTATTTAACAGAGATAGTTACCAAATACAGCGCTATAATCTCCGAAAAAACAGTTCAGATCGCAGCACTATAGCATATAGCTGACATACAAACTGACCATTATAAATCAAGTATTTGTATGGAAAACTATTTTATTTGTGCGCGATATGACAGCTAAGTTAACGGTTTGTTATGATAATAACAATATATTCATCGATAAGCATTTCTGAAAATATGCTACAGTTATTTGGCATTCGCAACTTTGTTTCCGCTCTGTAGCATTTTGTACACTTACAATCATCTGGCGCTTTCCGGCCTCTTATAAAAATCATAAATTTTGAAGTGCACTCAAACCTCTTTCACACACCAGCTGAAATACCTGCCAGACACAACCACCGACGCAGCAGCTTCAACAACATAAAATAATATTTTGTAATACACTTGGTGTTTCCGCTGCGCACCGCTCGCATCCACACTCCTGCCTGAGTATACATTTCAACTCAACGCTGCTGCCACACTTCATAATTTTATTATTTACTTCAGTCAGCCGTGTAAAAGGATATGCTGCATGCCACTCAACTTGCCACAAGCGCGCGCACACACACACGTAAACGCGGTAAACACTTGGCATGGTGCACGACAAGGCTGTCTACGATTACAATATATAATAAGTGCCCACGCACACACACACATACACACATTTATGTATAAAGAGTAAAACAAAAAAAAGGTTTTGCTTCGGCTTGTACCTAGAATTTATTTATTTTGATTTTCATTGTTTTGGTTTTCGTTTTGTGTGTATTATCAGTTGTTGCTGATTTCTCGTGTTGTTGTTGTCACAGTTGTTACATCCTATTTACTTATGCGTACGTGCGCACGCCACTGGTGGCACACGCCTCCCTTCACACAAGCTTTTTCCGCTCAGCTGCTCATCCACATCGCTGCAGATATGTATTTGTATATGTGTATGTGTGGGTGCACATAAGCGTGCGTACGTGCCGCTTTTGCTGCTGATCTGCCCATTTTTCGAACGAAAAGCGAGTCTCATCTTTTCTTACTTGAAACTAATATATACATATGTAATTACAGTTCAGTTTTTATGACATGACATGGTATGGTGACACCATATGATCTGAAATTTTTTGTTCGTAGATAGCACCTTTGAATCAGATAATAACCCATGAATTTCGTGAAGATAATTGTATCCCGTCGACTTAAAAAACTTGATACCGATCGCTCAATTTTCATGACATCTAGCATATCATATACATACTACTGTGCCCAAGAAATAAGGTGACATTGTATTTATTTTGAAAATTTTTTACTTATTCTTCCAAATCAATCTCATCCCCTTCAAAGTAATCCCCTCTCGATGCAATGCACTTATGTCAACAGATTTTCCAATCTTCGAAACACTGGTTGTAGTCCGGGATGGCCTTCAGTTCCGTCTTCGCTGCGGCTTGAATCTCCTCTATCGTATAAAAACGGTGTCCCCGGAGCAGTCTTTTGAGCTCGGTGAACAGCCAGAAGTCGCACGGCGCCAGATCAGGTGAATACGGTGGTTGCGGAACGATATGGAATAAGTTTTTGGCGAAATTATCACGAATTACGAGAGCAGTATGGGATGGTGCATTATCGTGGTGTAAAAACCAAGAATTGTGTTTCCACAATTACGGCCTCTTTAGGCGGATAGCGTTACGCAAACGACGCATAACGTTCAAATAATATTCCTTGTTGACTGCTTAATCGGTTGGAAGGAATTCATAATGCACAACACCGCGATAATCGAAGAAAACAGTCAACATGACCTTGATTTTTGAGCGACTTTGGCGCGTTTTTTTTGGTCTCGGCTCTCTTTTGGCACGATATTCGCTCGATTGATCGGTTATTTCTGGGTCGTAAGCATAGATCCATGTCTCATCGCCAGTTATAATGCATTTCATGACACCCTGGTAGTCGGAAAGCATCGTTTCACATACTTCAACGCGACGCCTTTTTTTCAAAAAAATTCAATGTTTTCGGTACCAGTCGAGATTTGACGAGCTTGAGGCCTCAAAACATCCTTCAAAATGGTATTGGTTGAGCCTTTCGATATGCCAACTTCATCACCAAGGTCTCTAATTGTTATTTGAGGATTTTTCAACACCAAATCTTTGCTTTGTTGAACGTAAGCTTAGTCGGTTGAGGTTGATGGTCGCCCTGGACGCTCTTCGTCTTCGACACGTTCACGGCCGGCTTGGAACTCACTATACCACTTGTAAACATTTTTTTAGACATGGCCTCATCACCAAAGGCTTTCTGCACTATCCTCAACGTATCCGCGGCAGAAAATTGATTCCGTAAACAAAATTTAATGCAAATTCTTTGCTCAACAAATTTCGACATCGCAAAAAACGAAAAACTGACTTTTAGCATCAAAACGACACGTATCTCAATTACTAATAACTATTTTGACATGAAATTGGACATAAATGTGACTGACAATACGACCATCCTAAAAAAAGAAATAATTTGCCACATAATTCGACGCGAGCACTTTAAATTCAAATGTCACCTTATGTTTTGGGCACTTACTGTACATATACATCTCAAAAACTAAGGGACGAGTAAGCATACATAGAGACGGATATAGCTAAATCGACTCATCTTGTCATGCTGATCATTATATACATTTCATATTTTCTCCAACCTTTCCTTCTGTATGTGGCAAACTTACTATACCCTATTGAAGTTATACAAATTCACTATCTATTACGAAAAAAAATTGAACAAAAATGTTTATGGTGTTGATTTCATGAGTCATACTGCAGGTTATACGTGGTTAACATATTTTAGGAATAGTCGTGAGTACTTAAATGCCGACTGAAGTTAAGAGTCAGGTCGTCTAAAAGTTGGTAATCGTGATCAATTGATGCAAAAAGATCGTGAAATTATTGGCAGAGGTGTAGAGTATGCTACAAGACTGTTTGCTGAGGCTTTATATGCGAGTAAGAACACTATTTAAAAAATTCTTACTTAGTTTTTTTAAGCAAGAGGAGTCTATGCACTTTTTGCTACACTCTTCTTAGATAAAAGTCAAACAAATAAACAAGCTTTTGATAGAAATACTGAGTTCTCTCATCAAACACCTTCTGTATGTATCTGATCTATCCCCATGCGACTATTTTCTATTTAAATACTGGCATACTTTCACATTTTTATAACTCTTTATTTCTATACTTCCACTATCTCACTATCACTGTTTATTAACGTAAATACTTGTAAGTCTATACAGTTACTTAGTAATTATTACCACTTGTTTGATAGCTTTGCATGCTTATGCCACTTAGGTTTATTCGTCTATCCATCACACGCTCTATCTGCCCACTGTTTATTTATCTGTCTCAGTCCATCCTTGCTTTTCGGCTGAAATTCACGCTACTTTTCCTTCACGTATTAACGTTGTTTTGTCTGCGGCGGGCACGTGCCACGTGCCACGACGCATGTAATGCATTACTTTTGATTGAATAATTACTCATCTACTTTGACAGAATTTCAATTTTCATGAATGAATGCGGATGTGATTCGTCTCGTCGTTGCCCAGCATCACACTTCGTACAGCTCACTAACTAACGCTTAGGGGGATAGAACCCTCCTACTACTTATGTACTACTGCCGTTAACCATGCTCTGTACGGATTTAATTGTATTATATAATATTATTTATAAATGAGTGTAATTACCTGTAATATCCTTGGTGGGCTCTTAGAGTTTACGAAAAAATTATGCATCGTCTCAACAACTGGGCTTGGGGGGAAGGTTGGTGGAGGGGTTTATTGTCGGGAGCTCTCTATCAACTCCAGTTTCAGACTTCCCGACTACTGCAGCGTCTTCCAGGCTGAGATTGCAGCCATCAAGGTAGCAGCAGATGTGGTACTCCGGAGGGTGTCCACCTTCAGGGAAGTGACCATTCACTCAGATAGTAGAGCAGCGATACTAGCCCTGAATTCATTCACAGTGCGTTCAGGGCTGGTTGAGGAGTGCCTGGCGGTACTGTCTTTGGCGGCGACAGTATTTACCATAGGGCTTGTATGGGTGCCGGGCCACAGCGGAATAGCGGGTAATTGCAGAGCCGATGAGCTGGCAAGGAAGGGCACCCTAGAGTCACTATCGGTAGAATGGGAGCGGGTCGGTGCTCCGGTGTCCTCTTGTGTCCTAATACTGGATAGCTGGGCCTCGCGGATGCTTGGTCAACGATGGGCGAGCACTGGTACTTGCGCGGTCGCAAAAGCATTTTGGCTCAAGATAGATCACAGAAGATCTAAAGATCTCTTTGCCCCCAGTAAGGCTAGCCTCTCTTTAGTAGTCGGGCTCTTTACAGGCCATTGCCCTATTGGCATACATGCTGTAAGATTAGGAATCTTACCGGATGCTGCTTGCAAAAGCTGCTTAGAAGAAGATGCAACGGAAACTAGCCATCGCATGTAAACCTATTTGACAACGTCCAGTTAGAACATCTAAAATTGTTTCGAGTTTTACTCTGCCAAGAGCCAGCATTTGGATGACCTCTTACGGATCACTGGGGCACTGGGCCGGAAGAATATCTCAGTTGCATAGTTGACCAATGCCGAGCTCACTGGAGGTTCAATGCCGGAACGCAAGCAGAGATCGGAGAACCGACTCGACTCCAAATTCCTGTGATTTGGGAAATGTGTTCATCCCAGTCAGCTCATCGGCTTTGCAGTTTGCAGCGATTTTGCTGTGACTGGACACCCATATGAAACTGATATGAAAAAAGCTTGAAGCTATTCCTAATGAAGTCATACACTTTGGCTAGTTTTGTGCGCATAGCAAGCGAGGTCAAAGACAGTATACTCGCTTGGCTGTCGGAGTAAATCCACTCTGAAAGCAGCTGCACTTCGGAGCCGTACAACTACCGCAGGTAGTCTAAAACAATAGTTTATGGTGAGTGTCCGTGGTACAACACAATTTCAAGAAACAAATTTATGAACACTACATTGAGAAAATTCCAACCGTAAGAGGTTATGCCATTATCGGCTAAGTATATAACCACATAGACACAACAGTCACCAGTCAACAGTGGAGAGACTTACATAGATCATTAGTCTGAGTTTAAGAATAAAGCTTGCGATTCATAATCTTGAAAATCTTTTGAAAGGTCCGATTGATCTATTAAAACTAATACTGACAATATCAAAAATCCCACTAACAATATATTTTATGTCTTTAGTGTTAGAAAGAGATGAATACAAGTATATTAGCCAAAAGATCTACTGTTGTACCAACGTTTAGTCTTAAGTTTATTATTAACCAAGCGTTGAGTATCACACCTACCTTAGAAGCAAAGATTCGTTTCTTCAGAACTCGGTAGAAGGAAACACACAGTAATCTCTCAGAGAGCCCATTCATGGTTTTGTTATTTACTCAACTGCTTTCAATAGTACAGTATGAGGTTAAGCTCAAGCACATTTCTAGTATTGATTTAGAAAAGGTAATAAAATACTGCTAACTAGAGGTTGTGTTCTGAGAGTATAGTTATGGGGTTCTAAACAAGAACACATTTTTGAATTTAAATAACAAACCTTTTCGAATTTTTTCGCTCAGATTCCATACTACATCCTCCTTGTAAAATTAGCTCTCATCGAAGTACAAGCAAGAGTAAGCCTCATGATAATATTAATTGAATTGAACTTGAAGCTTTTTTCAACTCGTATTGACGAGTTAAGACTGACAAGCAGTCCAAGTGGCTATCGATACTGATGATTATTACTAATGCTCATTGCTCAGGATTAATGCTGCTACCAAGAAGACCAAGAAGAAGCCTCACTATAAGATGATTTCTAGTTGCTAACCAATAACACTAATTCTTCATGGCAGCGCCACACAACAATAGGTGGCAGCTTTTTACATTCCACTTAAATTTATCTATTTCCCTTTCACGATTCCCCCAACTGTCCCTCCATTATTTAACCATTCGAGCATAGAAAATCAATGAATGTGCAACAAAGAAAGCAATTGTTATTGCCAATATCTTGTGCGCTTCTTTAATTCTTCGAAAACATGCTACATGCCACATGCCACACACCGCTTTGGTTACGCTGCTTTGATTGTGTGGTACTGCCAAACAATGTGGCAGCACAGTCCACATTTCAACTCGCCTGGCAACGAATGCCGAGCGCGTAAATTTAGCGAAGCGACACAAAACGCTGGGGTGCAATAAAATATGTGATATACAAAACTTGTTGGACCCGGTTGCTTCGCTGCAGCACAGCCAAGAAGCTGAAATAAGAGATTCGTAGAAAATTGCGCAGAATTTATATTGCGTTGGCAACACAGGAAACAAAGTTGCATTGTTAAGAGCAAACGAAGTGTGCTGAGCCGGCATGGCAGGAGAGCTGCTATGGGAAAGAGTGTGGTTGGGGTGTACTTTCATTATCTCGGAAATTAAGGGGATAAACGCTGGGGCAAGCTGGGAGAAAGTTAACTGCAAGCAAAACATTTTTGGATTTTTTCACTTAAAACAAAAATAATAAAATCACTATTTAGTTTATAAAATGGCACTTTTATATATATTGAAGAGGAATTTATTTAGTTCATGGATTTATTATTAATTATAATGCCAAATTTTTCGGAAATTGCGAAGAATTTCATAGTAATCCATTAGTAAGTGGGGTCTCAAATTTTATGAAAATATAAAATAAAAATATTAATTCCATAACTTTGTTAACATTTCTATACCTCTTATATTCTTAATTTGTATTTAGCGCCAAAATGTAGGCAACATATATATTCAACGTACAAACAATTGTCAATCGAACAGTTCTTCATGCCAAAATTATGCTAATCAAGTTAGTATTGTATTGCTAAAATTATGTATTTCTTTACAAGATATATTACCAGTGCGCCTAAATGTAGGCAAGGGTTATATTTTTCTCACGATTAGTAAGTAAATAACTAGTTTAGGCTTTTTAGTTTTTAATAAAAAAAATATTACTACAGAATACACTCAGAACGCTACGCACTGAGAGTCTTACTTAGTACCGTTACAATCTTATTGGCAGCTTTAACTGAATAAAAACTGTATTATAATTGTAAAAACTGTAAAATTAAATTTTTAATCTATCTTAGTTGTAATTCTCAGCTGGTTTATAAAGAAAATCTAATAAAACTGGTTTAATATAATTAAAAAAAAAAATTAGAAATTTATAATTTTCATTAAAAAAAATCCTTACATGTCTGTGTAGTGTTTTTTTTTTTACTCCCAAAACCTAATCTCAATTCCTAACCTTTTCGTAAAATATCCCCTTACCTCCACTTGGAAAAATAAGCCAAAAAGATGAGTATAACTTGATGGGCGCGCAAAAAAAAATCGGGCAGTCGGACTAGAAGCGGCGCGCACTCAGGCGGCACATCCGCTTACGATTGCCTCAGAAGTATCTGTTAACAGCGCACGAACACAGACAGAAACCGTAGTAAGAGCAGCGAAAGAACAAAACCGAAGGCACTGACACGAGGCACAGCGGAAGCCAATGCTGCTGCTGCTACAATTGAAGCAATGACTTGGACTTGCTGTCCCAGGAGACCGCTTCAAGCTGGCAGCCATGCTGCAATAAGCTACGGCTAGCCGACAGGAAGCTCAAGTTGGCAAGGCGAGCGCACGAAGGCAGGAGAATTAAATAGCAAAAATGTTGCGCAGAATTTTAGTAAAGCAAAAAACCTAAATGGGAAAATGTTGAAAGAAAACAATTGAAAGTGGCTGAGTGAAAGTAAATCGCTGGAGTGGCAAACGACAACAAAAGGGAACAGAAAAGCAGAGAGTCAAGGAAGAGCAGAGAGTAAAGGAAGCGCCGGGCCGAGGGGCGACGTGGTAAAGTGTGGATGGGAGTGGAGAGCAGGAAATTCAAATGAATGAATCAGTAAATGAAAACCGACTAAAGAAACAGCGAATTAGCGGAAACGACGAGACGTAACGGAAGTGGCTTTTAAGTTGACGCAAAGCGAAATGGCAATACAAATGGCCAAGCAACAAGACGTCTGCTACGCAGCAGGAGCGTTGCTGCCGCCCAAGCGTGTTGTGACTTGCAAGAAACCCAACAACAATAAGGAGCATCTTGAAATTGCAAAATAATACTTTTGGTCATTTGCAAGCGTATAACGGTACATGGCGTTAGTAAAACAAATTGCATGAAGTGTACAGTACTCGGCGCTTGTGGCAGTGCCCGTACAATAACAACTAGAAAACGTCATAATAATATCAATAACCATTGTTACAACTGCCACAAATGTCATAACGGTAATGTCGAAGATACTTGGAGCTGTAGCAATCCGATTGTTATCTTGTGAGTGGGAATCTTGAATGCAAACTTTCCAAGTCATTCAACAGTCAAAGCGATTTGCTCCTGAAACTGGCATAGTTGTGAAAGCAATAGCCTCAGTTTTGCATTTATTTGCTTAATAAACAAATATTGCAAGTTATTTTTGAGAATTTTAAGAAATATTGCAAACGTCAGCCGAGACCGAGGTTATAGATAGTTCTGAAGCAGCCAAACATAATATTAAGAGGCTCGCAGCTTCTTTTAAACAAAGTTTCGAGCAATCAATAAATTAAGTTAGATTTGAGAAGTCGGGAACAATTAAGTTATGATTTCCTTATATAAACGCAAGAGAACTTGATAACGATTGTTCAGTTTGAATGACAGCTATAAGCTCTAGGGATATAATATCGGGAGAAAAAAACCGGGCCAAAATTTTTTAATCGAAATCTCCAAAACATGGGAAACATGAAGGCACAGTATAGTCCAGTCATTTAAGCTTAAATTAGGTAAGAATCTCGGAATTCGATATATATGTATACAAGTATTTACAGCCATATAAATAGGTACATCGAATTCCGAGGTGAACTTACTGTAATGACTGGACGAGTAACACACTTTTTTTGAAGCCGACCCACCATAGTTTTCATTTCTTTGTTTTTTATTCAACATTTGGTAGGTCCCTCCAATCTTGATACATTAATTATGGCGACACACCTATTTTTCGATACCATTTTTGTAGTACGACTTGTCCCTTCCTGCCAAATAGGCCTCAGTTTTGGCGATCACCTTTTCATCCCACGAAAATTGCTTACTAGCGAGCATTATTTTCAGATCTGATAGCAAGCAATAGTCTCGGGGGGCCAGATCTGGCGAACACGGTGGATACGAAAGCAATTTGAAGCCCAATTTAAGTGATTTTTGTCATTGTTTTTTTTTTTTTTTCACTGACTTACGACACTGTACAATGAGTTGTTGAAACAGTAGTTTCTTTTTCTTCAAATGCGGTGGTTTTACGGCGAATTTGGCATTCAAACGGACTAGTATTACATGGTTATACTAGTATAGTAGTTTTAGAAGGTCTATTTTTTCTCAAGGTATTCGATAAAAAATAGTCCATGTGTTGAGAATACCAAAATACATACGCCATATATAGTATTTCCAAGCCAGCTGTTGCGTTCTTCCACGCTTGGGAGCGGATTCAACGTGTACAGTTCACTCGGATGACTGTCGATTTAATTTCAGAGTAAAATGATGGAATCATGTTTCATCCATTGTCACATACCGACGCAAAAACTCGGATTTAGTACGCCTACAGATCTCCAAATATTGCTCCGAATCAACAACTCGTCGTGGTTTTTAGACAAAAATGAGCTCGGGTGGAGCTTTCTCATACTTTTCTCAAATATTCGTGAATGTTTGATATCCTTAGAGTGTCAGCTATCTTGAACAATTTCATTTTATGATCATTCAAAGTTATTTAGTGGACTTTTTAGATGTTTTCGTCGAGAACAACCTCTTTGGGGCTTCCCCTGCGTTCACCGTCTTCCGTTTTGTCCGGTTTTTCAAATGACTGTATACCACTCTCAGAAAGAATATAAATAAAGAATATAGAATTAGTCTTATAGAGTTTGATAGCTATATGTATGAGGTAGTTTTATAAAACCATTTTTTTTTTACAAAATCTATGGATTTGGGTATAATGTTACTGCAAAGGTGTAAAGGATTGACAGAAGTGAATGCTTGAATTAGATCAGAAACACTTATAGATCAATAGTTAGAGCAATAGTCTCCTAAACCAAGATAAGAGACAATCTGACCGCGTCATATAAACTCATGGTGAACCACACATCAGTTATTAAGGGGGTGTTCTGCTCTAGAATTTTGAAAAATTCGATTTTTTTTTTATTTAAAGCTTAGACTTTCAAAAATATGACCTTGGAAGGATTTTTCAAAATTCGATTCATTTTCGGAGACACAGCCGATTTTGTGAGGTGGCGTCCGTGTTCACTAGAATTGTCTCCTAAACTTTAAACGCGTTTTTCTCGAAACTACTTTTTTCCACACGGTACCGGCATTATCTCAAGTTCTATACAACTGATTTACTTGAAATTTTGTGTGAACTTTCTTTATTTAATCCTTTATCGTTCCTACCAGCATCGTGTCAAAATATTTGTTTTTAATATTTTAAAAAAATTCAGGAATTAAAAAAAAGAGCGTAAAAAATTATCTTTATTTTCAGGCAGTGGCCTTTTTTCTAAATAAAAATTCTTTCGTGTTCCCGGACTATACCAGCATCCTTACTGATTAAGAATTTCTTTTGATTTTTTTTTTTTCAGACCACCAGGAGAGTCAGGATCAATGTCCTGCCTCTAATTACTATAATTTTTAATATTTTTTTGTAAAATTTTTTTTTCTGTATTCTTAAGATATCAATAAAAAATGTATAGCAAAAATATTTTTGTTTTTTTTTTTTTTTTTTTAAATAAAATTCAAAAAACTGCCCAAAATTTGATTTCTAGATTAGAATACCCCTTTAAAGAAAACGATAAGCATCATTTTAAATTTGGAAGTGATTCTTCGGCTTAGGCTCATTTTTAGAGCGCCATTTGCTGGATTGCAGGTTTGTTTCGATGCAATGTTCCTAAGAAAGTTTCTATACAAAGTGACCTATCAAAGTTCTTATAAGGAAACTTTTTATTTGTGAAGAGTATTCTAGCTTTGGTGCCAACGAACTTAACTTTATTTTCTTGTTAAATTTTTGCTTTGGCATTAAAAATATTGGAAATAAAATTTTAATACCTACAATGGAATGATTTTGGCACAGTCTTGCGTTAAGCGCATTGAGATATTTCTTAATGCAATCAAAGTAATTATTTTCCATAGACTTTGGCTTTTAATCGTATGGCGTTGCAACTAAAATTAGTACAAAGCACTATTCAAAGCAGATTACCAAAATCAATAAATAAATAACAATCGCAGCTCTTGCCCACTGAGTTCAGCTGCAACCCTGCCTGCAATTAAGCTTCCGCCCGATTACCTTATAATGCAGCCTTATTGCTATTCATTGTTTATAATCCAATTTCATGTTACTAATGGATACCACCCCAATAAACATTAAAATTTATTTCATTTAGCAGTAAACACCTCACACCCCTGGGCCTCGTCCCCTTCCCTTACAACCCTGTGCCTCTTTGAGGCTTTGTGCGCAGCGAAAGCTTTCACAAATTCACAGCAGATGCTCGAGTTCAATGTATGTGGCATTTCCTAGCGCTTTCGCAAAGGAAGTGCAAAGAGAGAAGCTGCACAATAACAACAAAAAAACAGCAGAAAAATATGAAAACAAATAATTGCAAAAACACAAAAGCAAATAGAAGCAGAAACAGACGGCAACACAGAAACCCAAATTAGTGCAGTTCGTACATATGTACTTTGCGCTTGTATGCACGGCATGCACCGCTGCTTCGGACAGCCTTGCGACGCAACATTATTTTGTTGTTATTACTACCACCAATTAGCGAGTGAAATCAGTCGTGAAGATGCACGGATGCGTCGAACCCTTGCACAGCCAGCGCAACTAAGCGCTGCCTTGGTGAATAGCGAAACCAACAACAACAAACAGCGTTCGCAAGGGTGTTGCAACCACCGGTGGGTCTGTCGCGAGGCTCAGCGGAAATGCTGCTGCTGATTTTTGATCTCGCTCTCATTTGGTTATGATAAGCATAACACAATTAATATTAATTTCTTTTGTCTGTCTTTTATGACACAGCTAATGAGTATGTGTGAGTGTGTGTATGTGTGCGTCGTTTCCCTTTTGGGGTTGCAATCAAATTTAAGTGGTTTCGCGTGCGCTCGATTTCAATCGTTTCTTTGGCAATTTTCAAGTGTGCCATATCATCGCCACCAACAACAACAATAATAGGACGACAACAACAACAATTCACGCACAAATCATTTTGAAGTGGCAAGTGCAAGCTTTGCAATTTACAAAAGATTCACCACTGTCATTGTTGTTGTTATGCTTTTGTTGTTGTAACACTTTTCCCGATTTGTTACTTCATTGTTGTTGTAGCACCTCGTTGTTGTCGTTGTTGCTGTAGCACTTTGTGTTGTTGTTGCTGTAACAAATTTCTTTTGTTGTTGTTATTGTAACAACTTCTGTTTTTGTTGTAGCTTTGCATTTGTTGTTGTAACACTTTTTCTGTTGCTTGCCCTTTATTTTTGCTTTTTTGTGTGGTGTTTTGTTTACTTGTCTGCCCTCGTGGCTGCCAATTGAAGCACACCAAGTTCAAAGGCTTACTTTGTCTGCAAAGTGCACCCCTTCCGCTTGCCGTTTGTATTTTTTTGGAGACTTATTTTTGTACAACGATGGTTCGCTTTTGTTTTGGCGCATTTTTTTCGCTTGTTAATTTTCCGGTTCCGCTGGATTGACGTCTGGGAGTGGGGACATATTGTTATACATATGACAGTGAGCCTACAATGCCGGAAGGTACAAGCTCTATAAAAAAAAAAATTTAACAAACTGTTCAACCGAAGAATCTTAGCAATATTTCGAACAGCTTCGGCATAAAACCGTTCCAAGTTGTGATGGAAGGCAAACAGGGAACCCATTCATAGCTCGACAAGGGAGCAGTAGTTTTGCAGAAGGAAATTCTCTATATGCTTATTGAAAATAAATACGAAGAAGAGAAACATTTCGAAAATCAGTATTTATTCACCAAGTTGAAAAAATATCCACACCCAGACGTACTTCAAATTTAAGAGGGTATTCTAGTCTAGAAGCTTGAATTTCAGCTAATTTTTAAAGTGTCGTAAAAAAAGGCAATTAATATTTTTACTTTCCATTTTTTTATTAGTTGTTTATTAATTTTTAAGAGTACAGAAAAAAATAAAAAACTAAAAAGGATAAAAAATTTCAAAATATATGAGCTGACGAAGTGGAGGGTCTCTAAAAATTTCCACGTGACCATGCCCATGATTTCAACCCTGCTAGTTATCTGAAACCAAAAAAAAAAAAAGATTATTAGTCTAGAATAATGTCACAATGGTCGGAACTACGGAAAAGTGGGAAATATTTTTTTCACAATTTTTTTTTTATTTTTTATCACATTTTCTGACTATTTCGAATTTTTTAAAAATAATAAAAATAACAATTTTGGGATGAAGCTAGTACCAACCATAGACAAGCCCATAAAGAAGACTCAATAAAAGTTTCAAGTAAATCGGTCAAGTAGAACCCGAGAAATCGTGGGCATCGTTCCGAAAAAGTCAGTTTTGAGAAAAACGCGTTTAAAGTTTAGCGTTCCGGCCGAACTAGTTTGGATGCCGGGTCAGAAAAATGCCTATATCTCCGAAAATAATTTGAATTTTGAAAAATCCTCTTGTACACATATTCTTGAATAGTTAAACTTTAAAAATATATAAAAAAATTAGATTTTTTTAAATTTCGAGGCTAGAATGTTAATTATCATTCGGAAGACCATTCTTTGTCATTAATTTTTATACTCTTGCAACCGGTTGCTACAGAGTATTATAGTTTTGGTCAACTAACGGTTGTACGTTTCACATAAAACTAAGCAAGATAGATAAGAAATACTATATATACATATGTACTATATAAATCATCAGGAGGTTGAGACGAAATCCGGTTGACTGTCTATCCGTCCGTCCGTAGAAGCTGTAACTTGAGTAAAAATTGAAATACATTATCTCGATGTGGGTTTCTCAGTACAAAAAAAAATTCGAGTTCGTAGATGGGCATAATCGGAATACTGCCACGCCCACAAATCACCATTAACAGAAAACTTTTAAATTGCCATAACTAAGCACTAAATTAAGTTATAAAGCTGTAATTTGGTACAGAGGATTCCAGTAGAAAGGGACACCTGTGGGTACAAAATAGTGAACATGTGGGCACGGCCCCGCTCTCTAACAAATTTATTGTATATATGTATATCTTAAACCAATTAAGCTACAACAACCAAGCGGTACTGTTAAAAACCACTAAAAGTGCGGTAAATCACTAACTAAATATGCCAGAGACATTAAATTTCACTTTCGAGATGGTATGTAAATCGGCAAATGAGAGTGGCTCCACCCACTTTTTGATGAAATCCCATATCTCGGGACCCGACCAACCGATTTCGACGAAATTTGGTACGTGGCATTCCTCTTATATTTTTATATCACATTGCGAAATTGGACGAAATCGGTCAACAACCACGCCTACTTCACATATAGCACAATTTTAAATTCCAGTGGATTCGCTCAGTTTTCAGTACACAAATCAAGAAAGAATTAATATAACGGATTAAAACTTTGCACGAATAATGTCTTTAGTGTGTGTGACCTTATGACCGAAAGTTGTTGAAATCCAATAAAAACTGTTCAATCCCCTAGGTACCGAATATTTAGACACCAATAACTAAAGTTGGATTTTGATCGGAAATGTTGGTCAATGTGTGATATATATAACTGAAATTGACTGAGAATCTTTCTCTTATAATGATATGCCTGTATTTCAAAATTGGGTTTAATCAGACCAATACTTCTTATAGCCGCCCAATATCTAATGTAAAAATTTTCGAACTTCGAGGTGACTTTGTACTGCATATATCGCCAATGTGTGAATTATCCCAATGAAGATAAAAGAAAGAGTGTTTTACTCATAACAGAGTATCTTTGTGCCAAAAATAGACGAATTTCAGCGAAAGGTGGCCATTTTTTATTTAACATTTTAAATTAATTCAAAATTTCTCCACATTCAAAGTTGCAACGCAATCATGTTAATAACTTTGACGTCTAAGAATGACAGCTGTCACACATTTCAATCCTGCACAACAACAAAAAGCTATTAAAAACCGTTAAAGCTTGTAGCTAATGATTCAAAGGCATCATTTATTTATCTATTTCTTAGATTCAGAGAAAAAAATCTCTTATGAAACTGCGTTTCCATTCCTTTCAAATTAGCTGCAACATCTCAGTTCGCACTAAAAAGCTATAAATGTCACAAAGTGTTAAAGTATTTACTTATAAATGTTCGAAGCAGCGCGTATAATCGCGCTAAAGCGCATATTGTGCGCGATTTGTAGAACACAAGTGCAAGTTCGCAGGATTACGCTGCAACAAACACACAACCACACACATGCCTGGAAGCGCTCGCGAAGATGCGCTACAAGAGGGTGTCTTTAAGGCTTTGGAGCTATTACTAGCTTTATTAATTGGGCGCTTCCCGCATCTAATTTTACACACTTATGAAGTTTTATGTTGCAACACACTTACTACGCGGGTCGCGTGATAAGACAGTGAGCTTATGACTTTATATTTGATGGAATGGGAGGGAAAGGCAACAATTTTAATGCAATAACGCATTGCATCATCCATTGTCTGAGCTAGAAATAATATGAAGCTGATATTGCTACAAAAATGAGTGAAATCATTAAATCCATTAATTGAGACGATTTTTGGGAAGTGCCGCCACCTTGTTGAAACCAAATATCGCCGAGATTACGAGCTTCAATTTAAGGCATTGAGTAGTCGTTTATCATGGCGCGATAAAGGTCTCACCAGCATCATTTTTGAACAAATATGGACCGATGATTCCACTGGCCCACTAACCACACCAAAACGTTATTGTTTTCTGGATGAAATGGAAACTCTCCAACCCTTGAATCTCTTCAGATTGCTCTTCGTCCCAAATTTAAGAATTTTGCCTGTTTATATACCAATTGAGTCAGAAATAGGTTCTTGCACAAACTGTATTTTATACGCTTTCAATTTAAGATATCGACATAAAATTCGCCAACTCGTTCCATACGTCAGTACGCGTTGCCGCGAACGGCGGCGAACCGACTCATCACGGTCTTCGAGTACACTTTCAACTACGGCTGCTATAGTTTCTTCACTGTCTGCTAGGAGTGGACCATTCGGTCGAATATTATCTAATAATGAATGTTGGATCTCAAGATGGTTACTATGTGAGTAGGCTTTATCTTCGCAGTAGTCTACTTTTTGATGGTATAAAAAATATATATATATATAATAATATTTCCCAGAAAAATCTATTAAAAACCCGAATAAATGCTTTTTTCAATAAATTTCCTTTTTTTCTTTTTTTTCATTTTTTTGTTGTTGAAATTTATCTACGGTGGTCCAGTATTGGCTTTGCGTCTTTAGAATATTCATATAATGCCTCTGTTATATATCTTACTCTCAGCATGTTTTTACGATTTTCTAGAAATATTTAGGGAATCTGAATCTCTTATGGGGTTACATGGGTTTCCTTTTTTCAATAATATTTTTTATATATAAAAAATTAAATATTTTAATGATTTTTTTTTTATTTAAAGGACTCATTATTAATAAACATTTTGTAAAATTTTCAAAAAACATATCAAAATGGCAGTCATTACGACGCCATTTCCGGCAGTCCCTCGGAAAAAAGTTGCATCCGCGTTGTCAGCAGAACTTCTTTTAGGATCATCTGATATAAAAATAAAAAATACATGTTCTAGTAAGGAGAATAAACCAGGTATTGGACGAAGGAAAAATAAATTAAATTGAATTTTTGGCAAATTTTTATAGAAAAATGCAAATTTCGATGAAAATTTCTCAACATTTTTTTTTAATAGTTGTAATTAAAAAAAATAATCCTTCATTCAGGATCTTGTGAATGATATCTCGAAGACTTGTGTTAAATTTCATCAATATCGGTTGAGTAGTTCGCGAGAAATCTTGACAACCGACTTTGAAAACATAGTGTTGAGAAAAACGAGTTTAAAGATGGCGCAGTTAGCCTACCTAGCGGCAAGCGCACAAGTTCTCAAAGGCTGTATCTCCGAAACTATTAGTCGGATCAACTTGAAAAGTTAGAAAAATATTCTAAAGATGTTATAGAATTTAATAAGACAAAAAAATTTCGATTTTTTGAAACTGTGAAACCCATGTAACCCCTTATAATAGGCTGCTATTATTACTTGCATACTTAAGAGAGCTCGATTACTAAAATTGACAAGCATCAGATATGCTCAAATTATGTCGATTTGCAAGCCCTAAGAAAATAAATTGGAGTCGATATTTTAATAGACTTGATCCTTTCTCCTACGCAAAAGAAGCTTTGTTTTTCAATTATGAGGTATTATGGGTAAACATGTCAAGAAAAGCTCGCGAAAAGCTGTGAGGCTGACTAGGGGCAGGTCTCCGAATGTATTTATATGTATATTTTTTAAATTTACTTAGTCCAAAAGTTGTAATATTCTATGCAGTAGAAAAATACAAACATTTACTCAACAAATTCAACGGTCTATGCTACCTCTCTCGTATATACTTATGTATGTATTTCTATCATCACATGTGATTTCTGGGTGAAGGAACTCAAGCGCTGTTACAACACAGACCTTAGTGTAGTAAACTGATTTATGTATACTTAAAATATATATGTATATATGTATGTAACGTATGTACAAATAGGGTGCACTCTCCGCCGCATAAGGACGCGCTGTATCCATGACAAATTACGGTGAACCAATTTTAATGCAAATTACAAATACAAATAACATCAAATGTTGCTGCTATTTGCATTTCTTTCGGGAAATTTGTATTCTCCTTTTGCCGAACTTTAAAGACTTGAGTCATTATTCAAATATTTAAATTCCTGGAAAATAATCAGCTGCCTCGAAGCATCCCCTTTCGCGCGTTAAAATTTGCACTTTAGTGACAGTTATCACGGTTCCCTTTACATTTTAATGTCTTTATCGCAAGTTGTCACTCAATCGGGAATACCACCCTCTTGGTGGCGGGTAAAAATGATTAATTAGTACAATTTAACAATTCAAGCCGCTTTTTTACTAATTTTTTATCCCCCTTCCATTCATAGCACTCATAGCATTCAACGCCTTCATAGCCCTCAATTCATTATAGGCATTATTATTTCAGTTGAAAAAGACAAAATCCAACGCTCTTTAAAGATACAAATTCTTTTTAATCTCATTTGATGCCATTCAACGCTTACTTGTTTATTTTTTATTGAGCTCCACGCTTCGCTTTCGTTTCGTTCGTTGATCCTGACGCATACAATTTTGTTAATCAGGGGTGTTGTGGAATCTGATAGTTGTCAGAATCAGAATTGAAACCGATCAAAAAAAGTAGTAGGTGTCATGAATTCAGATATTATTGGTTTGATGTTCGAAACAGAATTTGTATCGGTTTTGGGTGTCATCGAAACCAATTTTATCGGTTTTGCTATCAGAAATAAAACAAGAAGATAATCGCCAACAGATTTGAATATTCATTTTATATTTCTGTGTGTTGTTAGACGGTTGAGAAAATGTAAGTTAAAAAACTTATTTATTTTATTGTTAGGAAGTAATTAACTTTATTTTTGTAGGGGAAAACATAAGAATAGAACGCAAAATACGATCATAATTGAATTCATGGAAAAAAATCCAGACATCATAAGGGGATTTACAAAACGTAATAAGCCGACAATAGATTCGTTATGGCAGGAATTAACTGAATCCCTTAATGCTGCAGGTCCACCACAAAAAGATGTAAACGGGTGGAAAAAGGCAAGTAAATTTAAATGAAAATTAAGCTGCAATTAAAACAATCTTATTTCTATAGGTTATAACTGAGTGGAAGAGCGAAATAAAGAGAAAATTAGCTAACAACAAAATTGAGAGTCGAGCAACAGGAGGTGGCCCATTTTCAAAATATCAGCTCACTCCAAACGAAGAAGCTATTGTGCGTCTTTGTGGAATTTCTAAAAGTATAGAAGGAATACCAGGCGTTTCTCTTGGCACCCAACCCGTCAATGAGAATTTAAATGTAACAATTGCAGGGGTGAATATAGATTTGTGTTCCTCATCGCCAGAGCAAGATGCCGACGATATACCCTCCACGTCACAAGGGCAACCAGAAATAAATGCTAGTGTACCTAAAAGGAAAAAATTAGAGAGTACAGCAGATCGCTTAAAAAGATTTTTAGATGAAGAAGATAAAAAAAACGGAGATATATTGAAAAAATTTGATCAAATAATAGAACTGCAATCCAAAAATGGTAGCAGCTTGAGGCGTATATACCAAGCAATAGAAAATAATAATAAAACTGTGGGAAGAGCTATTACTGAATTGAAAGATCATTTTGTAAGTACAAGTACTCAGTTGCTTAAAGCAATTATAGAAAAAAATGAGATAAAAAAAGAACAACTAAATCTCGAAATTCTAAAGTTTGAACACCAAAGACAAAAAAAAGATTAAAAGATTCTGGCTGTGAAATATACTTAAAGTACCTGAATTTATAATTTAAGACTGATTTTATTTTAGTTATGAAAACTGTTATATTTAAAATAAAGAAATAAATCCATTGAGTTACAAAGTATTTGCTATTTCGTTTCTAATTCTCCGGCCTTCGTTCTGCATTGAACCATTATCGGATTGGAAAAAATTGTTGTCGTCAGTCTCATTTGCAGGAATTACTTCTTCATGATTATATTCAATGTTGTAACGTCTGCAGATGTTGTGTAAGGCACAACACACGTTTACAATTTTAACCACTTTTTCAGGGCGATAATGTAATGTGGACATTAAACAGCGGAAACGGCTCTTTAAAACTCCGATTGTCCTTTCCACAATATTCCGTGCAGCCGTATGTGCTATGTTAAACTTATACTCCTTTGAGTTAAACTGTGGATCTCTATAAGGAGTTAACAGAAATGGTTCAATTCCGTAGCCAGAATCACCCAGCAACCTCAATGAACGCTGCCCACTCTCATACTGTGTACGGAAATATTGTTTTGCGTGACTCATTCCCCAGATGAAAGCATCATGACTTGAACCGGGATACCGTGCATCAACGGCACGTATTTGCATATCGTTGTCACAAATCTTTTGAAAAAATAAATACACATACATATATAAGTAGGTTTATAAATACGTTTGAATATTAATTTATTGTTTATACTTACTATCATCGCATTTATGCTAAAATATCCCTTTCTGTTAAAATATAAATGCTCATTTTCACGTGGTTTTATTATTTTTACATGTGTCCCATCTATACAACCGACTATTCCGGGTAGTTTGTACTTTTCAAAAAAGTGATTTCTTGAAATCAATTTTTCGCTTTCATCCATATAAAGTTTTACCCACTGACCGCAAATGTATTTCTCTAAGAGGCACATCACTTTTGTTAAAATCTGCGAGACCGTGCTTCTTGCCAAACTAATACAAGAATCACGGCCTACGCCCCGTTGGTAAGCCCCTTCTGCTAAAAAACGTAGTGTTGCCGCCAATTGAATTATCGGTGGAATAGTCGAGGGCTGCATATGTGGTTCTATGATATTTAACACCATCATAAATGCGTCTTTATTCAGCCGATAATGTGATATGAATCTGTAAAGTAAGCGCGTAAAGTAACACACAAATAAATACAAGATAAATTCTACTTACGATTGTCCTGGAGCATCAAGTGGATTACTATGATCCCTTAATATTTTACGTTTAATTTTTTCATTTCTTTCTTCCTCTAATAAAAGGAAAGCTAATATTGCCGAACTCATTTCAAATTTTATTCAAATTGCATTCACAATATTTGTCACATTAGTAAACAGCTGATTCGAATATTGGTTTTGCATATATTCGAAAAGACGCAAATCCAATCAGATTCTGTGACACCATTTAAAATCAGAATTGGTTTGCAATTCTGACAGTTAAGCAATTCTGTCTTGGATTTCACAACACCCCTGAATGTGTCAGATTTTTTGCACGATTTTCGGTTTTGTTGCTTTTGAGAATTCAACAGCAATTGATTCATTAAAATTTTCAACGTTGTCCCGGAGTTAAGTAAATATGTGTTGCTGTGAGATGTATGTTGAGGCGCAGTGTGAGAATATCATATGTTTGCTGCACTCAAGCGTAAGGTAAATATACGCTCAGCAGTAATGAGTTGAATCAGCTCTAGCTTGATTACATTAAATGCATGTGTGCTTAATTTTTTAACTACTTATATACAAGGGTATCTAGGGGTAAATAAGGGACATGAATTTCGTATTAAAAGTAAAATATTCAGTTGAAAACAGCGTCTGAACTGGGCTTAATATTTTTTAATGAGAGAGTTGTATGGGAGATCTAATCAGTTTATGCTCTCTTGATCTAATGGTCCGGTCTTAATGTAGTTCCTATCTAGTGCACGCCGAAATAACATCTTTTTTTAGTACTATTCTAAACCATACTTAAAGTCTGATAAAATTCTGTTTCCTCTTCTCTTTTCTGTGAAATCAGCATTTAATAATGATTAGATTCTGGATTTCAAGGAAACAAAATTTTAGACTCTTAACCATATACTTTTATGTCACCATTAACATAAGTTGAGGTATCCTAGTGACCCAAGACTTAATAACTCTAACTTGTTTGTTGCCGTACGATGTGAAAAATTACTTCTGAAAGCTATAAGCCTTTTGAATCCAAACAATGTTGGAGTCAATACAGAAATACAAACTGAAAAACCAACTTTTGAAGCCTGCTTCCTGGCTTTGGGATATCTATAAGCCTTTTTTGTATGTGAATGGAGGAGTTCTGATATCACTATCTTATAAACATCGTAATTCTGAAGTGGGCAAATATTTGAATTTATACCATTAAAGAATCTTGATCATTTATACTGAAAATTTGGAGCTTTACTTTCAGTTTTTCCATTTATCGTTGACTAGTGAAATATTTCCGGAGCCACTGTTATCTGGTAAATTGGCGTGGTAAGTAAATTCACTTCCAAATAATTATAAACCCGTATCGTTGAGCTACAAAGAAGGTGACTGTTTTTAACACTTGCTACTTCGAGTGCCAGTTCTACAGTCACCTTCTTTGTGGCTCAACGATATGGGTATATAATTATTTGGAAGTCAATTTACTTCGAGTGCCAGTTCTATAATGCGATGAGGGTTTAGAGTCTAAAGAATTGAAAAGTTAGAGTTAAAATATCCTTCTGGCTGTTACAGACTTTGTGGCAAACTTAATAGTGGAAGATGAGTGACGAAATTCCTTTTGCTTTATACTGGCTGACTTCTGTTGCTCGAAAACTTCGGTAAACACTTTTGCTCTACCTTGTTGCATGTTCAGGTGGACCAGAGAATGTTGAAAATTTTTCATATGCGAATGTCTGTCAACTTGTTTTACTGCAGATATTTTTAATTTTCTTAAACCATTTTGTTGTTCTCTTAACTTAAAGCCGATGGCCGTAATGAGCGTCGAGGCAGCGGTAAGCCTATATACAAAGTTGAGAACATTACACACACACACTCATACACAGTGATAAAAACAGATACAGAGGTACTTGTCGTACAACAATACATATACTATATACTATATACATACTATATATATACATATACGGTAAACATTTCTCCACTGTAAAGTAAGATTAACACTACTGCGTGCTCTTGTGTGAGTGCCCACTGCAGCTGCAATTTGGGGCACGTAAACATTATTTAATGGAGATTTAATTACATTTACAACCTTAAGAATAAACACACACATGCCATACAAGCGCATAAATACACAAAATCCACGAAAATGGGCAACGTGCAACATACAACATGAAGCGCGTTAACAAGCTGGCAAGCGATCCAGTTCATGTCCGCAGCAAAAAGAGAAGGAATCATGAAAAAACAAGAAAAAACGTTAACTTCGGTTGCACCGAAGCTAAATACCCTTCACAGGTGCATTTCTGTTAGTAACTATGTGTCCAGTTTGTATAGAAGCTATATGCTATAGTAACTCGTTCTGAACAATTTCTTGGGAGATTACATTGTTGCCTTAGAAAATAATATATACCAAATTTCGTGAATATATCTTGTCAAATGTGTAAGTTTTCCATACAAGGAATTGATTCCGATCGTTCAGTTTGTATGGCAGCTATATGTTATAGTTAACCGATCTGAACAATTTTCTCGGATATTACATTATTTCCCTAAAAAATAATCCATACCAAATTTGGTGATGATACATTGTCAAATGCGAAAGTTTTCTATACAAGAACTTGATTCCGATCGTTCAGTTTGTATGGCAGCTATATGCTATAGTCAACCGATCTGAACAATTTCTTCGGAGACTACATTTTTGCCTTAGAAAATATTATATACCAAATTTCGTGAATATATCTTGTCAAATGTGTAAGTTTTCCATACAAGGAATTGATTCCGATCGTTCAGTTTGTATGGCAGCTATATGTTATAGTTAACCGATCTGAACAATTTTCTCGGATATTACATTTTTTCCCTAGAAAATAATCCATACCAAATTTGGTGATGATACATTGTCAAATGCGAAAGTTTTCCATACAAGAACTTGATTCCGATCGTTCAGTTTGTATGGCAGCTATATGCTATAGTCAACCGATCTGAACAATTTCTTCGGAGACTACATTTTTGCCTTAGAAAATATTATATACCAAATTTCGTGAATATATCTTGTCAAATGTGAAAGTTTTCTATACAAGGACTTGATTCCGATCGTTCAGTTTGTATGGCAGCTATATGTTATAGTTAACCGATCTGAACAATTTTCTCGGATATTACATTTTTTCCCTAGAAAATAATCCATACCAAATTTGGTGATGATACATTGTCAAATGCGAAAGTTTTCCATATGAGAACTTGATTCCGATTGTTCAGTTTATATGGCAGCTATATGCTATAGTGGTCCGATATCGGCCGTTCCGACAAATGAGCAGCTTCTTCAAGAGAAAATGACGTTTGCAAAATTTCAAAAGGATATCTTAAAAACTGAGGGACTAGTTCGTATATATACAGACAGACGGACAGACGGACAGACGGACAGACAGACGGACATGGCTAAATCGACTCAGCTCAAAATCCTGATCATTTATATATATACTTTATAGGGTCTCCGACGCTTCCTTCTGGGTGTTACAAACGTCGTGACAAAGTTAATATACCCTGTTCAGGGTATAATAAACGAAAAAAATTAAAAATGCTTAAGAGTCGACCGCAGCAAAACAATAATATGGGCGGTCAACATGGCACATATACATACATACTGTACATGTGTATGTGTGTGTGTGTTTATTCTCTTTTTTTGCTTGTTTGACAATTTTTCTTGTATATTTAAGCGTTTTTCTTGATTCTCCTTTTATTATCGTTTTTATATAAAACGCCTTGTCGCAGAATCGACGTTCATGAGTGCTTTGCTTTCAACTTTTCAGCTGCCGCAAAACTATGGGCCTGAGGCATTGTCCTTATGGGCGTGGAAATTGTCATGTTTTTACCTGTATGTATATATATATATATATATGTATAAGTATATAGTATAGCGCATGCAGACAGTGTGGGATGGGTAGAACAAGCTTCAACGAAAATGAAATTAAGATGAATTTGAGAGTGTTGTTGTTGTCAGTTTAAGGCCAAAAGGTGTGACATAATATAGGGAATAATGTAAAATTTAAAATTACAATTAAAAGTATAGTTACGATTACAATTAATTAAAATTGAAATTACAATTACTCTTATAATTACAAATTATGAATTACAAATTACAAATTACAAATTACAAATTACAAATTATAAATTACAAATTACAAATTACAAATTACAAATTACAAATTACAAATTACAAATTACAAATTACAAATTACAAATTACAAATTACAAATTACAAATTACAAATTACAAATTACAAATTACAAATTACAAATTACAAATTACAAATTACAAATTACAAATTACAAATTACAAATTACAAATTACAAATTACAAATTACAAATTACAAATTACAAATTACAAATTACAAATTACAAATTACAAATTACAAATTACAAATTACAAATTACAAATTACAAATTACAAATTACAAATTACAAATTACAAATTACAAATTACAAATTACAAATTACAAATTACAAATTACAAATTACAAATTACAAATTACAAATTACAAATTACAAATTACAAATTACAAATTACAAATTACAAATTACAAATTAAAATTACAAATTAAAAATTTACAAATTACAAATTACAAATTACAAATTACAAATTAAAAATTACAAATTACAAATAACAAATAACAAATTACAAATAACAAATTACAAATTACAAATTACAAATTACAAATTACAAATTACAAATTACAAATTACAAATTACAAATTACAAATTACAAATTACAAATTACAAATTACAAATTACAAATTACAAAATTACAAATTACAAATTACAAATTACAAATTACAAATTACAAATTACAAATTACAAATTACAAATTACAAATTACAAATTACAAATTACAAATTACAAATTACAAATTACAAATTACAAATTACAAATTACAAATTACAAATTACAAATTACAAATTACAAATTACAAATTACAAATTACAAATTACAAATTACAAAATTACAAATTACAAATTACAAATTACAAATTACAAATTACAAATTACAAATTACAAATTACAAATTACAAATTACAAATTACAAATTACAAATTACAAATTACAAATTACAAATTACAAATTACAAATTACAAATTACAAATTACAAATTACAAATTACAAATTACAAATTACAAATTACAAATTACAAATTACAAATTACAAATTACAAATTACAAATTACAAATTACAAATTACAAATTACAAATTACAAATTACAAATTACAAATTACAAATTACAAATTACAAATTACAAATTACAAATTACAAATTACAAATTACAAATTACAAATTACAAATTACAAATTACAAATTACAAATTACAAATTACAAATTCAAATTACAAATTACAAATTACAAATTACAAATTACAAATTACAAATTACAAATTACAAATTACAAATTACAAATTACAAATTACAAATTACAAATTACAAATTACAAATTACAAATTACAAATTACAAATTACAAATTACAAATTACAAATTACAAATTACAAATTACAAATTACAAATTACAAATTACAAATTACAAATTACAAATTACAAATTACAAATTACAAATTGCAAATTACAAATTACAAAATTACAAATTACAAATTACAAATTACAAATTACAAATTACAAATTACAAAATACAAATTACAAATTACAAATTACAAATTACAAATTACAAATTACAAATTACAAATTACAAATTACAAATTACAAATTACAAATTACAAATTACAAATTACAAATTACAAATTACAAATTACAAATTACAAATTACAAATTACAAATTACAAATTACAAATTACAAATTACAAATTACAAATTACAAATTACAAATTACAAATTACAAATTACAAATTACAAATTACAAATTACAAATTACAAATTACAAATTACAAATTACAAATTACAAATTACAAATTACAAATTACAAATTACAAATTACAAATTACAAATTACAAATTACAAATTACAAATTACAAATTACAAATTACAAATTACAAATTACAAATTACAAATTACAAATTACAAATTACAAATTACAAATTACAAATTACAAATTACAAATTACAAATTACAAATTACAAATTACAAATTACAAATTACAAATTACAAATTACAAATTACAAATTACAAATTACAAATTACAAATTACAAATTACAAATTACAAATTACAAATTATAAATTACAAATTACAAATTACAAATTACAAATTACAAATTAAAAATAACAAATTACAAATTACAAAATACAAATTACAAATTACAAATTACAAATTGCAAATTACAAATTACAAATTACAAATTACAAATTACAAATTACAAATTACAAATTACAAATTACAAATTACAAATTACACAATCGATTATGAAAATTTTATATCATTTGGCATCACTGTCAGTATCTGTTGCTTCCTGCATCCTCTCTACATTGCTTCCTGACACTTGTTGTTCGCATGCTTTACTCTATCTCCTGCTGGATTCCTGATTTTCTTGTAATTAAAACGAAATAGCCTGCATAATGTGAAAGTAATTAGTAGCAACAGTGATGGTAGTGAAAATAGCGGTAAAGTAGTCGTATTAGCCGAGTAGCTGCTGATGAGGGTATTAGTGCTCTGATATCACACAAACACATATATATATATATATACTCATCACGACTCAAACGTGTCCCATCAAAAATGCAATTTTCTGCTGTTAACGGTGATTTTTTGTTTCTATTTAATTCTACTCAAAGCAGAAGCAGAAGCCAAAGCCAAAGTGGCAACCGAAAAGCTTGATTTTCCGCGCGATCTAATAGAGGCGGCAGTCCATAGTTACGACCAAGGCATCGTGCCAAATCTGCATGATGCATCCTGGCTGCTAGTTCGTTCATTCGTTTTGATGCGGTTGCTGTGGCGCTGCAGCAATTCGCTCGTCGCCACAAAAAACACAAAACCAAAAATAAACACACTCAAAAAGGCGAGAATTTAAATAAAACGCACACACACACTCAGACAAGATGGAAATTATTTTCATTTCCCGCATGTAAACATGGCTCTGACATTGTGCTCTATGTGTGGCACACTAATTAGTGCGCGGTTGCAACTTACAACTAATGACAACTACTTACACTGCGCGCCATAAGTTTGATGCCGTTTGGTATTTTTGTTGCATTTACGACTTTAAGGAAATTGAAATTGCTAATGACGCGTATAGCCTTGACTCTTTAATGTCTGGTAGCGAAAGATATATTATAATTTCAGAGAAATATTTTGTTTGCTGCTTACATTTAGGCATTTGGTGTATTTTGCGGTTGTAAAGATTTCGGACTATCTACATGAAATCAGTGAGTACTTTTACAATTGTAGAAGCATGCGTGTCTGGATCGAATACTTCTGTGTATTTCTAATAGACTCGGATGTTGACGTCAAAGTTTGTATACATCTTCTATCCATGTACACTACCCTCGTTACCTTTGCTACCACTAGCAGTTTGAGCACGCATTTCTGTCTTCAGGATTTGGCTGAATATTGGCTATCACGTTTTCTATTTTTGGAGTGTCTGAAGACTCTAAGTTTAAACTGTTTAAGCACCAACAAAGATTACCAAAGACCTGCTCATTACGTTGTTGAAACGAAGTTTACTCTCATCTTAGATCATTGTGTGTCACTCAGTGTTCTTCACATTCAGTCGGAGCTAGTTATTTTTAAAAAGTTTCCTTAATATCAGAAAATTACTCTGTCATGCTCTGAGCTATCGTACTCGCCTACGTGCAGATGTGGACGACTGGAAGTCAGTTTATATGCTGTGTCAGACCCTTTTATGGGTGTTTAGGTGTCTACATTTTAAAAATCTATTATTTTTAAATAAGTTCAATGAATTTTATGCGGAAAAATCGTTAGCTGAGTTGGCTAAACTTACAGAACATTGCTTTTAAGTCGACGTGGAGGGAAGAAACACTTGTATGATAACGAAGCAATGTGATTCTTCGGTGGTTTGATGAGGCATCATTAAAGTACTGAATTTCTTTCACTTGTTATCAGAGTATGATTGCAAGGACCAAAATTATATCATCTTCACTTTGTCCTTTAGAAATTTTCCTTAGAACATTGGAGAACTCACAAAATTTGTACGTTGATGAGAAATCATGCTAGAGCTCTTATGTAATGTTACATTTAATACAATAAGAGCAGCCACTATTTTTCATCTCGTTTAGGTTATGTTTGGTTTTAAAATCGATCTTCAGATGTGCTTTAAACCTAAGCCAGTTCAGAGTGGAAAGATTGAATCTAATGAATATGAGAAAAGACAAATTCGTCCGAGGAAAACAATTTTCTGAATTAAATCTCGCCACATTTTTCAGGAATAGAAGTCAACAGCGGAGTTGTGTTCTGCGATTAGGTTTACTGGATAAAAATTAGTTTGTTTTTTTATAATATTTTCCAAGTATTATGGTCCTAACCCAACCGTAGAACTCGCAGACAAAGAAACGAATGAATTCCGCGATTTTGTCATAAGAAGGATGTAGGATTCAAAGCCACGGAATTGACGTAAGACGCAAGCCCTCAAACAGAGGATCGCAGGATCGCAACACAAGCAATTATATATAATTATAGTTGAACTTTCATATCCGAAGTTGAGATTCTTTGCTTTCCCATATAAATTAGGAGTATATGTAAGTCACTACTTTTGCCAGAACACAACTTTTCCTTCGAAACTGAATTCTGCATAAATTGTGATGACTGAATCCTTAAAAAAATATTAGCGCTAGCGCTGAAACTAATACTAATACCACGCACAGGTGACAGCTGACTGAAGTAGCAATAAAAGTTTCCAACAAAATCAGCAAGCCAAGCACCACACCGCACCGCACCAGCTACATGCGATACCCCACCGAGGGAAAGGCCGTGTCAGAGTCAAATTCTAACCAAATTAATGTGCTCACAATGCCTGTCATCAGGTGATTGCCAAAATGGGCGCTGAATTCAGCTCTTACTATGGAATTTGCCAAATATTGCGCTGTCGCTCACCTTTTTCGCATACTTTTTTGTTGCAAATTTTTGCTGTGGTGAAAATTTCGCAAATTTGCCACACGAATTTCAGCAACATTTTGGTCACATTTCACAATGAAATTTGAATTTTGAAATTCGAAAGCCAAAGCATTTTGCATATTATTAACTAAATAACCGAATGGGCGCCCAACCAATGCACCAACCGACCGACATATCGACCAGCCAACAGACTACGCATTGTCCTCGTTGTAACGAGCGAGCCACCGTTCACACACACACACACACCTACACCGACAGAGACACAGACGCATGAATGCTGACTGCGGTCGGACTTTGTGTAATTTATGGCTTTCGTAGGAAAAATGCTGAAACTGCCGAATGCCAGCTGCGGTGACGCCGAGCACCGAATGGCAGCTGTGGCATAGCCCATCTGCGTGGCAGAGCGATACACTGTTGCAAGGACACACCGTTGCCCAAATACGAGTGAGTGGTACGGTGGCGCATGCAGCCACACAATTGATTCGCCTTTGGTTGCGTGATGATTTTTGAAAATTTATGATTTGTGCAAACTGATGAGTAGCCGAGTTTAATTTCCTGATCGTTTTTCAATTTAAAATCTTCACGCTGCTGCCAGGTTTAGGCCGCCTCCGCTTGCCGCGCCCGTTTTGCGTAGCGGATAGCGGGATATTTCAATTATTATTACCAGTTTTACTTTTTTTCGCGTTATTTTGGTGTTGCAAGTCCAACTTGCCACACGCCGAACACCGTTACACCAAGCGAAATTGGTTTGTCTCATTGCACGCGCTGCCATTGTGGCAGGCAGAATACTAGTGTGTCACTTGTCATATGTCACGCGTCTGTGTCTATGTCGCCAATAATACATACACTCCGCTATATCCCCCGCCGCGCGTGTCACATTTAAGCCACAAACATTTGCATAGCGTAGCGCGCCGCTTTCGCTCGATTGTTGTTGTTGTCATAAACCTAAATGTCAATAGTTGTGCAGTCGCCTGCCGAGTTGATTGTTGTCATTGCTGGGTTTGTTCATTGGTCATTTGGCCATAATTTAGGCCCTTCTACTTGCTGCCGCTCCCGCTCGCCGCTGTTTTTAATTACTCATCGCTGTTTGGTGCGGACATTTTGCACTCATTAGTTCCAAATTGCTGTGCGTTGCATATTAAATTTGCAATTTTCGTTCGACATTTACAAATCCAGTTTTGAAAATGTGTTCAATTGACTGTAATGAAATTGGGAAATGTTAGGTTATGATCAAATTCTTCACAAAGTTATTACGGGAGTGGTCGACCGTACATGTATGTGTGTTAGAAATCATTGAGATTATAAATACGACGAGTAAAACAAATCCATTACTTTTCCGATAGATGACAGTAATAATTTTTTTCACGCATTGCTTAAGTTTATTGAATGACGCAAGATGGCGCTAGAAAGATAAAATTTCTTACTAGAATCACTTCCCAAACAGTTTTATGATTTCTTGACTCAGTATTGTTTGAGCGCTCTTCGAAAACGGACTCCAGAAAACAGAAAATTCGCCATACTTTACATTTTTTCTTCTATAAATGCGATACCCTAAACCAGGCGACTGAAAATGTAAACAGTTTTTCGGGTCCTTTTACCCCAATAACCAACCACCGACAATATAGGTTTTGTCGACTCCACTCCGGTATTTTTGATATCAAAAATGCACCAAATTTGAGCCCAGTCGACGAATATATCGATAACATAATCAAAATCGTCCAATCCGACAGTCGTGTGAACACAATTTTGATTGCTTTGGAACTAGAGATTGTGCAAATCACATTTAAGTAGAATTATTTAAACAAGGCTGGATGCAAATGGAAGATCGACGTTTGGGTGTCACATGAGTTTACCCAAAAACAACATCTGGACCGAATTTTCTTCAGTGAATCGCTGCTGATGAGTAACAAAATCGATCTATGTTTGCAACGGGTGGTTAGTGGTGAGGAAGAGTGGGTCACTTACGTCAAGGCTGAGCGAGAAAGGTCGTGGCTGAGTCCCGGTAAGCGGGTGGAAACAGTTACCAGGTTTGCTAACTGTTTGGTGGCATTGAATTAGCATATGGTTAGCTGTTCCCTTTGCAGCCGAATTCTTATCTCAGATTTGTCTTCCCAACAATTTAAACGTCCGAAGGAAACAATCGATCAAAAGAGGTCAGTTTTCGTTAAAAGGAGAATAATTGTGTTTCATCGGGATATAGCCAGGTCACACATGTCAATAATAGCTGACGAGAGCATCTGCGAGCTTGGTTAAAACGTTCTACCTTATAGCACTAACCTGGCACTCAGTGATATCACCTGTTCTTGTCAATGGCGAATAATTTTGCTGGTGAAAAATTTACTGCAGGAGAAACTTGTGGAAATCTACATTCCTAATTCGTCTTCTACAAAATCACCGTGCTACTAAAGTTTCCTGGCTTCCACTTACTTAAATCTAGTTCTTGAATAAGAATCATTGATTATCGAATTTTCGATAACCAGTTATCCAGTCATTTTTGTCACCCATTTGATATCTTTAAGATCCGCTAATAAAAGTTGTCTAATTCTTCCTAATGCTAATATATAAATCGCTTTACTTTTTATTTTCAGATGTAACAAATTTAGAATATGTGAACGTCGTCGCCGAAGCAGGCAAGAATGTAACAATTCTCTGTCCGGGCGTTTCGGAGCACTCGCTGGTCGATACTTTGGTCTGGAAGACCTCTACAACAACAATAGCGCAGTTCGCTAATCGGATACAACATTTACATAGTCCAAGAGTAAGTAAACAATCTGCAATCTTTTTATGAAGTGTTTATAGAAGTTATATGGTTGAGAATATAGAAATATGGAGAATAATGGTAGAAAGAGTGTGTGAAGTTAGCAATGTAAAGAAGAAATGAAAAGAGCAAAAAAATCATAGAAAGTTTGCAATTAAATGTTTATCAAACTCTTCTTAAGGAGGATACATTAAGTTACAAATCAACTAGGTATCCAACTAGGGCTATCACTAACTACATATATGCAATTTTTAATATTTCCGCTTATTTCTGACTAACCTAATTAAGAAATCATAACTGATTGTAACGTAATTTTAGATGAGGTGGATCATAGCGTTGATCACAGGTTCTTTGAGATTATCACAGCCCTTAGAACACTTTTAATTGAAAAGATAATCCCTGGATGATTTCACCCAGCCTTTCTCTATACAACTTTGGTAATTTGCGTCTATCAAGTTATGTAGCCTCACTGAATGTACGCCTCTTAGAAAGTGTTCAGCCGAAATGCCTACAATCGCGATGAAATAAACTTCGAATTACGGCAGATCCATAGATCCAACGCTAGGACATAAGAGAGCAACTCATATCCAATTTTATGAAATTGGATCGCAAGCTCATCGACTCTGTGGATTCCAAAGATTCCACTGTATGCAGAAACCAAAAAAGTCGATTAACAAATTCGCTTGATGTTACTGACAAAAAAGTCAAACGCACCCTGACTAGTCTTGAGCGCATTACAAGCTCAAGACCGATATTGCCGTTCTTTAAAGAAATGTGTAGATCAGTTCAGTACATCTACTGTTCCCTGGATGGCAGCTGGCTCTGCATTCCGATCAATATGATCCTGATAATATTGAGAACGTATTATAGGGTCAGTTTTATGCTTAAAGGTTTCTTAATTATATAAAGGATATTGGAGCATTTTAAGTTGAAAAAAATGAGCTCTTAGACTGCGTTGTTCCCCGGAAAAAAACTTGGTCATCTAATTCAAGATTTAATGTGTTTAAGCAGCAATAAAATGCAAATTATAATATTTGTTATAAAGCATTAAAAAAAACATTTAAAATCATCCTCTCAGAACTCACAGAAGCGTTAAATAATGTCTCACTTCACAAAACTTTCTAACGTCTTTATACCTTAAATACCCAAAACACTTCGTCGCCAACACATGCAACACATTTATCCCACTAACTCCAACGTGGACATATCTCATGTAAGACTGTCAACTAATACCCGCTGTTAGTTTACCGAGTTACTTGGTAATAGCATTAAGGCACCACCGACACTTCCTACACGAGCTCCGCCACTGCCACATATCTAAGATTAGCTGCTGACAGCAACTCGGGCGACGTGTCTTCGTCGCATGTGCTTGAATGTGTGTGGTAGCGGTAGTTCACCGAAACCCGTGTACACAAATCATTAGTTTAGTCCATAAAACAAAAGTTAATAGCTTCCCAAGCGGCCGAAGAAAAAAGCACCGAAGCTCAAAAATGAAAGAAGGTCGGAGCCAACAGCGCAACCAGCACGCACGGAAGGAAGAACGGAAGGAATATAACAAGCAAAGGTGAGAAGACGCACTTGCATGTTTAAACAAGTTTGCCGGTTGGACGGAGCCGGGCCGAGCTGGGCTGGGCTAAGCTTAAACGGCAGTCCGGGCAGCGGCAAGTATTATAGGCAAAGTTGCAATTGCTGCCGGCGTAGAATAATCGAAATGACTCGAAAGTGCAAAGTTTTTAAGGCGGACCTTGCAGTGGCTACACAAGTAAAGCTTGTAAGGCCGTTGCTATGCTGAACATATAAGCGACGCCTGTAATGAAGGAATGCAATATGTTGGGGAGAGAGAAAAAGAGGAATATGCGAGCAGGTTGCTTGCGGTGGAGTCTTCTGCTCAACACTGCTAGTATTGCTGCTTTCAATTTTAAGTGTCCCAGTATGCTATTTAACACATGCTTGCCACAGGGCATGCAAACCACATAACATACATATAGTATATAAAGATATATGTGCGTGTGTGTGTGTGACCGGAAAATTAAATGCACGTGACATTGGTAGTGTCGTGTGCTGGAAGAATGTCTGCCAAGACTTGCCAATGTACAGTGCAACTCCCAAGTGCACTTTTAAAATAGTTCCTGTTAGAATTTAGTGTTGCAGCTCGTAGGTACATGAAAGGAAGGTAATCTTCAGGCAGGCAGTGTAATGAAATGAAGCCAAGGTAATAAATGTGGCCCAAAAACTTTTAAACCATTTGCCGTAATGATGAACATTAAAATTGTTGAAAGGCGCATACATGCTTACATACACACCTTTGCTGCGGCTGCTGACCCTGCACGAAAATTAGAGTGATAGCATTCGAAACAGGAAAAGACTTGCCACTTATAATATAAATAGACTTCAGTCATAACATAAAAATGATCATTTAACAAAGTTGTTAACAAAAAGTGAAAGCATGACGTATTCAAAAGCATTTTCTTGTTATGAATTGACTATTATCTCACTAATCATATCACTAATTATTTCAGTTTTGTTGGACCTTGGGAATTTTATTATTATTCGAAAGAACATTATTCGGTATTTATTTTTCGAAGATTATCTCTTTACAATTTGGCAGCGGGTGCATTTTAGATGATCCAACCATTGAGTCTAATTTTCGATGACTCGTTAGTGTATTTTGACTGGTAGCTGGCGAATGGTACACGCGATGTTTTGGTCCAAGACCTGAATCGAAGCGTGATTGTCGGCATATACTTTAGACTTAACATATCCCCACAGGAAAGAGTCTAACGGTATGATATTACGCGATCTAGGTAGCCAACCGACCGGCCCAAAACGTAAGTTATCTGCTCACCGAAGTTTTCTCGCAATAAATCCGTTGATTGATGCGATGTGTGTCGCGTTGAAACCAAATGTCACCGAAATCACGAGCTTCAATTTCAGGTATCAAATAGTAGGTTATCATGTCGCGATAACGGTCGCTATTGGCCGTTATGTTCTCACTGGCATCATTTAGAAGAAAAATGGGCCGATGATTCGACTGACCCACAAACCATACAGCGACGGCTCTTGAATTTCTTCAGTTTGTAATCCGGCAATTTTGCTTGCTTACATACCCATTGGGCCAAAAATGGGCCTCATCGCCGAATAAAAGTTGGCTCGAAAATGTCGGATCTTCTTGGAACTTTTCAGAAGCCCATATAGTGAAATTATGTCGTTTGAGAAGATCAGACGGCTTCAGTTCTTGCACAAGCTGTTTTTTGTAAGCCAAGTCTTTTCATACGCCAGTCCGACTCTGCACGATCTTCGTGTACACTCTCAGCTACGGCTGCTATACTTTCTGGACTTAGTGCTGGACTTAGTCCATTCTGTCGAATATTAAAGTTGGTATTTCAGTCATCTCTAATATTAAATTAAATTTCTGATGCAAAGTTGTAGGGAACTTAGGATACCTTATTGATCATACAAAGCCGATAATGTGGCCGATCCTACAGTCCTCGCAGAATCTTTAATATATAATTTATATAAGCAATGCTTAAGGGGGTATTCTACTCAAGAATTTTGTAAAATTCGATTTTTTCATATATTTAAAGTTTAAACTTTCAAAAATATGACTTTGGAAAGACTTTTCAAAATTCGACTTATTTTCGGGGATACAGCCGATTTTCCGAGGTGGCGTCCGTGTTCACTAGAATTGTCTCCTACACTTTAAACGCGTTTTTCTCGAAACTACTTTTTTCTATACAACCGATTTACTTGAAATTTTGTGTGAACCTTTTTTATACAATTCTTTATCGTTCCGACTAGCATGGTGTCAAAATTTTTGTTTTTAATATTTAAAAAAAAATTCAGGAATTTCAAAAAAAAAAGCGTAAAAAATTATTTTTATTTTCAGGCAGTCGCCATTTTTCAAAAATTTTTTTTTCGTATTCCCGGACTATAACAGCATCCTTACTGATTAAGAATCCCTTTTGATTTTCCAGACCACCAGGAGAGTCAGGATCAATGTCACCAGGAAGAGCCATTTTTTTACACCTGTCTCTCCCCCCTCTAATTATTTTAATTTTTAATATTTTTTTATAAAATTTTTTTCTGTATCCTTAAAATATCTATAAAAACACCATAAAAAATGGATAGTAAAAATATGTTTGGCTTGTTTTTAAATAAATTTCAAAAAACTGGTCAAAATTTGATTTATAGAGTAGATCACCCCCTTAATACTTTTTGGCGGTTGTTCATTTTATATTTTTTAATAGTCCAAAACATGGAGATCTTTTGAGAAAATTCTTCAGATCGATCGTATTGTTACTTTGTTATTATACGAAGGTATGCTAATTCTCGATATGTTAACTGATGGAGCCTCGATTGTTTCTTTTAATCATATGTGAGTGATCGCTCTTCATAAACTCACTGATCATTTATAATGAGTTTGTTGGTGCAATATGACTGTTTATTCTTCATAACTGCTCTAGTCGGACTTAAATCGACCATGCTATACTGTCTTTCAGCACACAGTTGTCATGTCTACACATATCTGCATTTATAGCTATATCCTACATAAAACCATGTAGAAGTTTTCATTTAAATAGTAAATTATACTGCAATAAGCAAGTTTTCATGTTGTTGTAGACAGTCTAAAGCTTGGTACTGTCACAGCACTGAAGGCATTGGTATGTGCATGGAAGCTAACTGAGACAGTGGCGGATTTCTGCCATCAATTATCTTAACAGCTTTCTACTCAACGCTAACTAGCGCGCTCACATGTGCATCCGGCGGTGAGCTTAAGCGCACCATAAGGAGTATAAATGCACATATATACATACATGTGATTGTATAAGTGTGAATGTGGACGCTGATGTGAGATGAAGGTGAATGCGCTCGGCATATATGTGGGTAATTTCAAAATTATGCTCCAGTTTGCTTTGACTCCACACACGACGACGCCTTCGAGAGGCTACTAAAGCCGTCCAGCCTACTTACCGATATTACCGTTAGCTGGCATGGCAGCCGCAAGCAGGCAAGCAACCAGGCAGCCAGACATTGAGTCAGCTACCAAACCAAATAAGCAAGCAAGCCGGTGAGCCAGTGAGCCAGTCAGGCGGGCAGGCAAGTAGTCTAGTCAGCTAGTTAGCAAGCGAGGCGTGCAAGCAAGTCGGAGCCGTATAACCAGCCAACAGTTGCACGAAACTTTCAAGGCAGCGGTAAATAGTTAATTTTTTCGTTTTGCGCCGCAAACTTTTCGAATTTTGAAATTCCTGCAAAAGCCCACAAACCCCTACACACACACACGCGCGCGCACATACATACAAACATTTGTAATGTCAATGAAAATGTACATATGTGTATGTGTATGTGAGTTATGTTTGCATAACTCGTTGTGTGTTTGTTGCAAGTTGCAAGTGCCGCTCTCTTTTCCTGCTCTCAAGGCCGTACGCCAAGCAATCGTTGCTGCAACTAACTAATGCTTGCCACAAGGGCGCAAAGGAAGCGAGTGGTGTGGCATTTCTGGCAAATGTAAACTCTCGTACTTTTCTGCCTTGCCATAAAAAGTTTACTCACATGTGTGCCTGTGTGTGTGTGTGTACTGCTGCAACTCGACGGGCCTTATCATTTCCCCGCTGCAATTTACTTGTTTGCCAGCTTCTGATTTGCCTGCCGCGTACTTTGCTTGTGGTAATGGCTTTGGCTTTGGCTTTGGCTTTGCCGCTGCCGCTGTTACGCGCTGCACGCTGCTTGCCACTTGCCACTTGCCAAAGTGTGCTCGGCTTCATAATTAAGGATAAGAGTATAAGAATTGTCGGCGGAAAGTGCAATTGTGGCTTTGCAAGCGGCATAAAATTATTATCGCTGTCGCGCGCATGCAAAGGCCCACTCACATACACACACACACACACACACACACACGTGTTGGTTGCATGAAAAATTACTTGACATTAATTAATTAATTTCAAAGGCAATGTAAAGTTTTCGAACTTGTGCAGTTAAGCAAAGAGCGCGCTGCTGGCTTCGGCGGTTCCACTGTGTTTGCTCCCCTTTTCGTGTGCGCTTTCCTTTCGTTGTTGTTGCACTTTTGAAAATTGGCGCGCGCCGTAAAGCGGTTGCGGTTAGGTTGGCAACTTTTATTACTTGCAACGTGTTTGCTCGACTATTTGATTATTTTTGCATTCTCCATAAAGTTAAATAGCATATTTATTAATTGCTTAAAGTAATCAGAAATTCATAAGCTCGAGAAGTGGAAGTACTGGCATGAACTAGTATTTTCTGTAAAACTCACAAGGTGTTGCATAATGAATATAATACTTTTTTGAGACAATAGTTGTTATTGAATACAATTATTGAGTTAAATATGAACTTAATAGTGTCTTGAGGAGCACAACCATTTTAATATTATATTTACATTGTAACAAAAAAGGAAGCGGATCTTGTAATTAAATTCCACGGCTAACCGATATCTCAAAAAATTATATTTTCCTAAGTTGGTAAGACTGTCTTTATGTCCTTAATTACTATGCCAAATGTGAGCGCGATCTGTCGGCCAGTTTGTCTACAGCAGCCGCTTAATTCGGTACACCTCAGTAGTGCTTTGCGATTTTTAAAATGGATAAAAATATCCAACAAAGAATTTGTCTAAAATTTTGTTAGTACATATTTATAAGCAAAGTTCGTGTGCGGAATCTTTGCAAATGTTGGTAAAGGCTTGCGGTGATTCAGTTATATCAAAACTCAAGCCTAGGAATGGTAAACAGCCTTCAAAAAAGCTAGAGAGAGATCATTGAAGACATGAATCCTTCTGGACGACCTTCGACCATTTTAGCGGATGAAAATATTGAATAGGTGAAGGAAATGATGCTTGAAAATCATCAGGCAAGTGTAAGAGAGATGCCAAGAGAGCTCAACATCTCGCGAGCGCGTTCGAATGATTTCGGTGGATATTTTGGATATAAATCGTGTTCTCAGTCATCGACTAAACGCCGCCGTGTGCATACGTTTGCTCTCTTTCCCGGATCTCGTCTGACTTTCTCACCCGCTTCAGTGCAGTTATCTTTATTTATTCTTCTTTTGCGCGCTATCCCACGTGTTTCTTTTGTTTGTGCGAACAAAGGTATACTTTACCAAGTGACTAATAATCTAAAAGTGAAACATGCCCCCCGGGGCTACTAACCTAGGGGAAAACAGGTTTGCCCTACTTTCCTCTAGTCCTCAATCAAAAAGGAAAAAAGCCAACAAATCTGTTGAAGAGTTTCCTGATCTCCCTCGTGTAAACATTACAAAGAACGACGATCCTAAGTTCGTTGTATTAAAATCGTGCGACAACAACAAGCCCCTATCACGTTTTTCATGTTTTTTGGTACATAAAGCCCTTAACGCAATAAGTAAAGATGTGAAAATCACAGAGATGAGAGATGGAAATCTCTTGCTACTTGCAAAAAATAAAAAAATTGCCGAAAAGTTCATCAACATCAAAAATCCCTCAGGCATCTGCCAAATCGAAGCAAAATACCATGAGCAACTCAATAGTGTCAAAGGCACAATTTTCGCTCCGTTCCTCAATCACGTCCCAGACAACGAAATTGTGGAAGGCTTAGAAGCATATGGTGTAACATCCATTTACAGATTTCAGAGAAAAACTGAAGGAGTTCTAACACCAACAGGTGCGTTACTTTTAACCGTTGAAAGCTACAAACTTCCCGAAAAAATAGATGTTGCATGGAGGAAAATTTCTGTTCGCCCATATTTCCCCAACCCAATGCGTTGCAAATCTTGCCAAAAGCTTGGCCATACACTAAAGCATTGCAAAAATCTTCCATCATGCGTCAATTGCAATTTCCCTCCGCACAAAGAAGAAAAATGCTCAAGATTAATGTGCGCAAATTGTTCTGGTGAACATCCCGCGTCCTCAATTAGTTGCCCAAAATTCCAACAAGCGAAAGAAATATTAAAAATAAAAACGGAAGAAAAGTGCAGTATGCGCGAAGCAGCAAAGAAATACAGAGCGCAAGCTCCCACACCCTCTCCTCTTCAATCATTCTCTGAAATTACTAAGCGACCTGCTAACATAGCAACCAACAATATCAATATACCCACTGAAAAAACTACAACAACAAACAATAATGCAAACGTCATTCCTATATCTCCACCAAACGATACACCATCCACCTCTTCATTAAAATCAAATGCAATAAGCCTTAACACTTTATCCCCATCCCCCCAAAGTACTAATAACAATCTTCCCACCTTTCTATACTCTCAGCTCAGCGAAGCAATGCATTCCAACTTAGCAAGCGCTAAGCTAAATGACATCGCGCAATTCGCTAATAGCTCAAGTCTTAAACATTCTTCTTCCCGCGACTAGACGCGCTATGCCAAAGCATAGTTTACTCATAGTTGCCAAGACTCATTTTTCTCTCCCCACTCTCAAGCTATTTATATTTCTCCCTCTTCTGTTTCTTGTCTTTACTTTTTCGGTATGCTGTCGATCATACAATGGAATATGAACGGTTATTCCAACAATTATCACGAACTAGAAACTCTCATCAATTCTTACACTCCATCCATGATCTTCCTTAATGAAACTCATATTCCACATAATCAACCTGCTCACACGCCAAAATCCTACGTAGGCTATTTTAACAATCTCCCGCACGTAACAACAAAAAAACAAGGCACTGCTATTTTAATAAGAAGAAGCATACCCCACAAAGTACTACCTGTTCGGTCTAATCTCTCAGTAGTTGCCATTGAAATTAATGCACCAACAAAACTAGCAGCAGCTTGCATCTAAAGTAGTTAGTAAGTCTATTCATGATGAAATGTCAAAGCATACTGAGCATCTTTCTCTTTGACACCATGTCTGACATCCCACGTGATCTGTCAAATACTACTGCATGAAAATCCTAACCTCAAAAAAATCACCCGTTACATTCCATCCACACAAGATTTTGCTTCCTTTGATATTCTGCAATTGATAAACCAATTAGATAAACCACTAATTTTAGGAGGAGATATAAACGCCTGGAGTACAATATGGGGATCTACACACACAAACTCAAGAGGCGAAAAAGTTGAAGATGCGCTACTTGCATCCAATATTATCTGTCTTAACGATGGATCCGCCACACATTTTTCCACCCATAACACCTTCTCCAATATTGATGTCACGTTTTGCTCTACTAATATAGCGCCCCAATGCACATGGCAAGTGCTAAATTCTTTGTTTGGCAGCGACCACTTCCCAATATTCATACAAACAAATCCGCGCAACAATCGAAATACGAGTACATTTAAATTTACATCTAAATTCAAAACTGATGAGGCTGATTGGAAAAAGTTCAGACAAATATGCAGCAATCTTTGTGAGACCACGCAAGTTTCCTCCAACCCGAACCAGGAGTCTGGTAAAATTTCGAGAATCATACGTACCGCTTCTCACTTTTCCATCCCTCGAACGCTTCCCAACAAAAGTAGAAAAAATATTCCTTGGTGGAACGCTGACTTGTCCAGACTACGGCTCACCAAGCAGAATTTATGGTATGAATACAAGCGAACACGCTCAGCTGAAAACCTGCTCCTTTACAAAAAGGCAAATGCGTCATTCCGACGTTCTGCCAAACATTATAAAAAGAAAAAGTTTGAAGATCTCACTGAGACCATAAACCCCCGCACTAGCCCAAAGAAAATATGGGATGATATCAAAATGCTAACCGGATCTCCTAAACAGCCTCTATTTTCCTACATTCAGACACAAAGCGGACCATTAACGGCTCCCGTAGATATTGCCAACCATTTTGCTTCTTTCCTGTCACTCTCTTCTTCCGATGCAAGCTTCTCAGACACGTTTCGCAACCTAAAATCTCAACGAATAAGTTTTGAACCACCTATTTTATACCGTTTATCGCCTCCCGCTAAGCAACTAGAATCGGAAATCCTACTAACCGAACTCGAATTCGCCCTTTCGTCCGTTAAAGGCAAAACCCCTGGTCTTGACAAAATTACCTATCCAATCATTCAAAACTTGCCCATCCAAGCTAAGCATCGTTTACTCAACCTCTATAATAATATATTTGAAAGCGGATGCTATCCTCATGCCTGGAAAACTTCGTGTATAGTTTCTATCCTGAAGCCCAATAAGTCAGCGCTTGATGTCAACAACTATAGGCCGATATCGCTCTTACCCTGCTTGGGAAAACTTCTTGAAAAAGTTATAGTTAACCGACTGATGTGGTATGGCAACAAAAGAAAACTCATAAGCCCCAACCAAACTGCATACAGAAAGAATTATGGCACCATCGATGCTCTTTTGCACCTAGATCACTTTATATCAAGCGCTCTTTCCTCTAAAAACCATGTCTCAATTTTAGCAATTGATTTTCAGAAAGCATTCGACCGTGTTGGTGCCCATATCGTTCTGAGACAATTAGATAAATGGAAACTAGGCCCTAAAATCAAGAAATTTGTCAAGAACTTCCTCAGTCACAGGCAATGCAAAGTAAAAATAAATGGTTTCCTATCCTCCACTGCTTCACTTGACAACGGAACTCCGCAAGGGTCTCCATTATCCGCCTTCCTTTTTATAATAGCTTTCGATGAGATTACTCAACTCACTTACAACCACCGCGGCATCGAGTGCCAGCTTTATGCTGACGATGTAATTTTCTACACAAAGAATGCAAACCTCACCAATACAGCCCAACTGTTTGAGAATATCCTATCCGAAATTTCGATATGGACCCTATCATCAGGAACTACTATCTCTTACGAAAAATCAAAAACATTACACATTTGTAAAAAACGAACATGCTCAGGTTTACTAACCTATTCTAACAATATTAATATTAGTATGGTAAATGAACTTAAAATCTTAGGGCTAGTACTAGACTCTAAATATAGCTTTAAGGCCCATTGTAAGCATGTAAAGGACTGCCTCTTAACGCGACTAAATATAATCAAATATCTAACGTCGAAAAAAAGTTTAATTCATCCATCAACGCTTATCAACGTCACCAAGGCTCTAGTGATTTCCAAGATAGACTACGCTCTACCTATCTTCAGCAACTGCCCAGTTTCTACAATGAAAATACTCTCCTCCCCTTACCATGTGGCCATGCGCAGAAGCATTAGAGCATTTCCAACAACACCACTAAAGAATCTCTTTGCTGAAACTGGCCTGCCAACTATAACAGACAGGACGATCGACTGCACCAGACGTTTACTACCAAAGCTTCTGTTCACGACCAACACTATTCTCGCCAAAGACGTCCACAATGCTCTCTCGAGGAAACGGAAACCTAAGTGCTTGTCAGCCATCACGCGATGCGTTAACTTCGCCAGGCAACTTGAATTACCTTCCTATAAATGTTCTCTTGGACCTGAAACTCGTCCTCAATGGATGATAAAAAATACTTCCTTTGCTATTAAGACCCTGCAACTGCCGAAGGATAAGACCTCTAGCGAAAAATACAGGCAACTCTTCGCTTCGGAGAAGTCAAAATACTCCAGTTACGGTTGGAACTTTATATACACCGACGGCTCAAAAACAGCAAACAGCTCAACGTTCGCAGTCACAAAAGAAAATGGTGACTTGATTCGACACGGCTCTCTCCACACAATATGTTCATCATATACGGCCGAAGTCGGCGCTTTATTAGAAGCAGTTACTTATGCAAATTACACCAGGGGAAAGTATATCGTATGCACCGATAGCAAATCTTGCATCGAAGCCATAGAATCGCCGGAAAACACACAAAATGAAATAGTCGCCATACGCAACAATCTTCTGAAATATCCAAACAAAGTGAAACTGATGTGGATCCCGGGGCACACAGGGATACCCGGTAATGAAAAAGCAGACGCAGCTGCGAAAAATGCAGCAAATACACCAACCATAACTTTCGGTTATTTCACAAAACAAGACATTATAACTGAGATTAAACGCCTAAGGAAAAAATCAGCTAAAGATAATTGGAGTGGATATATTCATCACTATTCTAAAGCCAACCGCTTGCCCTATAACTGCAACAATTAGACATGAGATTTTCAATTCGGCCGATCCATTCCAGCTTCTGAATGAGCCCACCGCTAAAAATGTGAATATGATTTATAATTTTCTTAAGGAAACAGATCTACTTCGACGAATATAAAGATTTATAGCTACTCTAATTAACTCACTAACCCTACTTCCTAAGTACTAATCTATCCTTTCACTTCTGTTTTAATATTACATTAAACATACATATGTATGTAGCATAACAGACAGCCGAAGGCCTCTGCTGCCAGTGCTGCTAGATATTTATTTGTAGAATATTAAGTATTGTACAAATAATTTATAAAATAAAAATAAAAAAATAAATAAAAAAATCGTGTTCTTGCTCCACTCGACTGACTTTTTTTTTTTTTGTTAAACTTGTACAGTAAACAGCTCTCTTTGGACATGCTTGATCGTGCGAATTCAAATTCCATATTCATGGAGAGCATTATAACTGCCGATGAGACATGTATTATGAGTTTGACGTGTAAAAAAGTGAACAATCATCGGAATGGAAGGAAAAAAACGAGCCGAAACCAAAAAAACACGCCAAAGCCGCTCAAAAATCAAGATGATGCTCATTGCTGTTTTTTTTTTTTTTGATACGAGTATTTGTAGTTTGGTGCATTATGACTTTGTTCTGGAGGAACAGATAATCAATAAGGAGTTGTATTTAGCCGTAAAGAGGCGTTTGCGGCAGAACATCTGTCGAAAATGGCCGAAATTTTGAAAGAATAATTCATGGATTTTACAAAATTATAATATACCATTGCATCAAGCCACGATTGTTTACGGATTTATTGGCAAAAACGCAATAAATACCATCGATAAACCATCGTATTCACCAGATTTGATTCCGTGTGGTTTTTTCGTCTTCCCCGAACTGAAATTCCCGCTCCGTGGAACTCGTTTTCAGTCGATCATAGAGATAACGCAAAATTTGCTGAAGAAACTAAAGCCAAAAAGTGCTTATGGAAAGTGTTTCGAGAACTGGAAAAATCATTGGAATAAGTGTATTACATCTGTTGGGGATTACTTTGAACCTCGTCTACAATAGTTTAATTAGAGTACTCGTGGAAGTTATTAAACAATTACTTCTTAAGTCAATAGTATTGTGAACACTACACTCTTGCTTGGATGCGAGATTGTGACAATTTTGGACCATAGCCACGTTTACCCTCTAAAACACCGTAGTGTTTAAGCCAAATAAGTACAATAAACCCGAAACAAATTAAGCGTGAAGCTGACTTCAACTGCGAGGAAATATTAATACAAAGCGCTCATTCTAAAATTTTGACTACAGGCGTAAACTTGAGTATTCTTATATTCTTAACTTAACCGCCCGGTCAATGACCGGGTACCCGGGTATCCATTTCAATTTACATGTCAACTTTTTTTAACTCCTCCTCAAAAAAAATTTATTTTTGGTTGGTGATGCATTGATGATAGCATAATTACTACCTTTTTTTTTAGCACATACCTAGATAGGGTTACTTTTTCATGAAAGCCAAACACAGTGGATAGTTCTTCTTGAGTGTTTGAAACAGCCGTTCCTGGTGGAATGTATGCTTTATTTTTCTTCAGAGTACCAGCAATTGTCAATATCCATGATGCAAGTAAAATTTTTGCTAGTGGATCCTTTGTATGGTGCCACCAAGTCTTTAACAACTCTTTCACCAACATTTTTCTCACGACCATCTTTCGATTTCCCAGTGTAAAGCTGTCCAGTAAGTGGATACGAATTTTATTTAATCTAATATACTATTATATAATATAAAGTATATTTTACTAATCACTCTTTTTTAACATGAAAACATAAAATAAATAATTTACTTGAAAATAAAATAAATAAATAAATCTCTTATTGATAATATTTATTTTGTATATTTTTTTCACTTATTACTCACTCAGTTACGCTGTTCACTACGCTTGTAGAATTTCAACTGAACACGTTTCTTTCTTTTCGTCCGAAACGGAAAGAGGAGAGGGACGGCTTAGGTACCTAAATATCTATTGACTTTGGCACTCCGCTTTCGTTATTTCTAAGAGAACTGTAGACTATGTTCCCATATATAGTCGTAGTTATTTCCTATGCCATGTAGCCAACAAATATAGAAAAAAAAATTATTCAGTATATCAACGACTTCTACATCTGCTCCTCCTGGGTACCCGGTCATTAAATGAATGATGAATGTTGTTAGAAAACACTCGCAGTTGGACGATCGATGATATCAGATGTGTTATAATTTCAAGGAAAAATAATTGTTGTATAAACCAGTGTGAATAATTTTGGAAAGCAAAAACAAAGAAATAATAATGTTAAGATGAAATTATTGAAAAAGAAAGATACAATAACAAAAATTAGGGCATAAATAATTTATGGGCGACCAGTGGTCGAGAGGAGGAGGAACAGAGACGCCATTATATTTTATTTTTTTATTAATAAGGGTTTAACTCGAGTTGCGGTAAAACTATGACTCCTATAGAAAAAGTTTTCATAAAAAAGTTGCAGGTAATGAAAAGGTCTTTCACTTTTGCATTAACATCTTCTTCACTGAAGCTCAAATATTAAGCGAAAAACTTTAATAACTCTCCTTCTTATGTCTCAAAAATACTGTATTCTTTGTTTAGGATATTTTTAGTCCACATTCTTTTGTCACAATAACTTTCAATCGAAAACTCTTACGCCAAAATGTCTGTTTTTTTTTTTAAGTCGGCAAGCTTTATATTTATTGAAATTCCTACTTTGTGACGATATTTAAATATACTATGTAGCTGCTGTGAGAAGTTTTCTCAAAGAAAAGCAAAAAGAGACCTCACTTAACGATTATTTCGTAGTAGAAGGTCGTTGGCAAGTCAAGTGATTAGTTAAATGCTTTATATCAAGTTATTTACTATATTTCTATGATGTTGATAACAGATCAGTCGGGAGATAACTATTTTCGCAGATCCCAACGTTCCCCGGCAGTTGACTTTGTGTTCGTCTTTTTGTATTACGGGGCACTGTTATGTAAGTCCTCAATCACTTCGAATACTTCATGAACCTAAACGACTGCGTCGCAGAGTCTACTCGTGGTGGGGTTCTCTGCAGACGTCCGCCAGGATATACATACGAGGGTGGTGAATTTTTTTTAGACATTTTCAAGAGAAAGATTGAAGAGAAAGTATTCTGTTGGAAGCTCTTGCTCTGTACTGCTCCAAAATGTAGCTTTTTTCAGGGTGAGGTGTATATCCAATACGTTAACAGGGCCACACTACCGACAGTGCGCAGGGCAAAGCTGGTTCAGAAATGCATTATTCATAGAATATTGTACATGTTTGGGCGCATGATCACAGCAGAACTGCTGGAAACCATAAAGCCGATGAGAATGCAAGAAAAGGCACGCTTACTTAAAGCGCATCAAATTGGAAACAATCCGGTAATACCTTGTCCTTTAGCGTTCTGGCGCAAGATCTATGAATCGAGCTCGAACTCAGAAAGCAATCGTCCGCTTTCAGCACTAGTGTGGTCGCAAAATACTTCGAACTTATAATGAGGCGTAGAGCTACATTAAATTGTTTGCCGCTATGATAGGAATTCTAGCTGAACACTGTTCTATTTAATAATCGTGTGATGAAGCTAAAGAATCTCGATACTTCTCTTTCCACTGTATTTGCAAGACTGCGTTTGAAACATCTTTTGGTGAAGGGAGATAGTAAAATTTGACATTAGTCGTCTCAGCAAATTTGGGCCTCAAGACACTTTGTCAATACCATATATGATGGTCTTTTGGGTTGTCCAACCAATTTAATGTTGGCATAATCAGATAAGAAACAATTTATTTGTATATTTTGTTTCAGGTTTCACTTTCTTCAAGATTTTAATATTCTGAAGTCAGAAGTTGTATTAGCTTAATTCAAAAACTGTTGAGGAATTCAGTCGAGTTACTACTATCAAACCGGTGGCACAGACAAAACTTTTGAAACTTTTCAGGACACGATATGTTAATAGACGCCAATACATTTTGAAGAATTTTTTAAGAATACATTTTCTAAGAATACCTTGCTTAGAAAAAAATAAATATTCAATCAATAATATATTTCGTTCCCTATTGCAGATTCAACTTCTTTCGGACAATTTTGGTCTACAATTTAATCCTGCCATTGCCAGCGATACCGCTGAATATTTTTGCCTCGTCAATGATCGTCATATACCGGAGGCGATTGTGGATCTGCTGGTGCAAGGTGAGTGAAACTCAAATATGTGATGAAAGTATGAAATTTAAACTGCTAGCCCTGGTCTAAATGGCTATAGCTAAATAATTATATAATAAACTTTCAAAGAATTGGTATTTTATTGGTATAATAATTGATAACATTGTTAAAAATATTTGAATCTTCCATATTTTCTTCTGGTAACCTAAGTTTTATATGAATTAATTACAGACGTTCCCGATCCACCAGAGCGACCTCTGCTAATTAGCTTCACATCGCGTTCTGTGAATCTCTCCTGGGCGCACTCTCAGCATCCCCGCAATGCACCAGTAACGCATTTCGTTATTGAAACCCGGTAAGTAAGTTATGAGGTACATATATGATTGGTCTATTAATATATATTGTGACCAAAGAGTACCCGCAAATTTGTAAATAAAACGCAAAATATTTAATTAATCGCCAATATTACCTGCCATTTTAGGAAAATATATTTTCTTGAAATATCATTTACCCAGGAAATTTAATTACAGTTTCCGGGTACTTATAAATTATTTCAAGAGTTTAAACCAGAACCCCAGTCGTTTTTACTTTTCGCTGTTTGGCGCCAATGCGAGATTTCAAGCATAGCTAGGTCCTTTTCTAACTTGTCTTTCCAACGAAGTGGAGGTCTTTCTCTTCTCTGCTTCTCCTGGCGGGTACAGCGTCGAATACGTTCAGAGCTGGAGTGTTTTCGACCATTCGGACGACATGATCTAACCAGCGTAGACGCTGTCTTTTAATTCGTCGACTCATCAGATGTTGTCAGCGGTCATGTCTCTGCACTACACAGCAAAAGGGGGCTCATGAGTAACTTATGGAATTTGGTCCCTTTTCGTCGAATGAGGGCTGTACTTCTCAAAAGCCTACTCAGTCCGAAATAGAGTCTGTTGCAAGAGTTATTCTGAGTTAGATTTGGACGTTGACATTATTATTGATGTTGACACTGGTTCCAAGATAGAAAAAATTATCTACGACTTCCAAGTTATGACTGCCAACAGTGGCGTGAGAGCAAAGTCACGAGTGCGACGACTGTATGCTTGACGAATGGGGATATTTCGGCTTGCCCTCATACACTGCCAGACCTATTTGCTTCTCTTTCTTATCCAGGCTGGAGAAAGCAGAACTAACGGCGCGGTTGTTGAGGCCAATGATAGGAAAATCATCGGTGAACGCCAGCAGCTGTACATTCTTATAGAAGATTGTACCTGCTCGATTAAGTTCTGCAGCTGGAATTATTTTCTTTAGCATTATATGTATTAAGGAACGGCTCGGAGTAATCCTCCCTGATTCTGATGAAGCTTTTGGTATTGCTCAATGTCAGTTTATACAGCCGTAATAGTTTTGCGGGGATGCCAAATTCAGACATCGCGACATAAAGGCAGCGCCTTTTGATGCTATCAAAAGCAGCTTTGAAAACGACGAAGAAGTGGTGTGTGAGGGTCCTTTTTTCAAAGGATCCTTTTTATCTGGTCAGTTGATTTTGCAGGTGTGAAGCCACTCTGATGGGATCAGTTAGTTGACGGTGAGCTTTCATATTTTACAGTACGCCCTCTACTGATTAGGACCTCATATGCGATGTTTAAGAGGCGTTTCCAACGGCAGTTGGCGCAGATTGTGGAGTCTCCCTGTTTGTGGATTGGGCTGAGCACACTTTAATTCCAATCGTCGGCGAGGGAATCTGAATTTGATGACTTTTCATATCACCAGCTAAGGCATTGTACTATGAACCTGTGCGCTTTTTTTCAAAGAACTTATTTCGGTCTAGGTAGGTAGGTAAGAGTGTAGATCTGTTGTCTATCAGCACTTGATGTGCCATTTTGATACAATATTCGTATAACCTCATGCATCTGCTATTACGTTTCACCTTTTCTCTCAAACCATTTTGAGGTTTCGATGAAACTGCTATGTCTGATATGAGTTTAGTAGAAATCCATTCAAGGTTTGGTGCTTGATGGATTCCAAATGTTTTGTGTCGGATCTGTGCTAAAGCTGCGCATTCGCAGAGACAGTGGAAAATTGTTTCCTTGTACCCTGCTACTCCGCAGTTTTGACAGATGTCGTTGTAGGGCATACCCATTTTGGACGCATGTTCCCCTAATTGCCAATGCCCTGTTGTAGTAGCTGTTACTCTGTAGATACTTTTTCTTGACCTATTTAATAAGTCTTTAGTTCTTTTCCTGTCATATGTTGGCCATAATTGTTTAGTTTTGATGCATTTTGTAATGTTTTTCCACCTGTTATTTGTTGAAATTGTCTATTGATCTTTCTTTTGATCGATCCCAGCGGGCTTGGTATTAGCTCCGCCTCGAATTCGTTGAGGAAAGCTTCTGCCTCTACCAACTCGTCTGCTTTTTCGTTACCGAAAATAATCCTGTAGCCGGGAACCCGGATCAAGTCTAGTTAGAGCTTGTCTTTTATTGAGCTTAATGCTTTCTTGCAGTTGTGAACTATACTGGATTTTGTCATGGGTGAAGACAAGACCAGAAGCGCTGCCTGGCTATCCGTAACTATAATTGCTTTATGTATATTCTCGTAGTTTTCTAATGGAAGTTCGCAGGCTTTTTCTATGCCCAGTACTTCTGCTTGGAAGCTGCTAGCCGAGTTCGGTAGACGTATAGAGGGAGGTATGCCTAGATCAGCGGAGAATACCCCGTGTGTACTCCGCAGTCCATTTTGGACCTGTCGGTATAGACTGAGATGGTATTCTCCTTTCCTATTGAACCTCTTCCCCATTCTCATGTAGATGGTATCCTCACCTGGAAGTGTCTTTTGGAATCCAGCTTTGGGAGAATGTAGTCTGAAAGTTAGTCTGGTGAGCTTGTTTAGGATTACACTTAGTCCTTAGTTCTGCTGATTCCAACCACCCAATTCATTTATTCTTATCGCCGCAAAAGCTGCTGTTTTGTGAATGAAAATGTCCATGGGTAGTTGATGCAGGACCACATTAAGCGCATCAGTCGGACATGACCTGGTTGCACCAGTAACACCCACACATGCTGCTCTTTGTATTCCATTTAATTTTCTAATTTTGTATTATTTGTTTAGCGCTGGCCACCATACCAGACCTCAATATGTAAGTATAGGTCTTATGACAGCCGTATACATCCACATGATTATACTAGGTTTGAGGCCCCAATTCTTGCTGAGGATTCTCTTACAAGTATAGTGGGCCTTGTATGCTTTATTTATTATTTTTTCTGTATTTATTTTCCAGTACACTTTGGTGTCAGTCTCCACCCCCAAGTATTTAGCTGTGGGGTATGAAGTGAGTGTTGTACCGTTTAGTACCGAAAGTTGAAACTGAGGGATTTTGGTTCTGCTTGTGAATCGCATAGCATGGGAATCCGGCTACCAGGTCTTTGGCTATCTTTCCCAGTATGAAGACTACCAGTTTTTCCTCAGCTGATTCTAGGATTTCTTGCGCTTCTTTTTGTTTTCTCCTTTAACCGCCAATGCATTATGATTGGTGCTCATGACAGCTTTGGAGGTGGACGCTTCCTCGCTTATATTTGCTGTTGCCGCTGCTCTATCCACCGGTATACTTTGGCTGGTATGTACGGCAGTACTCTTACTCGTCTCCTGGCTGGAGGCGAGTAATTCGTCCTCTTCGGAGCCCGTAATAGGATTCCTGTAAGTCATGTCCGTAGTCGTCGTTGTTGTCGTCAATTTGGTTGTTGTTGTTGTAGTTGTTGTTGTGTTGTTTGTTACGTTAATTTTTGGTCCCACGAGTAAGCCGGAAAGGGTTGGTCACTCGTCCGCAGAGCCGGTATGCGTAGAGAAGGCATTTATACCTCCGACTCGCCCGGGCATCGGAAGGTCTATCAGTCCATATACTTTTTGTCTTTAAAGTTGATGTATACAATTATATGTAAATTGAGAATCTTGTACGGGAACCCTTAAATGAGTATGAAACACCTACCACTCTCTTAATATCGAATTATATTAAGATTAAAGAATAAGATGAACTGAAAAAACGCTATATCTAGTAAATGAATATAAATGAACCAAGCTGCTAATCTCATTTAGTGGTTACCGTTTAAGCTCATCGTCATTTAGAAAAATGTACAAACCAGAGTTACCATCTACCAAGATTTTGCTACAAAATATTATGCAAATCACCCCGTATGCATCAGAAATATAGAATTATGTTAGCGATTTTATTTGTCTGTCTATATTACATAGAATGTTGATAATGCCAAGTTTTTCAATTTCTATAGCTAAGTGAAATAGGTTTATAATAAATTATAAATAAATTATAAATGTACACGGCATATAATTTACCAAAGACACTCAAATTATTGGCTTTCTCAGAAAAATTTTCATTTCCACTGCTTACTTGAAAGCAGATGTGTGAGTACTCCTTCTATAGCTGTATTGTACCGGTTTCTCATTTAAATTTCTAACAGCAATTTTTACACTTCCGCGCAATTGCATGGTGCACACCTCGTCTTCCACGCACACACTCACTCACACACACAAACACACTCATTTTTGCATTCAACAGCTTCAGATGCACGCAGCCATATAAGCGTAATGTGCTGGCATTTGTATGCAAAAGAAAGTGTATTGCATGCAACAGCATAGCGGCTTGATAAATGTATAGCTATGCAAACGATGAGTGAGCACCACGATATTGAAGGCACTGCGCAGTCACTCAGGCATGCAAACATACCTCCACCTCCCCCCTGCCACACCATATGCTAGCAGCACTTTCATCATTGCCTGCATACATTTAGGCACTGCCGAGTAACTCAGTTGCAAGTTGCAACACGCATTTGTTGCAATTTAATGCTGCGGCAGAAGCAGCAGCTCCCCCAGAGACGGTGAAGCGAAACCATAAAAAGTAATACAAAATACAAAAACAACAAGAAAATCGTTGTATTATCATTAAAGTTGATAGCGGGAGTTTGTCATAACTGTTGCACCCGCCTGTCAACACGCTTACTATACATGCAAGCAAGTGTGTGTGTGTGTGTGTGTGTGTGCGGCTAAGAGCTCCCGCCAATCCATCAACGACGCTACATCATCAGTTCAGTGTACCAGCGGCGACATTGGCGGCATCAGCGTCATACGCCATCATCAGTTGTATCAGCAGCTAACGTGATGACTTTCATTTTAATTAATATGTTCAGCGATGTTGCGCTGGAGGCTGCGGGTGGGGCCGTAGCAGCAACGTAGATGCAAAAATCGTAAAAAGTTGTGTGTGTGTGTGTGTGTGTAGATTTCGGTGGGCATTCGTTTTGTATGTCACTGTGCCAAGCGCGCACACAAATGTAGTATGATGGCAACCCTGTGGGAAAAGATTAAGCTGTTGTTGTTGCTTACGTACTTAGTATTTTAATAAAAATGCTGATACAATGCTTCAAATGTTTTTTTTTTTTCCTTTTTCAAAATTTTTTATTTACTTCATTTACTTGTATGTTAAATTCGAAATATTCCTTAAAACTCAAACTTTCTCTTCATTTATACACGATTCATATCACTTTGTCAAAAACAGTGCTTTTGATTTCTATCTGAAAATTTGTTGTTGGTGCCTGCATTTAAGCGCATTAAACTATGTATATTAAAGCGAAGCGAAAATCTCCATAAAATCATAACTATCTGAACACCCCTGTACTTTAATTATATATTAATTGCCTTCTAACCAAATAAGAGAGCTCTTAATTAGTAGATGGCGGCTTAAGTTTTTGCTTAACTTAAGCCAAAATTTCTATGCGGAAAAAATTTGAAGAAATACTGCGGTCAAAATTGAATATTACTAATTTTTAGAAAAAGTTCCAAATTGTGTCATTTAAATTTTTGTTCATATACGCTCAATTAAGCTTGATGACTTAATTAAAAAAGTCTTGCGGTATTTTTATTGAATCAATTCGTGTGGCACCCATATATCGAGTTTCTTAGTGACTCTAAGCTTCTTCAAATGGTTTATAACGGTTTGATGACTACTATGCCGGTCTCTTTCGACCAATTCAGCGATTTTATCGCAATTTTCGACAGCAGGCCTTCCGGAGCGTGGCGCATCTTCGACCACTTCTACACCAGAACGAAAACGTTGAAACCATCGTTGTGCGGTAGAAATGGAAACTGTATCGGGTCCATAAACTGCACAAATTTTATTGGCAGCTTGAGATGCATTTTTGCCTTTATCGTAGTAGTACTGTAAAATATGCCGTATTTTCTCTTTATTTTGCTCCATGTTTGCGACGCTATAACTCACGAACGACTTAAAAGAAACGACAATCAGTTAAAACTAGAACTACGCACTTTCAGCGCCAACTAGCGAAAATACCGCAAGACTTTTTTGACAACCTAATATAACTGTAGTCTAAATCGAAAATTAAGAATTTCTGAAAAAAAATGTATTATTCAATTAGATAGATTAGAGATTTTATGATACAATAACTGAATCAAGCCAGCATACTAAGCATATTAAAATCTTAAATCGAGTATTTTAATATTTGAGTTTTTTTTTCTAATTAAGCTAATTCAATTTTTGTTCACATAAACTCAATTAAGTATGCATAATATGTATCACTCTAATATAATTTTTTTTTTTTAATTTAGTCAATTAAATTTTTATTCCCATACGCTCAAGTAAACATGAAAAATTAGCAATACTGCAATCTTACTCTTATTTTTTAGTTTTTTTATTTATTTATTTATTATTATTATTTTAATTGAGTCAATTAAATTTGTATTCAAATCCACTCAATTAAACTCAGACAATTAGCATAACACCAGTTTACTTCGAATTTCATTAATTTTATAATATTTTTTTAATTGAGTCAATTAAATATGTATTCACATCCAATCAATTAAGATTAGAAAATTACAGCCAAAAAGGGAAATTATTATTGTTTGAACAAAAAAATTTAGTCAACTAAATTTGTGTTAACAAACACTCTATTAAACATGCACAATTAGCGTAACATTAGTGAAAATCAAATATGACATGGTTAGTTTTTTTTTTTTTTTTTTTTTTTTTTTTTGATTGAGGAAAAGAAATTGGCGTTCACATATTCAATTGAGCTACGCAATTTGAATATTATTTGTTCCAAAAAAATATATATATAAATTGAGTTAATTAATCTTTTGTTCTGACAGACTAAATTAAGCCTGCATAATTAGTATCAGATAATAAAATAAATCGGGATTAGTTCATTCTCAATCAAATGCAGTGAAGAATATTAGTATTTTGACTTCAAATCTTAAAGCGATATAATTTCAACTAAATTTGTGATTATAACATTAATCCTATTGTAAATTTTGTTCAATTAGTTGTGTCAGTTGTTTTTAATAGTTTTGGAAATTGACAAGAAATTTGACTACAACAATAGTACCACGAAATTCTTAATGAATTTTTTTCTCTTATCACTGAATCACACTACTATCACAATACTAATTGACAAGCAATTAACAATTTTGTCATTTAGGCTTATAATAAAAGTCAAAATTATTGAAATTTTCCAATTGCGCTTACGGATAGCTATAGTTGGTCTTCAGCTTAAAATTATTATAAAACAATTATATTTACAAGTAAATGTTCTCACTAGTTCTTAGCTCCTTATTTAAATTCAAAATTTCCAACGCTCTTCAAGTCAATGCCACCAAATATGAGAGTGGATTTCATACGAAAGTAGCTTAAGCATAATAAAGAGCTCGAATATGTAGGCTGCAAAATAAGAAGAAAAAGATTAAGGCAAAGCAAAATGAAAAGTAAAGTAAATGCAAAATAAGAAATGTTCCGTGGCGAGCATTTTTGGGCATGTTGCAGCATTGTAGCTCAACCTATTTATGCACTCAAGCGCCAATAATAATGTTGCATTGGCATGAGAACATGCAGGCATATTTTAGACAGACATTTTTACAAATTTTGGTTTAAGCCCACATGTGGGACATAAACAAGCTGACGTCTATGATTTACGAAACATTAACAATAAGGGCATTTACGGTTGAGTAACCAGTTGGGCGTAGTCAAATATAAACATTTGTATAAAATGAGGTTATAAATAACTACTAAACGTTGAGAAAATTGTGTTGCTTAAAATACGATATTTTTGTTTTTTTTTTTTTTGTTAATATTAAAGCATAATAAAATTATAAGAGAGCAAGGAATCTGTGATATATTGTCGAAATAATGGACTTACTGAAGATTTTAATTTCCAAACTCTATATTATTTTCCTGCTGATCCACAAGCAACTTTTACATAAGATCCACGTTGCCATTTTTCTGTTCAAATGAAAGGGTTCTGACAGTTTATTGGCAGAATATCACGTGCTTAATACAATTAAAGAAGTTACTGAAAAATAGTTTATGTCGATTATACATTATAATAATATACTAATAAACAGAAGTATACATTCTAGCGCGTTGTTATGTTGAACATATGAGTTAGCAAAGTTGCAAACCTAACCTCATTCACCGCCGCGAAATGTCATCAGAGAGCCAATGTTTTAACTTCTGTAAGTGAAAATTAGCAGAACGCGTAACATAAACTGTGAAAGCTATACTCCCTGAGCGACTTTCATAATATTAAGCAACTGTGTCATTAACTGGATATACATGGGTCTGGCTTTTAGACCGAGAAGAAACTATGACAAATAAAGTGAGTATGTTTACCCGCGTTTAGTATATGTGGTAGATATTGCAATTTCTAGTGCACTAGTTAGATCCTTAGGTGCAACTATTTAGATCGTAATGGATATAGAGTAAACAAATTTTAAAAATTTAGTCTACATTTAGGCTCATGAAAAAATAAGTTTAGTAGAAGTCATGTAGTCGATCTTCTGCTGTATGATTCACTTTGAGCAAATAAATCCTCACCTAAAGGTGCTCTTTTTTCCATTCAAGAGCGAGCAAATGTCTGCTCGTATGAAAGACTTTGTTCAATAACTGCTTTTACTTGATAAATTTTATTAATTATTAATTAAGTGCATTTAAAAAAATTCGTAAGTAATTAATCACTCTGAATGCTGCTTATGACGCCATGAAATTTTATAGTCGGATCATCAAACAAAGAAAAACAAAAACCACACATGCCAAATAATGAACTGAAACACTCAATTTTTTTATCAAACACAACTTAAGCAATAACAACAATAAAATTGTAGAATGATATAAAACAATTTAAGTTAGCTTGAAAGCGTCACAAGATTGCTATACATGCTGCAATCAATGGGTATATAATGCAAGCTTTAGGTCCCAGCATATTTTAAAGCCAACTCGAAGTAGAAAAAATATATAGAATTAATTAAATAAAATAGTCAACAAAAAATTCCACTAACAATGCATTGCATGTAAGGCACTCACTCACTTTTGTGGATGAATGGTGTCTGCTTTTCATGGCAAAGCCTTTAAATATATATGTAGGTATACTCCTACCAAATCATTCCTCCAGCTGATGCTCTACAAACTTTGTGGTTGTCATACTAACCGAAAATCATAAATACAAAGAAAAAATGGGAATTATATAAGCTTTTCATAACTAAATATTTTTAAGTATTAGGGATGTACTAATAAATATGTTATTTAATATATGTGACCTGGTCTACGAAAAGGGGGCTTAGGTGTCAAAAAAAAAATAAATAAATAAAAAAATAAAAAAACAAATAAAAAAAATTATAAATTAAAATAAAAATAAAAATAAAATAAATTGATTTTTTGACACCTAAGAACGCTTTTCGTAGACCAGGTCATACATACAAAAAATAGTAAGACTTTTTAATTTAAATTTTACATGAAAACTCATTCGTCGAAATTTTTTTCTCGAGGTTGGTATGACTGTCAGTGACATCTGTGCAGAACAGCACGAAAAAGTCATGTTTTTGTGATTTTTTTTCTAACGAAACAGTTAAAATATATTTATTTAACGAAAAGTACATTAAAGTATGACATTTGAGGAATGTCTCATCAATTTTTTATAAAGAAATATTGAAAACTATGGCAATGGTAGCAATTGTTCGGACGTGCCTCGCAAAAAAGTTGGATTGCGGTGCCCCTCATAACTCGGTGCTGGATCATCTGAAATCAAAAAACCCAAGTTCATTCGTTAGATAATAGTTTGCCCCAGGTAACGCTGTCGAGTTTTTTTTTTTAATTTCAATTTTTGAATTTTTTCGAAGACTTTGAAGGGAAAAACACAATTTTTTGAGAAAAAATCGGCTAATTTGTCATTGTAAAATCAAAATTATGAACAAAAAAAAAACTCGACAGCGTTACCTCGTAAAATATGTACAGAAATAGTGTTTAAAATTTCAAAAGGATTGGTGCAGTAGTTTTGAAGTTATGAGGGGTACCGACTTTAAAAACGTGAGTTGTGGGAAAAACGCTTAAAAATAGCGCGTTCGGGTCGGGTCAGGTATATGTATGTACGAAAATCGGGCAGGTATACAAATGCTCATAACTTCGTCAATTTTGCTTTAATTGACTTGAAATTTTAACACAATATTCTTCAGATATCATACATTCAATTTAAAAAATAAAAATAAAAAGTTAAAAAAAAAATTAAATACCTTATCCCCCCTTAAGTCAAAGTAATCATTAGTTTTTAATGTACGCTTGCCTTTCTGCAATACATAAAGTGCATTCGCCGATTTTTACGATGAGTGAAATTATTTAAGAGAGAAGTTCCATTAAATTTTGTGTGCGGAATCAATTTTCTGGTGCCAAAAGTTCAAAATGTAGGAAAACCCCTTCGGAGTTAACTGTTTGTCGCGAGCAAGTATTTTTGATTGGTATAAATTATTCAAAGAGGTCGAGCACGGCCTTCAAAATCAACTCCTGATCAACACAGCAATATGATAAAGGAATTGGTGCTTGAGAAATAACGAACTAACAGTCAGAGATCTCACTGGCATCGTTGAAATATCGGAAGAATCAGTGAAAACCGTTTGGAACGATTGTTTTGGCCTGAGAAATATGAAATCACTATTGGTGCCAAAATCACTCAATTTTTCCGAAGAATAACATCGCGTTGACGACTGTGAAACAATTCTTTCCCACTACCAGGATGTCAAGAAATGTATTATTACTGGCGATTGGACTTGGATCTATGCTAATGACCCTAAAATAGATGATTATTCGGACGAAAAACAAGTTTATGCCGACAGTTTTCTTCGATTATCGAGGTGTGCTCTCCGAATTCCTTCCGATTAGCCAAACTGTCAACAAGCAATACTATTTGAGTGTAATACGCCGTTTGCGTAAAGCTATTCGTAAAAAGAGGCTGGAATTATGAGCCCCAAACTCTTAGTTTTCGCACCACAATAATGCACCTTCGCACACGGTTTTGATTTTTCATGAAATTTTCACCAAATTTTCAACCAGAATCATGCCGGAACCACCGCAATGCCTGATTTAGCTCTATATGACTTCTGGCTATTCAGCAAATTCATACGACCGCTCCAAGGAATCCGTTTTAAGTCAATTGAAGACATTAAACTTGAGTCGCCACGCGCATTGAAGATTATTCCGGAAATCTACTACTGACAACTGTTTCGAGAATTGAAGAAAACGTTAGCACAATTGTATTGCGGCCAAGGAAGATAAATTTAAGGGGTTCGACATAGATTTAGAAGAATAAATTAAAAATTTTGAATTTATGAAATTATTTTTTGCTCATATCGTGTATACGAAAAGTTCTTAATTGGCTCTCAAATGTTTGGTTTAATTTATAAGTGTGAAATTAGTTTATTTGAAGCAATATCGAAATATTATTTAACATTTTTAATCATCAGGCTTATTTCAACTGTATTTTAGTAAGTGTTAGAAAATAGTTATGACAGAGATTTTTGATATAGTTTGCTGGTAGACTATTTAAGTGTGATGAAATTAATTTTAAATTTTTTTCTAAATTAAAATTTTTTGCAAAAATAGTTAAACTAATTGTATTAGAATATAAATTGTATTATTTATAATAATATTTTTTCTTTAATTCTTATAATGTATTAAACCTTTAATATATTTCCTGTTCATTAAAAAACCACCCTTATCTTCATTATGTGACTTCGAATAAATCATACGCGCATGTAAATGTCGCCAACGTTATCGCCTACGGCTTTGTTATTGCTACTTGCAGCTCTCTCACCTCCCACACATAGCAACCCGTTATTCAAAAAGTCCAAATATTTTCATATTAGTCACACATACATATACCCGGCATATATACAATATGAAAGTGGCAAAAAAAAAAATTAAATAATTATAAAAGCAGGTTATTCAGCAAAGCTTATTATGCAGACACATTCATACACGTGTGCATGTGTGCGTGGTAGTGCCGCCAAACGCGGTTGTGTGTGTGTGTGTGTTTCTGTGGATGTTTTGATTTCATTCAAAATTATTGCATTCACTGTTTGCGTCACTTATTACTAAATGCACCGAGTCACTCGCTGCTTTCATGCACCCACACATGCACACATATACAAACAAATACACATGCATTTGCTTTGATAACATATTTTAATGGAATTTATTATTTTCATGCTCTAGCTCGCATATAAGTTTATTTAAATGCGGTTTTGTGAGAGTTTGCATGGATATGGGTGTGTGTGTGTGTTTTGACCACACATGCATATTAAAAATTGTATTCACTCGCATAATTCACTCGTTGCTTAGTTCACTTTGATGCTGTGGACATGCTGATATTCTTTTATAAGTTTATTTCTTTTATGAAATCCGCGCGCAGACATTTCCATTGAATTTGCAAGCAAATTTTCATTTGATTTTCTTCTGAAAGCGCGACTTTTTGAATTAGTCATAAGCATTCGGTTTATGGTCTAATAAGGGTACATAATGCATTAACATAATAATCGCTGCATAATAAAAATATTTTATTTAAATAATAAGCAAATTAGTGGCTTTATTGAAATTAATTTTTAATCTCATTTCAATTTCAATTGAGAAAGAAGAAAAAATTCGAATAAAACAACATTTTTTTTTTTTGTTTTTTTTTTTTTTTTTTTGAATGTGGGCAGCAATGAAATGCTCACAAAACCTTGACTAAACGATTTTAAGCAATGAACAGGAAAATAATAATTTATAAAAAAAAAGAAATGTGGTGTCGTGGGTCATCAGGTAGAAACGAAGTTCCTTCGGCTTACGTAGAATCGATACAATTTGCAAAAAAAAAAAAAAAAATTGTACTTAATTTTATGTAGGTTGTCTTGATTTTTCTCTCAACTTTTGCTGATTAGTTTTTATTTAAGTACAGATAAGTATTAAGAAAATCTAGTATTTTAAGAAATAATGAATTGCGTAAAATAAAAAAAAAATTGTAATTCGAATTATTAACTAAAATAACAAAATAACAGTCAAGTTTGGTAAATCCAAATGTGTATGCCTATAACTTGCCCAAGCAACTAAAAGAATTTCACATTTCCGAGTTCTCTACAATCGACTTGGAAGTTTTGTGTACTCGTATAGGTGGTGTATTTAGTATACGCATTTCTTTGATTTAGCCGAGGCTTACTTTCGCTGCAGTTTCTTGCCCCATTGATGGGTTTCTTTTTACAAAGGTGTGTGTTATTAAACATATAATGTCTCTATATATGTAGTCTCGGTCTTCGAAAATTCTACTTTGACCCAGCTTATTCCTTCCGTTCCGCATGTAGCCTTATCTTTTACTATATCCAATACGATGTTAAGGGAATATTTTAGTCCAGAGTCAGAAATTTCAAGTAAAAAATGTAAATTAATATTTTTAATATAATTTTTTTTATTATTTTGACATTACAAGAATACATAACAAAATCTGAAAATAGGTACCGGGGTCTAAATATACGGTTTCCTGGGAGCTTGAACAGTTTTGATTGGATTTAATTAATTCTTAGTCATAAGGTGGCATACACTAAAGGTATTAATTGTGCAAAGTTGTATCCAGTTATGTCCATAGCTACTTGTTTTGTGTACTGGAAACTGAATGAATCAAGTGGAATTTAAAATTGTGCTATATGGGAAGTAGGCATGGTTGTTGTCCGATTTCATCCACTTTCACAGTGTTACATTAGAATGTAAGAATAATGCCACGTACTAAATTTTGTCGAAATCGGTCAGTCGGATCCCGAGATATGGGATTGCAACAAAAAGTTGGCGGTGCCACATTCATCGTCTAATTTTCAACCCGGCTCCCGTAAAGCTTTTTCATACCATCCTGGTAGTCTCTGGCGTATTTAGTTATTAATTTGTCGTGATTTTAGTAGAAATGAGCGGGATTATCCGCCGATTTCATTCTTTTTTGGTCGGTAGAAGTCCTAATAAGATTTACACTCAGCAAATTTGGTTGTTGTAGCTTAAGTGATTTAAGAGCTATGTACATTATTAGACGGGCCACGCCCACTTTTTCGAAAGATTGTGCCCACAGATGCCCTTAGCTACTATCCACTTGATTTATTCAGTTTCATATCTTAATTGAGCACTTAGTTATGGAACTTTATACATTTTCGGTTAGTGGCGATTTGTGTTCGGACAAACAGACAGTCAACCGAAATTTAACTTTTCTCTTGGTACAGATCGTTTATATACATATATATAACCCTATATCTATCTCCCTTAGTTTTAGAACCGTTAGGTGAACAAAACTATAAAACTATAATACTCTGTAGTAACTGGTTGCAAGAGTATAAAAAGTTCCAGCTGATAATGTGGGGTCTCAAAAGATGTGGACGTGCCCATACAAATGATTTTAATCCTCCCAACAATCTGAAACTACCACATTCATAACTGTTCGGTGTTTTTTTTAATAATAAAAAAATAAATTTTGTGATATGGTTAGTTCTGGACCTAGACAAGTCTATAAAGAAGACTCTCTACCATCGTATATGTGGTCTTATTCAAAATCCACATCAGAGTAGACCGATTTGTTAAATCAATTAATTTTAAGGGTACCACTCTATTGTCGAAGGCATTCCAGATTATGAAGTGTATTGAACGCCTCTTGGAAGTCGATAAAGATGAGATAAAGAGGGAAGCGTCATCATTTCATTAATTTTTTCTATACCGGAAACAAAACGCTTTCTGGAGTCTTGGTGATAGGTGCCTAAGTCCCTGGGTCTCAAATAAAGATACTTATAAATAGCTTTTTGAGGTTTTTTTCTTACGGTTTTACTATCACTTTTTTTCAGTTAGGTCCCGCAGCAAAATCTCTTGGAGAAGCCTGCGGTAAGGAAAAATTTCACAATTACATAAAGTTTAATTTATTACTATTTTTCATAAAAAAAATATCATAACAATTCCAGTATACATTGATAAATAAGAAAAAAAAAAAAAACGATAACGACGATTGCAACATAGCTACAATATCCTTCATAAATAGATACAAATGATTTCTTAAAATAATTTGATTCTTGTCGTTCAGTTTATATGACAGCAATACGTTATAGTGATCCGATCTGAACAATTTCTTCAGAATTGGCAACATTGCCTTGGAGAATAATCCATGCCAAATTTCTTGAAGATATCTCAATAAATGAAAGAGTTCTTCAAACAAGCAATTGATTTCTATGGTTCAGTTTGTATGACAGCTATTTGCTGAAGTGGTCCAATATCGGCAGTTCAAAGAAATAAGCTGCTTCTTAGAAAAAAAAAAATTGATATATATAATTAAACTAAGGGATAGACAGACATGGCTAAATCAAATCAACTTAGCTCACCATACTGATCTGTTTAGGGTATAAAAACATTAGCAAGAATTATCAATGTTAACAGTTTTTTATATTCGGGGTAAACATTTATACTACATACTCATCTCTTTAAAGCTTGATGTAACACAAAATCACAAAAGTGATCGTAATGCAAAGAAATGCCTCCAAAGCAGCAGTTATGAATTACCTTAACAAATATATAATATTTTACAAAAAATAATAAAACAAATTTTAATTTTTTCAGAGTCGGTGAGAATGGACCTTGGGATCAAGTACCGCAAATTTTAACCAAATCAAATCAGACATCATATCAAGTCACCGCGCTAATACCCTTCACCGTTTATAGCTTTCGCTTGCTGGCGGTGAATAAGTTGGGTATAAGCGCACCGTCCAAGGAATCCTACTACATTGTCACACTGCGCGAGGGTGAGTACATTTATTAATAAACCGAGTTTTATTGAAAATTAGTTTGTAACAAATGATATATGTCATTATAATATTAAAACTAGATGAAAACAACTGAAACAGTGTACACTTTAGAACCAAAAATTTCGGTTTTGAATATAGCAACTTTTTCATACCGTCAAGATCTTCGGCCTTTAGTTCAGCTGTAGGCATGCATACACCCTATTGGACAATGTCGTGTAAGATAATTGTGGAGGGATGAACTTTGTTAAAGGCAAATAGTGCAGTTGCATTCTACTCTGGACTAAAAGAATCTTGCGAAAGCACAGAAGCGGGTCGTTCACCAGCGTTTGCTAAGCGCACTTGAGGTCCAAGGGTCAGGTCTAGAACGCATGACGCCTTTGGACATCCATTTTGGTCCCATTCCAAGAGTGCCTCCCCCCTATCTAGTATATAAAATACTGTCAACCTAAGGCAATAACGTTTTCCCAACTTTCTTGATATTTGTGGACTCCATCCTAAAAAAACAAATCCGGCTTTTCGACCAAGAATGAATCAAGCAAATTTTTGATACCAAGTTCTCAGTGATCGTATTCCTCTTAAGTCATTGGGCATAGACCGGAAAGAGTGGTAGTCAGAAGGGGTACGATGTGGGTTTTAAAGAGGGTGATAACAAAATTAAAAGCCGTTTTTTGTAAATAGTTTTTAACTCTTCTGGCAACATGTGACCTAGCGGCAAACGCTCACTTCAATTTGAACGTTTCACATTAATGGTTTCACAATAAAGCACGCACTTCTGATCCCATAAAACACAGAATAGGGTAGGCCATATAAAATTTTAAATTTAAAAAGTCAATTAAAAAAAATGGCTTGATATTTTTCAAAGGTCTAACATTTATTTAAAAGGTTGTTTTATGAAATTTATTTGTGGAAAACAATTTCGGACAAATGGCCACCACGGCTGAATTTACAGTAGCTTATCCGATCCACCCAGTTTTGGAGTACTTTTCTCGATGGTTTCAGGCCTTATGGCAGCTACAGCAGCTTGAATTTCGTACTTTAGATCTTGAATTGTTTCTGGATGGTTGACGTTACATTTATCTTTAACAGCTCCCCACAGAAAATAGTCCAACGGAGTTAAATCGCAGCTTCTGGGAGGCCAATTCACAACACCTCATTTGCTGATTAAGCGATTTTCGAAGATAGGGCGTAAAAGATTAAGTGTAGTGTTTACTGTATAGCGCCATCCTGTGCCCCAAATACGACAATTCTCCTTGTTAACGTAACCATCGAGGTGGAAATGAGCCACGTCCAAAAAGATGATTTTTCGAAAAAATTGACCATGCACTTGACTCACCACTTTGAAAAAAAAAGTTTTCAATATTTCCCAGTTTTCTTCTAGTGAACAGCGACCCATTTCGTAAATTTTAGACTTTTTACTGAATATCTGTCACTTTCCGAATGGTATTTGACATTTCCAATGTCGAGATATAGATAATTGAAATTTAAAACGTTGGATGGCCCACCCGTTAGTTTGGCGTGGATATCCGGTTATTTCGTTGATTTAGCTGGTTATTCAGGGTTCAAATATGATTTTGTACATTTCGTTGTGTAGTGGATTCGATTTTTATTACCAGTCTTAGATCGATGCAAAAACTACTTCTTTTATATCCTAGACGTTACGATACTGAGATACAGAATTGTCCTTTAACCTCAAAGTAATATCAAACACTTGTGCCAACATCTTTTCCAATCCTCGAAACAGTTGTTAAATTTCTGTAATGGCCTTCAATGCGCATAGCGTTTAATGTCTCAAATTGACTCAGAGCGGTTTCCCCAGAGCGGTCGTTTGAGTTTGCAGAATAGCCAGAAGTCACACGAAGCTTTAGTCAGGCGAATGTCGGGGTACGATATTGATTGAAAACTTGGCGAAAAACTCACGAAGAACCAATGCAGTATGTGACAGTGCAAAAACCAAGAGTTGTCGGCCCATAATTCCGGCCTCTTTTTACGATTAGCTGCGCGCAAAGAACGCATAATACTCAAACAGCATTCTTTGCTGAAGTTTGGCCGGTCAGAAAGAATTCGGCGGGCACAACTTCTCAACAATCGAAAAAAATGTCAAATGCCTTGATTTTTGACGTTCTTTGACGTAGTATCTTCGGCTTCAGCTTAACTTTGCCACGATATTCGACCAACTGATCGTCTGTTTCCGAGTCACAAGGATGGATACGCTAGTCATCGCTAGTAATAATACGTTTCATGACGTCGGGTATTCGAAAAGCATAGCCTTACAGATATTAATTCGATGTCAGTTTTCAAAAAATTGCTGACAGTCATATTAACCTATAATACCATTGTTTCGACGAATGAGTTTTGATCGAAATTTAATTTAAAAAGTGTTAATATTTTTTACCCACAATAGTAGGTTAACCAATTACGTGTACCTTGACTTTGATTGTATCCTTCTGCTTTTAATATTTTTAAATTGACTCCTTGAGTGACTCCCAAGGGTTTCGTGAGCTCATAGTATGTATGGCAACAAACTTCTTCGATTACGCTCCACTTTTTGAAATATTTCTAGAGGGCTTTGAACAACTGATATTGCAGGTCCAACTACCGTTTATGATGCATGGCAACCAAAGCTTGTTCGCCTGTTTTTTGTAAAGACACCGTCAGATCCAACAAAAACTCGCCAGTCTACCCGAAATGATTATAAGTTTTGCTACCTGTCACTGAAAGCGTGGACGAATAACTCCGAATAGAGTATGACTGATAACTTAAACTTAAAGCCTGATGGTTAACCAGCGCTTCTTTGCCAATGCAAATATTATAAACAGAGCAAGTAATAGCAAATTCTCAAAAACTACGAAACTACATGAAAGCACAACCAATTAGCTTTCACCGCTATGCAATGAAAACATGACTTCGCACATAATTTCTGGAATCGTTTGTACAAGCTTGGCAGCAAGACAATTTCGTTGACTCTGTGACTTTAATTGAGCAGCCAAACATTTAACAGTAACAAGTAACGACAAAGAGCCACACGAATATGCGCTGGATGCGCGATGCAGCCATGGATGGCAGCAATAACTGTCAATTGGCGGCAAAAATCAACAATAAAAGCTAACAATGTTGCTGAAAAGCCACACAACGTGCTAGCGACGCACAAATAGCACAACACATATATATGTATTGGTGTATGTAGGTGTGCTTGTATATAAAAGGGCAAATTTATCACCTGCGGACGCAACGAATTGGCGCACATAAAGCGAAATGTTATGATTCAATGGAGTATGTTGCAATGCGCAGCAAATACAAGCGTGCCTTCATGTGTGTGTGTGTGAATATACTGAAATGACAACTCACTCGCCCAGCAACTCGAGGCAATAGTAAAGCTACAACAACATATTGCAGCTGCAATCGAAGTCACTCGCCAGTAAGTTGTCCGCATGCCACAACAACAATAGTAACAAATACAACAGTGATCACAACAACTACAACAATTATGACAACAGCAGCAATAATGGTCGCAAACGCCAAAGCAAGAGCATGAAGCGTCATTAACGTGCGACAGGCTCAACTGTCGTGACAAAAGCGGCAGAAGTGGCAACAACAAAGCTTTCGGAGCTCAGCAAGTATTCAGCTGTTGCTTGCCACCTTCAACAGCAGCACACAAGCGCTGCAAGAAGTCGAAATATTTCGTGGATGTGTGCGTGTATGACAGAATCTTGTAGTATTTAGTGGCACCACACACACACGCACACTCACACGCACATACATGCCACACATGCTTGTGTACCCACCTAATTCCAAAAACGATTCCTCACCTGGCGGCCAAATAACGGTTGCTTGATTCTGCTTGTGTTTGCAGTGTTCTTATACATTTTGGTTGTTGTTGTTGTTGTTGTTGTTTCTACTCACTATCTCCCACACGACCAGCATGCTGTTGTCAGCCACCATCTTGAATTGCCAGCAAAACGTTCGTTTACGCTCTTTGCGGCTGCCACTTTGTCAACAATTAAGGTGTTCATTGTTGCCAACACACACCCACTCACACGCACACATATGTATATGCACGCATGCCGGCGGTGAGAAATGTCCTCACGCACGCAACGTCAAGCAGTCAAGCACACAAATATTGAAACTGTTTGTCACTCAAATCCGTGTGCTCTTACGTCGGTGCGCGGTGTTGCTGTTGTTGTGCTGGTAGGTACTTGCCACAAGCATTTGTGTCTGTTGAATATGCCAAAATGAGCTTCCGTTTATTAGAAACGATGCAAATTACACACATATTTTCCCAAAAAGTTTCGGCTTTTGTGCTCACGCTTTCGACAAAGAATAAGAAGAAGAAGAAGTGGCATTCACACGCTCGTCCCTTCCTTTTTAGGTTGAAGCGATTGTGTGCCGTGTTGCTTTGTTTGGCCTTTGTATCGAGTTTAATTTAGAAAGAAGTTCATCTTGCTTGCAAATACCATTTGATACTTAGTGACCAAATTGAATTTTGTCTTCAGGAAACATTGAGTTTCCTTTCTCAATTGCTTTATGGATCTAAAAAGCAGGTTGGTCAATCAATCAATCAACGTGACTCCTTGAAAGGAAAGGCTCAAACAGGTTAAATTTAAACAAATTATACTGTACATACGAGCTTTTATAATTTAGTGAAGCACTGTGCAATGCGAGTGGAAGTAGTCAACTCCTTGAGTAAGTGGTTAATGTTCCACTTCAGCCCTTTTGTGGATTGTATTGATTGAGTTTGGGTGCTATAAATGCCATTTTGGTGACATAAGATGAGTTTCGAAAAGCAATAAACTTCACGAACTCTCTGAGAAAAGAATAGTTCCTACACAAACTATTAAAACATCTGAACCAGTTTCAGCCGCACTAAATACAAGCCTACTTTTTCGCGTATTTTAATGCAAATATTTATTATTTTATTTCAAAATAGGCTCCCTCAGACTAATAAAAAACAAAACTTAATGCATTTTTCCAAATATTTGTAAGAAGCCTCGGTTGAGATTGCCTTCAGTGACTTTTATTTATTTTGATTTCGGCTTATTTTTGGTGTAGCGCTTGTTAAATTGTTGAAGTTTCAACATCATATTCCTCAAGTTTCGTCTCGTCAGCCATAATGACGAGTTTGATCAATGCACGGTTCTCAGCTACCCAAAACCTTCACCAGAATGTATTGAGCCAATCTACTTATAAATCACATTAAGATTTTCTGCTAGCTGTATGATGTTAACATGTTGAGATCCTCTGCTATCTCTCTCTCTGCTCTCCCTCTGTTGTCAAGCACGGTTTCGTAAACCTTTTGCGATGTTATCGTCATTAACAGAGATGGATGTACGACATGCATGAGTTAATTTTTCGATGACTGCAGAACTTTCACTTTATACTTTCTTCGTAATAGTGTCAAAACACTTCTCCGACGTTTTTATCGATTACCTTGCTGTGTTTACAAAAAAAAAATTTAACATTTCAAGCAAGCTTTTCAATGATAAAAATCATCCCTACAATTGCGTTCTTAAAAGAAACTATTCGCGAACGCCGGGGCCTCTGAGCAAATGAGTTGAGGTGACTTAAGTGATGTCAATTCGAAACCCATTGCTATTTAAGTAAAACTTATTTATCATCAATCGGTCGCTCCAGAAGACGTGCTGTTGCGATGGATTTTTGACCATAAAAAGGGAATTTCTCATTATCGGGTACTCCAATTTTTCACGGTGTAGGCCTTTAACTTCTGATGTTATAGACATATCGATATTCTAAACCAGCTCAAAATAATTTAAAATAAATTAGACTACTTAATTTCAACGTTAGATTTCAATAGCTACTTTCATTTGAGAACACCTTCTAGACTTGAATAGAGAAGTTGTTTAGTAAGGGAGGAGAATACTATTTCAATCCATGCCGACGGGCCAAATGTGGACTGCAGAGTAAAGTTGGGCGTATACTACGAACATATTAATATATCACTCCCTATCTGTTTACCAAATTCAGCTAGTATCATCCAAGCGGAAACATGAGACAAAAAGAAAGCCTGCGAAGTCCTATTGAATAACTACGGGAGAATTCAAAAAGCTACCATATATGTACACATGTAGTACAGCGACATTTGTAGCCTTATAGATACCAAAGATTAAAATCAGAATAGTCAACATACATATGTAGAAAGGCTCCTGGCATGGCCAACTAGTCTGCTTTGTTGGAGTTGTCCTTACAGTATGCCTAAAACAAGGCATTCACTGGCAGGTCAACTCTACAACATTTTCGGTAACAAAAGAGCAGACGACTTGGCCATGTCAGGAGCCTCTCCAGACAAATCCGATAGCGAAGTAGATATAACCAAAATATAATAAGACAATAATTAAAGACTTATTAAATAGGCCCAGGAAAGGTATACGCAGACTTACAATTGCCATAACGAATTCTCCATTTAGAGAACATAAGTTAGAAATGATAATGCACTATAAAAGTAGTTGTCGCAGCTGCACTCGAAGGGTATATCACAACTTATCTACACTTTCTCTGTGAATGCCCAGCTTTATCCCAAACTCGACTTAGAATTCTAGAAATCCATTAGGTATCAAACCTTGAATGACCAGCTACAAATAAAAAGGAGAGTAGCATTTGATTTCGTGGGGGCGCCAAATGGTTTGAAAGCTACTTTGAAACGAGAAGATTTTAGTGTGAAGGGCCTCCACTCCTACCCAAAGGTTCGACTCTTATCGTATTTCTCGGATTCTCATTGATTGATTCCATGAGTCTTCTAGCTTTGAGCCTTAGATATGCCGTAGCTCAACTAACTATAATAATAATTCCAAAAAAAATAAGAAAATGTAGAGATATGAACTGACACTCGGCTCGATAAGGCCTTAAATATTTGGTAAAAACTTCCCAAAGCTTCTTAACTCAGATTTGTTTTAGTTAGGGCTTCGTTGTCGTTCGAATAGGAGGTAAGCTTAGCGTAAAGAACCAAAATATGCTACATTTCGAGCCCGAAGAGTTGCAAGAACTTAAACGATATTTGCTTTGAAAGGGTCAACCAAGTACAATAAAGAGTCATATCGAGTTGCCGACAGAGGCTATCACACCCGAGATTTAAAGAGCTAATTAGGGTAGTACCATAACCTTACAATGTACGATTATTAACTGAGACTTTTGGGACGAATATTGCGCAAAGTATGCCTTAGATATCGCAAACATCCGTTAATACAATCTTTAAAAACTTAGCTAACAGGTGGTGCTTCAAAACAGCTACTTGGTTTTTACTGAAAATATTTCTTTTTTGGCTTAAAGGCTTCTTACTTATTTTTTAAATAATACGAGGTAATCCTATGCAAATAGACTACTATGCCCAGTTCCTTTCCATTGTCATTTCATTATTGGCTAAATCCACTGAATTTTTTTTTTCATTTCAGCTCCAACTGGCAAACCAATACCAACGACCGCCCACAATACCTCGTCCACATCGGTGTATATATCGTGGAAACCACCGCCAGCCGACACAATACTCGGCGAATTTCTCGGTTATCGCATAACATATCGACCACGAGATCGTAACGACACGAAGGAGATTTACATACGAGACAGCACCGTCGAGGTAAGTGCAATTTCTAAAATTTCCCATGAATATGGTTCGAATATTGACAAATGGAACAAAATTGGATTAAACCGAAGCGAGCTTCATGAAATTTTTTCGACGTAACCAAATGTTGTAGGCTATGCAACGCTGAGCTGAACGCGCTAAAGAGGCCTATCATTCAGCCGCTAAATGTCAACCTTAGGATAGGTTGTTGCTTTTCTCATAAAACACACAACCAACGAGTGACGAGCGAACAAATGTTTGCGTAGCATTTGTGTTTGGAGGCGTTGCGCTTCATTGTGGCTGCACAATTGCCGACAACGCAAATGCGCGCATGTATCACCGCTCACATCTCGTCACATTGGCTCGTTTATCACCTGCGCCGCCGGCACTTACAGGTCGACAGACGGTAGGGCCATGTTGTCAGCCGTGAATGTCATTTATTTTCATTTGATTGTCATTGGCGGTGTCACCGTTGGCGTCGTAGCCGTCGTCATGTAAATATCTGACAGCTTGGCCAAAAGCCTGAACAAGGCAGCCGCCACCGGTGCATCCCCACGTTGCGAACAAAACTTTTTCAACTCTACTTACCTGGCGGCAATTGACCAGCAAGACCTTGCCTCGGTGTCGTATACCCAGCAAGTTAACTAACTCATTCGGGTGTGTTTCCGCGCCAAGCTAATCAGAGTCCCAAACCTAGGCTGCTATAGAATTGGGTACGAGGGCACTAAAAAGTGGTGGGAGCATACCGGATCACTTACAAAACATACCAAAGTGCAAGGTGGTTCTATAGTACTTTGGTTCGTCCTTTCAATTTCATTTTCATAACTTAAACAGATTTTGAAAAACTGTTACAACTGCTGGTCACAACAATCGATGTCTGTATAAATACCATGAGTTCATGAAAAGAAAAGTCTGCAGACCTGTATTACCCTCTTTTCTCGTGACTTGGACACATTTAGTTACTTCTGTTTGGACACGAGGCTTCGTTCAAATCTTCTAAATTTTTTATATACAAGCGTCGAGTGTTTATTGAGAAGTAAAAAATATACTAAGAAGATAGCTGTCAGATCAGTTGTCTAAATAAAAACATTTAATGACCAATTTAGATTGAGGAGACTCTCTAAAACCCACGAAAATATATATCCAATACACGAATTCTCTTATTCTACTGATCCACCGATGTTACAGCGAAAGACAACGCGAACTTTAACCGAAAATCACTGTACTATACCAGCTAAAAAGATAATTCAGTAAACTCTAAAAATCAGGTTCTACTATGATATATACCAGCTTAGAAATCTCAGAAGGAATAAAGAGGTACAAAGCTCATTCCTCGGATTATCCCAGAGCATGTAGTGACATTTTTGTTACAAGTCAAAGAATCATCGCTTCCAAAAGCCAATATCACTCTTAGCCCTTACCGGGTCATTGCGATACATCCATTTGATGATGTGGTTACTAAACCTAGGCGCAAAACCCATCACCTTCACACCCACATTAGAAATTTGTATACATACTTACATGAAACTCACAGCTGACACGGTCGCCGCAGCCACAATTTCCGTCCGAACGCCAACACCGAAGGCCTGAAACTGTAGTTAGCCAAAAACGATACTGTCACTGCCATTCTCAGCTCACTCACACCACCTGTCTCACACAAATTTACGTTGCGCCACATCGTACTTTCACCTCGTGAGTCTGTCGGTGTGTCTTTTTGTTAGTTTGTATGTGCGCAGTTAGCTCGCTTTGCCATTTGGCCCCTAAAATTCAAAGCCTAAAAAGTTTTACTTACAATTTCCGGTGTCGCTCGTTGATTCGCCAGCTCATGGGCTGTACAAAGCTGTTTGCTCTTATTGCTCCGACAGTTGCAGTGTTGTTGTGTCAAATTTGAATTGTTCTCAACACTTGCTGTTGGCGTTGTTACTGTTATTTTTGTAGCTATTGTTTTGTAGTTTAGTTTGGATTTGCCGTCGCGGATTGCTGTGGATTTATGCCATTGTTGTTTCAGCACTAAGGCCTGGTGCTTTGGTGTTTTTGTTGTTTGTTTTGCTTTTTGTTTTTGCTTTTTTGGCATTTATGTTGACAACTTAGTTAAATGCCGCGCTAAGCGCCTACAAATGGCTAAACGGGCTCATGTACCTAATATTAAAAGGTAATTTACGTGTATCTCGTGAAATCGCGTGCAAATCCAATTGCAGTTGTGTTAAAATAAGCAACAGCAACAAAAATAGCGAACAACGGAAAAAGACATTTCATGAATATTGGCTCCGGAAGAGGGTCGAAAATAAACGCGATGTGTTCAACTGAATTTAAAGAGTTACACTCAGGCTTTAATTGTCCTCGAGAAGGATAAGTTCTTGTAGATTTGAGACCTTGGTGTATGATAAAACATCTACCCTACCTAATCTACTTACCTTGGGCAAATTTCCGAAAATAAACCATTTAGAAACACTTTCTTGCTCTAAATAAGAAGTTGCGCTTAATTTTTCCTGCTATTTTTCGTTCTGCACGATTATTCACAAGGCCTTCCTGAGTCTTCGGAAGTTTAATGCATTCTCCAAATAATTTTGAGGAACATATTTGAATATAAATCCAGAACCATGTGGATAAATAGACTCAACTGATCTTGGTGTGGACTTTAGTACCAACACATAATGATATTGCTAGTAGACTCTTCATCACGGAAACAACAATTGTTGTGATTTACGTGAGTACCTACCGACGACGGCCTTACCTCATGATGCTTTCTAGAAGCGCATAGATCAATACAATGCGTTGATCAGCGCCCCAAAGTATAAATACATTTTGCACGTATATTTTGGTTCCAATCGGTTCAGGTGGATATGGTGTCCCTAGTCGGGTACGATTTCGATCTAAAACCTCTGCCATACTTTGGGTCCGGCACCCAGCCGCAATGCGTATCCACATTGGATTAAATTTTTCCACCCTGCCTGCCTTTAGGTTTCAACCACAGCTACCAGGAATCTCCACAGAGGGCCAGGACCCAATGTACCCCCGTGGTACCATGCTAAAGCCTCTGGTAAGACCTTGTAGCTTTTGCAACTACCAATTGAGCCCCCAGAATTCAATGACTGGTGACATTTGTCGCTTGAATAACAAATGTCTTTATTCCAGGCATAAATATAAAGCCTACAATAATCATTTCAAGCCGAGTATTATAGCACTATTTCTGACTTAGACTATGCTGACATTTCAAAGCAAACATAGTGCATTCTTCATCCCTTAAAGTAAAAACTGTCACCTGTAAGAGATACTCGCTGATTAGCGCAATATTGCGTATTCTTCTTCTTTAGTTACGTAGACAACGCTTACGCTGTTATAGCCAAGTTAACAACAGCGCGACAGTCGTTTCTTCTTTTCGCAATTTGACGCCAATTCGAGATATCAAGCGTAGCCAAGTTCTTCTCTACCTGATATTTCCAACGGAATGGATGTCTTCCACTCCCTTTGCTTCCCCCGGCTGGTACTACGTCGAATACTTTCAGAGCTGAAGTGTTTTCCTCCATTCGGACGACATGACCTAACCAGCGAGGCCGCTGTCTCTTGATTTACTGAGCTATGTCAATGTCGTCGTATATTTCGTACAGGTCATCATAAAATCGACTGCGGTACTCGCCGTTGCCAATGCAAAGGACCATAAATCTTCAGCCGAACCTTTCTCTCGAAAACTCGTAACGTAAACTCATCAGATATTATCATCGTCCCTGCCTCTGCACCATATAGCAGGACGGGGATGATGAATGACAAAAGATATTTCGTCTTGACCTCGTTCACTACCAGACCCATTTGCTTCGCTTCCTTAACCAGTCTGGATAAAGCAAAACTAACGGCGCGGTTGTTGATGGCAATTCACCGATATCAGCAGCTGTACACTCTTATAAAAGATTCTGCCTTATTTTCTCCAGAATTGAATTAAAAGAACTCACAGAAAAGGAGTAGCCTTGTCTGAAACATTCGGCTGGGAGAGTTCATTCCCGATCCTGAGGGAGCTTTTGGTGTTGCTCAACCTCAGTTTACACAGCCGTATTAGTTTTGCGGGGATACCAAATTCAGACATCGCAGCATAAAAGCAGCTCCTTTTTGTGCTGTCAAAAGCAGCTTTAAAATCGATGTAGAGGTGGTGAGTGTCGGTCCTCTTTTCACGGGTCTTTTCCAAGATTTCGCGTATAGTGACAATGTTTGTAAATTTTTCAGGTCTAAAGCCACGCTAACAAGGTTCAATCATTTCACGTAGTACGCTCGACAAAACCTTATATGCGATGTTGAGGTAGTTGGCACAGATTGTGGGGTCTCCCCTTTTTTGGATTGGGCAGAGCTAAGTTCACATACACATAACAAATTTAAAACTAAAGAAAAGCTTTAATTCTGCAGTTTTCGTATAATTTTCAATCAATTACCTATGTAGTTGCGTGATTAAATTACTCCTGTATTCATCATGCGCTTTAATACAATTTTTTTTTGTTACTTTCAAACGTGATTTCTTTTGATCCAATACAAGCAAGGTCGTGCTTACTCCAATTTTTCATGCACTTGTAGAATGACGTTTAATGCCTTCAACGAACGACTTTTAACTGACGTAGTTAAGACCTCTAAATCCAAGTTGTATTCCTTATTGACCGTCTCATCCTGTGTTCATTCCATGTTCATGGACTCTGACGTGTTGTTCTTGATTTTGGTTTATTTTTGAAGCGCCAATCGCATAGTCGTTAAAAAACGTCGTACTTATAAACCCAGGTCTGGTTCCTAATAATAATAAATTTGCTGAATGTAGGATCCTCAGCCATGTTAGTAAGTATATCTTTGCGATCTCTACTCGACGTCGCTCTTTTGCAAAATTTTCGGGACTTTTATTACGTTTCATATTCAAAGCATTAACCATAGATATGTTGAGATTATCCACAAGTTATGCTGACACCGTGTGCTATCGCTCTGAGGCCAACAAGATGATATTCAAGTACTGTCTCTTTAACTGTTTGATATAATCGTCGGACAACTCTCATGAGGCAAGTATTCGATAACTTCACCGTCTTCAGTGCTTTGTGGCACTGAAATACTAGCAAATCTGATAAAGTAGACTTCTCAATATACAAGTTAAAGCGATCCGTGTCAAATTTGATCAGATGGCATTGTAACCACACTTGGTAGTAATATTCTCCGGATTCCAAAAGTTGAGTTTGATCAAAGTTGTACGGACTTAGAATTCATTAACCTCTCTATTGAGAAAACCAACTACCGATCTTTAGGCTTCATTTATAAGGCTCCAAGTGATCACTTCTTCAACTATAAAATTATCGATTAGGGTGGGTTAATCAAGTAGGTCAGCGAGCTACGCATAGACCAGTTTTGGTTCTTTGCTGTACCAGATGTGGCTCTCTTATTAGTTCCATGAGGAGTAGTCAGTCCTTAGGATGTCTGCGTTTGACGCAAATTTTAACAAACTATGCGGCCTCACTATCGGTATCTTTTAAAGTGCAGTCTATGGACCCCAGATGCTTACAGCGTAGTCTTTACAATACGGGACAATTGTACAAGAGCAGTATTGTGTCCCTGGTGCTTTGCTGTAGACATTTCTTTTCTTTCTATAAGCACCATTTCGATCTATCAGTACCATTCTGCGGGCATTTGACGCCACCAAACCATTTTAATGGGTACTTTTAATTACTTTTCTTGGACACTGTTACATTATTTGGCCTCAGGTCCACACAGTAATCCTATTTTTGACGTCAAATATTTGAAATATTTCAATGAGATCCAATTGGCTTGGCTACGGTACTCTGTTAAACCGATGAAAGGTGGGACTCTTTTCTAGCACTACAAATTGGTTCGGTTCTACTCACACTGGAACCATAATAAGTCTGGCGGTGCTCTTAATGACAAGTTAGTAAAGTCTTTTAGTGTTTTATCATAAGTTCTGTACTGAGCTAAGGTTCTTATATGACTAAAACGGCAAAACTAAAATGGATTTTCGAATTTCTATTTCTTAGGACTATGCCAACAAAGAAGAAAGCTTAACTGTTCTAAGGAGAACCAAGAGTTCTCAGCAAATGCTTTAGATTCCACTTATTTTTTGTATTGCAGATTTCTGCCAATTTTTGGCCATTTCAGAGCAATTACCTGTAAGAAGTATGTAAAATAAAGCACTCACCCACCTGCCACTTCTTTTTGCCATTACCAGTACATTTCTTTAAATATAACTGTTCATGCAACTTCCAGCTACAGCTTTTGCATTTTCAAGTCAATTTAAATATCAGCACATAAAGCACGGTTAATAAACGCAAACGCTCTAAATTTAATGCAACACCAACTCGTCTCCTTACCGCTCATACTACAGCTCACTCACTCTCATGGAGACTAATGCGCTCTGTTGGGCGCTTTGTTAGCAACCGAACGCTTTATTGCCTCCGCGACTCCACTTTACATATATTTTGCGCTTTATTTGCTGCCTTGCTGCCCATGCAATTGCAAACTTATCGCACTTACAATATATCCCGAAAATTATCAGCGATTATACTCACGTACCAGTAGCAGCGGAGCGGGGAGTTGTCAGCTAGTATCGGTGACGCGCGCCGGATAAGCAGCGCCAACCAAAGCTGAAGAAGGGTGCACTGTCAGCAGCGCGGCTGAGGGTAACGAGGCGCCTTTGTGCCAATGCACATCAGCGCTGCCGACCGCGCGTCTTCGTCTGCGTGCAGGCGCCGCTTAGCGCTCCCAAGTGCATATTTTTCGTAAAAGCGCACACTCATCGCGCCTTTAGCGCACGCTTTTCATTTTGCCATTTGCTGCGCTTTGCCTGCTTTTATTGCCGGCAGCCGCTTTTATTTTATAAAATACTACTTTTTTACACACGCTTCCGCATGCACTTTGATTGTTTGTGCCCTTGCGCATTTGTGCGCATTTTTACTACAAAATTTGTATAATTTTTTTTATTTTTACTTTATTTTCCAACATTTTGTCGTTTTTTGCAACTATTCGCCTTTTATTTGCATAACACTTTGATGCTGAAATATTACCCTGCGAGGCGAAAACGTGCAACTTCAATTTTTTATCGCAAAATTTTGCTGGCTTGTGACTCACGCTCCACAGCAGAAAAGCGCGCGCGCGCACACAGCCCAAAAACGACAACAACACAAGCGCAAAAGTGGCGCACATTCGTGTGTCTGTGCGCAACGAAAGCCCAAAACTGCCACCTTGACTATATGTATCTAGAAGATTCTGCAGCCGCACTAAACTACTATCACGTTCCATTGCATATTTTCCGGCTGTGAAACTGTTTTTTAATAATGTCTGCTGCATGTGTGAGACTGCGAGAGTGTGTTGGTGCACGGCATACGATGACTTTGTCACACACACACACACACATGCATACAGACTCGCATACACATCGTTGCAACTATATAGGCGATAGTTAACATCGAAGGCGCTTTTTGTTCTCTAACAAATTCTATATTTTTGCGCAACATAAAAATCACACACACACACACACAGGCGAGCGCATATGCACTAGTTTGTCCAAATAAATAACGAGTTATCAAAAAGTTGCAAATCTCTAATATGAAGTGCAGCTTTCGGAAATAAAAATAACGAATATTCGGCGAAAAATCAGACAATGCCCCCCTCGCGATAGCACTTCCCGTAAACCATATGAGCGTTTGTGTGTTCACCTATATCCATACATGTGCAGAAAAATATTGTGTTCGCAGTCGTTAGGATTTTCCAATTAAAATATGCGAATATAGCAAGATAGCGCAACGATTTAGATAACGCCACATTTATTAGCGAATAAATAATAAAGCCATTCAGGTTGCAAGAAGGTTATGGCACCTGCAAAAATTTCGCCAAAAACTGGCAGATAAGTATGAGTTGGAAATATTTTTATGGAAGGGTGTAAATATGCACTGGAACTACGGCTTAGCCATTGGTATGGCGCTCTGACAAATTTCAAAGGTTAGTTACGTGTAAAGTTATTTAGACACCCATGTAGGGTATAAGGATATGAGATATTAAAAATAAGGTACTTAATTTAACGTTCTTTAAGGGGTTATATAAACTTGTAAATTAGAAAAAATTGCTTTTTTGATAATTTTTTCTGGAAAGACTTTTTATTGAATATATACATACATAAAAAATATGAACATTTAGCGAATTTAACCTATTCTAAGAATTCATATTTTATTAATAAAAATGTCGTCTTTCCTGTGGAAGATCTCCTGAAAGTGCTCCACAAATAAGGGTTTAGCCGTGAGGGAGAAATCTCTGATTCATATTATCTAAAATAAAAACAAAACAAAAGCATTACTTTGAGGATAAATAAATACTGGTAATAATCGAAAAAATATCAAAATTTTGATTTTGGACAATATAACGGCTTCTCACAAAAAAAAAAAAACCTTATTTTTCACGAAATTTTACTTTTTAAAGTGGCTTAAAAAATTGAAATTTTTGAAAATAAAAATTTCATTTTTTAAAATTACACGTGGATACAATCCATTAAATTCAATAGTAAATGAACTCACTATATAAGCACTTTTAATTAATTATTATTAACTAATTTATATTTATTAAGAATATGACTCCAAAATCAAAAAAGTAATTGTTATTTTCACCAGCTGGTAAATATATCTTATTAATAAACCCAATTTTTTAATAACAAATCTATTCTTAATTACTACATATATCTTTAAATTAATTATTTTCTAATTAAATTAATAAATTACTAATAAAATAAGGCAAACGAAATTAAATTAAATATTAAAATATTTTTTACGAAAAGTAATCATTGTCAACTGCTTAACAATCACTAATTTAATTACTTTATATTTATATATATATATACTACTGTGACCAAAAAATAAGGTGACATTATATTTATTTTGAAAATTCTTTATTTATTCTTCCAAATCAATTTCATCCCCTACAAAGTAATCCCTCCCGATGCAATGCACTTATGCCAACGGATTTTCCAATCTTCGAAACACTGGTTGTAGTCACTTTCCAGGATGGTCTTCCGTTCCGTCTTCGCTGTGGCCTATCGTATAAAAACGGTGTCCTCGGCACGGTCTTTTGAGTTTGGTGAACAGCCAGAAGTCGCACGGCGCCAGATGATGTGAATACCGGTGGTTGTGGAACGATATGGGTTGAGTTTTTGGCGAAATGATCACGAAATACGAGGGCAGTATAGGATGGTGCATTATCGTGGTGTAAAAACCAAGAATTGTCTTTCCACAATTCCGGCCTTTTTAGACGGATAGCGTTACGCAAACGACGCATAACGTTCAAATAATATTCCTTGTTGACTGTTTGACCAGTTGGAAGGAATTGTGCATTATGACAACACCACGATAATCGAAGAAAACAGTCAACGTGACCTTGATTTTTGAGCGACTTTGACGCAACTCACTATAGCACTTGTAAACATTTTTTTAGACATAGCCTCATCACCAAAGGCTTTCTGCACCATCCTCAACGTATCCGCAGCAGAAAATTGATTCCGTAAACAAAATTTAATGCAAATTCTTTGCTCAACAAATTTCGACATCGCAAAAAACGAAAAACTCACTTCTGGCAGCTCACGAAACAACACGTATCTCAAACACTAATGAATATTTTGACATGAAATTTGAAATAAATGTGACTGACAGTACTACCAACCTAAAAAAAAAATAATTCTCAAAATCCTTTGATGCGCGCAGTTTAAATTTTTTGGGCACAGTAGCTTATAGACTGAATAAGATATCTAATTACTACTGATTATTTTCCGGTTTTTGTTTTTGCGCTGTATTTGCTTGCTAATCATTACTAGTGATGACTAACTTACCTTATAAATACCAGTATGCCATTCCATAACATTAATACGTCCCAGAAATGGCATCTACGATTGCTTTTTATTACAGTATTTAGTTATTATTTAGTTGGTATTAATATATCTCATATTTACTTATACTTATACGTATACTTATTAATTACTCAGCAATAATGTCTGATAAATAATTACTTTTGTATAGTTAGCATTTACATTGATTAATACTTGCTGACTACTGCTTAAAAGTATTAGCTAATAGTCCGTATTTAGTTCAAAGTAATTATAACAAAAGAAGTAATGTCTTTTCTTATTATTGATCAATGATTACTTTTATGAAAATTTAATTTGTTTCTTAATAAGTAAGCGCTCATTTTTTATACTTACTTAAACTTCATTGAGTAAAACTTTACTTACTTTGCCAATTTATTATGACAATTAAATTTTTTAATTATATTAGTAATGGTAATAAGTAATCACTAGTGTGTTGTATTTAGAACTAAATAAATAATCATTACAGTGTGATAATTATCTAAAATTATATAAGTAATGGTAATAAATAATCATTACTTTCCAATAATAGTCATTACGTTACGTTAATTTAATAATTAATGGTAATATATAATTATTACATTGAAATAATTGCTATGTAAGTATTGCAAATACTGATCAATAATTAATTCTTACAGCGTTATAATTATTTAAAATTAAATAAGTAATGATAATAAATAATCATTACTTTACAATAGTTGTTAGGTAATGATTGGAAATATTGATTAAAAAATCAGCGCTACAGTGTTAAGTTCATGAAATATTAAATATACAAAGGTAATAAATAATCATTACTTTCCAATAATCTAAAAAAATACAATGTTATCTTTACAATTACTGATTAATAAATCATCACAACAACATTATATTTATTTTCAACTAATTAAGTAATGGTAATGCATAACATTACTTTTCCATAATTACTATGTAATGATTACAAATACTGATTAAAAATACACTACAGTCTTACATTTATTTTCAACTAATTAAGTAATGGTAATAAGTAATCGCTGTTTCGCTATAATTGCTATGTTGTGATACAAATACTGATTAATAAATAATTATTAAAACGTTAAACTCATTTCGAATTAAATAAGTAATGGTAATAAATAATAATTACTTAACAATAATTACTATGTAATGATTGCAAAAAAGTAATCATTACAGTGCAATACAGTGCATATTAAATAAGTAATGTTAATAAATACTAATTAATTTACAATAACTACCATGATAATGATTACAAACTGAATACTGGCTATAGCGAAAAACTAATTTCCTCACAAACAAAAATACAAAATAATTTCAAAACAAATTCAGTATTATCTACATACTTTCGGGCGCCAACACCGCCATTTTCAGCTAAATTTTATTTAAATTTTCAGGAGTGTTAGCACCACTTAAGCTGGTGTATTTGCCGTACTAAATGAAAACACATACAACTAAGAAAATATAGCATGGGCTTTGCTGCATTAGCGTGTCAATAGACGTGTGGTTTCCTTCTTTAAATGCCATACTAATTTTTCCTCGGATTTTAGCGGCTACGGCCAACGTTTTAGACACATTTTAACGAATTTAATTTACCAGCTTGTCGCATAAATTGAAATTGTCTAACTATTTCACAAACTGCTAAGTATGTGTGTTGGTATGTGTTTAAGTGTGTACAACCACAACAACATTGAGAACAGACAAAGCACACACACACTAAGTGCGCACAGCCGAAGCGAGTAAAATTTTAGTTAAAATTTTCGGCGCACAACAGTGTTAATACAGATCGGTGGTGGCGTCCACACACTGCTTACCTCTATATAGTTTACGTGTAAGTGTGTAAGTGTGGGTGTCTGTGCATTTTAGGTTTAAGTCCGCACTTTGTCTCTGAATGAGCTGCTTAACCAAATGAGCTTACGTACTTTATGGTTGGCCAGTTAAAATTCGGGTTTTCTCATTTAGTCTGCACCAGTTGCCGGTGTACCTTTCTAACATCAGTGCCTACGTTGCACTTACTTATATGTGTGTAGTTGTGTGCATGCATAACAGAAAATGCTTGTTGCGTCGGTAGCAAAATTAAAGCTTACACGCATATCCTTAATTCAGCAGCATGAAAGTAGCCAAGCAATAGCATTTGCTCTTTGGGCTTGGGGCATTTGTATTGGGCTTTACGTAATCACGCCAGGGCTTTGAAACGTTGGTTGTGCGAGTAATTAGTTGTAATTTGCTGGAAAATATCTCACATTTTGTGGCACAGAATTTTAATGATGTGTTTTGTAATTTTTTTTTTTTTTGAATGTTTTGCCAACTTGCAATTTATCTTGTTTCCATTGCAGAGTCATGAAATTACAAACCTGGAGACATATACGCAGTACAAAGTCACCGTGCAAGTGTTCAATCCGGAAGGCTTGGGGCCGGAAACTACCATACTGGTCATGACCGATGAAGGAGGTGAGTGCGATGATAATTTTTAATTCGAAATATTGGCAAAATCGAAGGAGAAATTGAAATAAGTGGCAGACTTCTTACGTTTTGTCTGAGCTGCATAAAATCACATTAGGATCGGTAACAGTAAAATAAAAAACTGATAATGATGATTTTCTAACGCCGCTGAATTAATAGTCCTTGGTCGCATATAATATATATGACTGTTTTCTTATATTTTTGGACCTAACTCTAACTTTTTTCTTTCCGCTACCTGCTGTTATCTGCTGCTCGATGTACATGGATTTACATACATGTTTTGCATTGGTAGGACAATGATCCGGTCTACAACGTCTTATAAAAATATGTAAAATATTCTTTCAAGTTACACTTCTTATTTGGTTAGTCTTCTGGAAAAGTAATTCATCTCTTCATCACTTGCCCTACACCTAAGCGATTTCAGATATTTTCTTACCAATAATTTCATTGAAATTTCAGTTTTAGAAGGTTCTACAATATATGCAAACAATGACAAGCTTAATCACATATCTTCGACTAATCAAAGCCTCTCTTTGCTTTATATTCGCACTCTTCACATGATTAGTTTGACCATTTAATACCCTGGTCTTCTAAAGATTGCACTTTTTTAGTTCTCAGCTTAATTGCCATTATTAAAAAATCAACATTAAAAAATCGATAAAACACTTAAACAATCTCCACGAACTTACTTCTACAAGAATTATGCAGAAATACTGGACATTCAAGTACTTTCTCATATATTATCATAAGGTCAATGTCACCACTAAAACGCTTTGCAACATACAATATCTCTGCGACCATCTCTATTTCTTGATTTCTAAAATTGGATGGCAATGGTTTGTAGAGCGCGTTGAAATAAGAACAGTGTTTTATGTTTAATATTAAGCAGAAATACTTCAAATTTCCAAACACTTTAAATATTTCCGAATTAGTCCGAAAAGCTTCTCAAATATTCCAAGTAAAGAACTTTCAATATTATCGTATTTCAATATTCTGAAAAATTCCTAAAATATTCCAAGCGAAATTTTCAAAAAAAAGATCAAGTTTCCGAATTACTCCGAAAACTTTCTAAAATATTCCAAACGAGCTTTACGACGTAATTTTATTGTTTCCGCATTACTCCGAAAAATTCCTAAAATATTCCAAGACAACTTTCTAAAACAACTCTCCCCATTTCATAATTTCTCTGAAAAGTACCCAAAATATTAAAAATGAACTTTACAAGGCATTTTAATATTTTGGAATGTTTCTGAAAATTTCCTAAAGTATTCCAATTATTTTTTCCAAAGAACTTTCTTTATTTCTAAATTGTGCCGAAAAATCCTTAAAATATTTAAAACGAGCTTTCCAACGAAATTTTATAATTTTGGAATTCCTCCGAAATTTTTCCAATCCCACTTTCTAAAAAAATTCAATATTTCTTAATTACTCTGAAAATTCCTTAACAGACTACAACGAGCCTTCCAAAGAAATTTTACAGTTTCCGAATTACTCCGAAATTTTATTAAACTTTTCAAATAACTCTATATATTTCTAAATTACTCCAAAAATATTCGAAGTGAGCTTATTAAATAACTCCAAAAATCTCTGGATTACTCATAAAATCTCCTAATATATATCAAGTGAACTCCATATTAAAGCCAACATTCACAAACACTGGCCTCAAACCACTGTCATATCTTAAATTTAACATTCCATATACATATGTACATACATATTGTACACTGTATACATGTAAAATATACATTATTTATTTCCGAAACATCTCGACAATCCAAGCTTTTACAAAAATGAACTTACAGTCTTGAAAAATAGAAATTAACATTTCAAAAGCATTATGCAAAGCCATTATTCAATGCAATGTTTACGTAGCAGCACAATGTCAAGATAAGCATAGAAGCAACAATAACAACAACAAAATGAACAACAAAGTAGCAATAAAAGCAAAGCAACAAATCTAAAACTGTTTTCTTATGTCATTTTGCTTAAGTAACAAAAACACTCAACACCCACACTAATTCACCTCAACACACCACACCCCTACACAGTACGCCACACCCACCAGCCAACCGTAACAAACAGTACATGCTCTTTGACCCGCTTATCTGTGTATTATTCGCATTGTATTTGTATTGCAACAAATATGGGCAGCGCACTTTGAACCATGAGTGGCCACACACACAGAGACACAAATTTTGTACCCTTTGCCATATACATATGTATGTGTGAGTTGCTGTATATGTGAGCGAAGCACAGTCGACGCAAAACGTCTACGTTCTTATGTGCTAATAGTTAAAGAATCCTTGCAAATGCTTGATGAAACTGCCTGCCTGCAAGGCCTAAAATAAATACCTGTCTGCATGTATGGCTGTATGTACTATATATCAAAGCAACAACAGTAAGAATAAAGCAATTGGCAACGAAGATGTCAAAAAGTTAAAAAAATACTACACGCTGACAACTAAGATATAAGAAAAACACCCTTGGCAACAAAACTAATGGATATAATAAATAGGAAAAAAAGTCAAGGTAGGAAGTCGAAGAAGAAGACGAAGATTAGGTAAAACAAAAAAAAATGTTAAATTCGTTGCAAGACTCTTCACAAATAAAAAAGTTTCGATTAAAGTATTCGATTTCGATCGACCAGTTTGTATGGCAGCTATATGCTATAGTGGACCGATCTGAATAATTTTTTCCCAGATTGTACCGTTATATCAAACAACAATATATACCAAAATTGATGAAGATATTTTCTCAAATAAAGAAATTTTTCATACAACTACTTAATACCGATCATTCAGTTTGTAAGACAGCTATATGCTATAGTGGACCGATATCGACAGTTCCGACAAAGCAGCAGCTTCTTCGCAGAAAAAGTAGATCTACAAAACTTCAGATCGATATCTTTAAAATTGAAGGACCACTTCGGATATAAAACAACAAATAAAGGTTTCCTTCCTGTGTTGCAAGCTTCGTGGTAAAATTTATATACTCTCTAGAGAATAAGAAGTGGGAATGGAAAGCAAAAATAGTAGTAAATATTAGTTGCGTCCACATTTGGCTGCCAAGTAGCAATAACAGACTGTTTCAGTTACTAAAGCAATGTTGGAGCACGCATATGCACACACGCACACATATACATTTTCCATCAACAAACAATAACTTACCTATGAGAAGTAAAACTATAAAGTGTCAAAGCAGGTTTCAAAATATTTTTCTACTTTTTTGGTTTTGTTTGCGCTTTGAATTTCATTTTACAAGGTAAAAGGCACAGAAGCAGATGTGTGTGTGTGTAAGTGCGCCACGTGCAGCTTAAGGGATACAGGCGTATTACTTTCAGGTTCGAAAAGTCGTAACTGCTACATACATACTCTGGCCTAGCTGTTTAGCTGTAGCGACCACTATGTTGCAACAACATTTTTTTTGTTGTTGCCTTGCAAGCATCGATTTCACAACTCGAAAGTGCCGTTGTTTAAGATGTGTATCACATTTGTTGACAAAACTTTGAAATATTTTCCTGTTTATAGATTTGCTGCAAGTGCACAAATGCCTTGTTGTTATTGCCGTATTATGAGCCACCATAATCCATGCCACCACACTTGCTCGGTTGGCTTTTGCGGCAAGTTTATATTTCAGCATTTGGGCGTGAAGGTCCTTCCCAAGCAGTGCGGCTAATAGTCAGCGGCGAGTAACTGTAACTCTTAACATGCTTGCCACAATAATGCAACAAGCAAAACAAAAACAATTGCTCCCTCTTTTTCCTCACGGCAACTGTTACGCCTGCCGCAATTCGCACACTCTACATATTAATTTCAGTTGGTGGCTTGCTTAGGCCAAGGTCCCTGGGCCAAAAGTGTGGGATGAACAAAAATAGTCTGGGCAAAGTTCAATGGTGGGGTGATGTTTATCTCTTGTTTACAGCTAAGATTATACTTGCGGCCTTTGGCTGACTGCTTTCCCCCAACGTGGAAAATGGTGGTGGAATGTGGTGGTGGAAGATTATGGATTAGCTGAATCCATACAAAAATGCACTTGAAATGCCAGTTTAATATTTTCGAAAATTTCTTTTAAATTTTTCTGAATGGAAATTTTGTATAAGAATTTGATTTTCTAGTTTTTTTTATCAAACTATATTTGCAATTATATGGAACATTTTTATTTTCCCTTCGTGTGAATATATTCGAAATATGTTGAAAAATAACAAACTACAATATTGTACATAAATGATACAGTTATTTATGAGGTGGATTTCTAAGAGCTGACACTTTGTGATAAACTTAAATAACTTCACTGCTATTTTCTGTCTGTTTCGACCGAACTAAGCTAAGGAAAATTGTTTTTATCGCAGTTTTTTCATGTAACAAAACTACCCAGTTTAATTCGATGCAAAAGAGTATGTCGTTACCTATACAAAGTGATTTTACCGCTATATGCAATGCAACCATGACAAAAAGGCTAACGACAGAGTCAATGCGAACACACTAACTCTTAATCCAATTTTCCATAAGCCTCAACTGGCATGATCTTCAACGCTTTCAGTGACTTCAGTGGATTTTAGTTTTTATGGTTTCGGCTTGTTTTTGGGGCACCATTTGACAGTTTTTTGAGCGATTTCGACGTCATATACATAAGGACACATCTCGCCGCTACTTATGCACCTAATGAATGTAGCATATGTTTTAAGACTCTACTTTAACGAATGAGTCAGGTCTCTTAGTACAAATCCAGCATTGACTCACTTAATACCGAAAACATTAATCAAAATGTGCTGAGTCAACCCACGATGAAAATTCTGTTCCTCCACAAACTCTCTAAAGTCAAAGCGACGACTTTAAAGCACTGCTTCCCTAACTATTTCGATGTTATACTCGTAGTAATTAAAGAAGATGAGTGGACGACTTGCATGAGGCCTGTTTTTGATGAATTTACGACCGCCACTGAAAGCTTTGTGCCAGTCAAGTACTTGTGTTCGTACTAAACAAAAAACTTCGTGAATCAATTGTACGATCTCGGAGCCATTATTCCATTGGCAATACAAAATTTCAAGCAACTTGCTTTTCAATTTTTTTTGTTTTTTGGTTTTTGTGGGAAAATTTTTTCAACTTGTAAATAAAGAGATCAAGATTCACACGAACATCAGTCTAGGAATAAAAATATTCGATTCGATTTACGTTACGATTTACGCGTAGCTGAGCCTAACTTAAGGGATTGCATGGGTTTTCTCGGCCAAAAAGCAGACTTTTTCCACAAAGAAAAGAAATATTTTATTAGAATTTTTTATTGTTAAAAATAGACACTTATAATAAAGAAATTCCGAAATTTTTGGAAAATAAATATTTTAAACTCGGCCATGGTGACGCTGTTTTCGGTGACCCCTCGGAAAAAAAAATACACACGCGTTGACACTACAAATCCTTACAAGATCATCTAAAGTGAAGAAATATGTATTTTAGTCAAAAGCTTGGACCACGGAAAAAAATGAAAATTGGATTTTTGGCAGACATTTTTACAAAAAAACTTTCATTTCAATGAAAATTTCAGGATATTTTTTTTCCAAATAGTTGTAATCGAAAAAAATCCTTCTTCGAAATCTTTAAAAATTGTGTCTCAAAGACTTGTATAAATTTTCATGAAGATCGGTTAAATAGTTCTCCCGAAATATTGCCAAGCGACTTTAAAAATACAGTTTAGAGAGGAATGGGTTAAAAGACGGCGCACTTAGTCTAGATAGCTTCGATCGCATAAGTTCTCAAGGCTGTATCTTCGAAACCATTTTTCTGATCAACTTGAAAATTTAGGAAAATATTGTATAGGTATTGTAGAATCTAATAAGACAATATAAAAACCGTTTTCTTTTGTTTAAACCGGTAAGCCCTAGTAACCCCTTCTTCTTCTTCTTTTTGTTCTTTAGTGGCGTAGACACCGCTTACGCGATTATATCCGAGTCAGTCGTTTCCTCTCTTCGCTACGTGGCGCCAATTGGATATTCCAAGCGAAGCAAGGTCCTTCTTCACTTGGTCTTTCCAACGTTGTGGAGGTCTTCCTCTTCCTCTGCTTCCCGCGGAAGGTACTGCGTCGAATACTTTCAGAGCTGAAGTGTTTTCATCCATCTGGACAACATAACCTAGCCAGCGTAGCCGCCGTTTTTTAATTCGCTGAACTATGTCAACGTCATACAGCTCATCGTTCCATCGAATGCGATATTCGCCGTGGCCAATGCGCAAAGGACCATAAGTAACCCCTTACCAGTTACTTATTACACGATATTATATATTTATATTGCGATGACACATTTTGTCATTATTTCTTTGTAAGTGATTATTTTGCTTTAAAAAATCATGTTCACAACGAAATTTTTTAAAAATTAATGTACTTAAAAAAAGCTTAATTTTTAGCTAACTTCAAGAAAGCTATTTGTTACTCTGCAAATTAAGCGCCTCAAAGCTATTAACATTAACACTATAGAAACAGAGCTCCAAAAAATTAAAAATAGCGGCACGAATCCGTTAAAAATAATTCCATATTTCAATATACAATACAAAGCCTCGCGAATATTCAAGTACTGCCTCCAAATATACATTAAGGCAGCAAAAAACCAAACACATTCAAATGTAAAAATATTAATGTGACTCTTTTGCACTTTTCTAGCATAAACAGTTATTTTTCGACAAAGTCAACTTTTAATGATGCCATTCCCTGTGGCCGTAATGAGCCTTTGCCGCTAGACACCGCAATTAATCACATGCCATTATGACAAGGAAACACAAACAACTCATAACTTGAAGTAAAAAAGAAAATTTTTCGAAACTCGCGCAAACACGCACCAACACACACAAACAAATGCTTACAAGGCAGTGTGGAGAAAAATATTATAATTATTTTAAGATTTAAGATGCACATACATCAAATGCAAATACGTGGGTATGTAATGAGCAAACGCGGAAATGCTTCGCCGCCTACAGGCAGCATTGAAATCCCCGCACCCGCGAAAGCAAACGCTATGGTGGTTCATGGCTTATTTGCCATGTAAACTCATTACCGTATTTCTTACTTGGCTGATCCCTGATTTAAGCGCACAACAGCCAAAAATCCCTTAAAAGCTTTTGCGTAAACTGCTTTGCTAACAAGAAATAAAACAACAACAACAGCAGCAACAGCACGTTAGCACAGCGCCTGGCAGAGTGGCTAAAAAGAAACATTAAGATCTACCGTTAAACGCGGTTGAGTGTGCGTCAGCGGATTTATCTTACACCCACAAGTATTTGCCACATACACCACCACAAACATACAGCACACATACATATACAAGGCATAGTTAACGTATTTTGTTCTCACCGCTGACGCCATTTCAAGAAAAAACAAATCAAGTAGCTAGATGCCGTTATTGCTGCGCATAAGCCCAAGAAAAACAGGAAGAAGCTGTTCTTGCAACAAAAAGTTTTGCTTAACTTGACGCTTTGGCCGGCAGCGTGTCTTGGGCGGCTGCGACGTAAGCTCACAATTGTCACAGCTGTCACACAGTCATGAAGTGTCAACTCTCCCTCTCGCGCTCTCATATTTATGCACGTGTGTATGTGTGCATATATTTGCGACTTTTGGCATTCATCTGATGGATTTGTCATTTGGCGGTGTCAAAAGCCTTAATTTCAATAACTTTTCTCAGCTCTCACTCTTTTGTCGTGCCACCACGTCCTCACTGCTGCCGTTGTTTTACATGCCGAAGCGCTGGCAAGTAGCTCAATATGCTTAAGTGCTAATAAATTTGTTGGTTTTGAGTGGTTTTGAGGCTTTTGTGAGCCACGCAGCTTATGCCAAACAAATGCCGGATCAGTGTGAATGTGTTATGGAGTAGCTCAAGTAGCCTTAGCGTATTTGCATTGAAAGCATATTCAAATCGGGGTGACAAACATCAGTACAACGGTACCTTTTGTTTGCAACTCTTCATTGCGAAATTTTAACAAAAGTTTACCTTTTAATAACTATTGAATGAAACGTTCTTCACGGTGTGTTGCATGTAAATTTTCTTTCATATTTTAATAAAGGATCTTAAAAACGACATTCCCCTCTGCCGTACGCTTCTTTATTTCGGTCATGCTTGCTTTTGCATTTAATAATCTTGTCTTTGCACATAGTTTTCCGCCCAAGTCGAAACACAGTTGTCTAAAATATATATGGCATTGAGTTTCGATAAGATTTCAAGTTTATAATTTTCCCCTAATCTGAAATTTTTTGGTCCTCCTTTATCTTTATAATTTTTTTTTTATCTGTAATATTTGGTACTCTTGCATCTCCCACTGAAAATCGCTAAAAAAAGTTGAACTATTTCGACAATTAACTCGTTCTGTAAAATAGTTATTGCCTACATCTAGGCTGAATGTATAATTTAGCGGAGACTTACACCAGTCAATCACTTTCTCCTCATTTGATTTGTTTTATGTTTGTGATACACCCACAAGACTAACATTATATAAAGAAAATAGTAGCTGTCTAGATTTATTTTTTAACCCCTTTGACTTGAATCGAATTCTTTTCTTTGTGGGCATCAAGAAATTCGTTTGGGTAATAATCACACTAGTGTACAGTTATTTTGCGGTTGTGTTTTTAGAGGTTCCTTGCTAATTTTGGTGGACAGTTTTTGAACTTGAAACTCGTAATCAGCAGACCTGAAAGACCCCACAAACCACTTAGCATATCAGTCGCAAATTTTTCCATTCAGTTTTTTTTTTTTGAGTAAACTGTGAACCATTACTACACAGCAAAAGGGGTATTTATATCTTAAAATCAGCGAGTTCCCAACCGCATTTTACACATCTCATTTCGAAACTATTTCCGCGCTACAAACGCAATATTCATACAAATCATAGCATACTTTAGGGCGCGCAGAGCAAAAACTTTCTTTAAGCGACAAAACTTCAAATGAAAGCGCACTCAATGCTGCGAAATGCTTTCAGCCGTACAACAGACGACTTACAAATTACAACAACAAATATTTGTTTTCATCAATTATGGCTTTAAATATATCAAAAGCAGTGCGGTAAATTGATTTCTTTTAAGGCGCGCAAACGCAAGAAACCTTGGTAGGCCGCAATTAATGCCAGCAACATTGTTGTTTTTGCACTTGTTAAAAGTATAATTATATTTTGTGCTGCGCTGCGAATTCAATTAAATAAACACGCAGGCGAATGCATGGGGAGCAATAAAAATAACCGTAAGTATGGCGATAAAGCAAAAAATTCTCTTTTCATATATTCCCCACAGAAACACTTAACTCCATTTCATTAAATTTACTCGCTTTTCTTTCATTTTTTTTGTTTACATATTTATTTACTTTCAACTTGCAAATATCGCTGCCGCCACTGACAAGCATAATGAGGCGTAATTATCGTCGGACGCGGGTTGTAGTCCCGCTGGCAGCGCGCCAAAGTGAAGATGCCATAAACGAGTTGCACGTTGTTGCATTAAGCGTTGTGCCAATATTCTTTATCTTTTTAATTTCGCCATTTTTTTGTTTTGTTTTGGACGCACAAGCAAATGCGTGGAAAAATAATGCGAGAAGCTAAGACGAAAAAACCGAAAATATAATGGAAACGGGTAAATAATAAAAGGCATAATAATGAAGAGTTTTTACAGCCGCATCAAAAGATTTACGGCAGCGAAAGTGGGCTTGTTTCCAGTGCCTTGTCGCCTTATTTTGCGTTGCTTACTTTTATATTGGGTTTCTTTGCAACTTCGCAGTTGCCTACAGCGTCAACTTTTGTGGCAGCTGGTGCGCTTATTTATACCCACACCACTATGTAGATGAAAACATTAAACTTCTGAAGCGCATTAAGGATTATAAAAATTTCTTCTTGCTGCTCCACGCTTTCTTTAAGAAGCTGTAGTTAGAGTACGGTAAATCAGTAAATACCTTAATGTGCATTTCCTTGATAACAGATTATGAGTTTTTATTTATTTTTGTTTAATTTTTTTTTGTGATTACGCATTACATTGAGTGCAGCAAATGTTGAGGTGTGGCCATATAGCTGTGTGCGTTTCCTTGCGCATATTTTAAAACTATTTCTTCATGCCTTTTTGCAAAAAAATATGCGTCAGTTATTTCTTCCACTTGACTAAAAATAATTCACATCTTCGCCACTGCATAAGTAAGCAAATTTATTTATAAGCATTTATTGCATATTTTTGATATACATATGTATGTATAAATATGCGATCGGCATTACTCAAGTGTTACTCATACCAGTTGGCGCTGCACAATTTTTAAATGTTGCTCATACCACCTGGTGTACCATGGCGCATTCTTGAGTTTGTATGCAATTCCAGAAATGCGCAACCGTTATTTGTTTTTTTTTAGTTCGGACCTTTTGCTGCACGCTAGACCTGTGCGTGTAAACACCCATACACATACACATACAAACGTGTATTTCCGCAAGCGCCAGTTCGGCTTTTCTAGCACCTTTGCCGTGCAGCAAAGTAAAATTCCAATAAAAAATTATATCCATATTATTGACATATCGGATGCAATAGCTTATATTTACAGTTGTGCGCAAAAAAAAAAAGCGTGCAGTGTTTTAATATTTATGATTTTCCATTGCAAACTTTACAATCCAACATTTCTTTATTCACATTTTTTACTCCCTGTGATATTTACATGTAATATACAAAAAACGAATATGTGTATAGAGTAAAGTATCGTGGTATGGAAACAGAGTATCATTAAGTTATGTTTCGTGAAATGAATTTTCTTCAAAGCGTGAAATATCGGCCATAAACATTTGAAGCATTTTATTAGTCTGTGGCATTATTTTTCGAAACAACATTATTTGGCATTTATTTTTTGAAGATTTTCTCCTTCAAGTGTTGGTTGCAGCTACGACTCAGATGATCTATTGTGTCCAATTTTCAATGACACGTTGGAGCATTTTGTCTGGTAACTGCAAAAGAACACACGTGATTGTTTTCTCCAAGGCCAGAATCAAAGCGCGATTAACCGCATAGACTTAATCTTTACATATCCGCACAGGAAAAAGTCTCATGGTGTGATATCACACGATTTTGGTGGCCAATCGACCATCTCAAAGCGTGCAATTATCTGCGCCCCGAAGTGATCTCTCAATAAATTTATTGATTGATTTCGATGTTGCCACACAAGCGGCTTGTTCTTGAAACCATACGTAACAGAGATCACGACTTTCAATTTCAGCCATCAAATAGCCGGGTATCAAACTGTGATTATGGTCGCCATTGACGGTTGCGTTCTCACTGACATTATTTTTGAAGAAATATGTGCTCGATAACGTCGCATCTTCTTGGTACTTTTCAACAGCTCATAGAGCGAAGCAATGTAGCTGTGGAAGGTCGAGCGGATTCAGTTTTTGCACAGTTTAATTCTTTACTTCTTTCCATACGCCTGTCTGAGTGGCTGCAGAAGGCGTCGAATCCACTCTCCACGGGCATCATGTACAATCTCAGTTACAACTGCTGTATTTCGTTCACTGCGAGCAAAGTCACTTCTGATTTAAAATAACACCACACACACTAACTGTTAAGGAAATTCAAATGTTTTTTGTTTAAAGTGAGTTGCAATCGGTACAATTAAGTTTCGAATATAACATCATAACGAGTTCGACGAACCCAATTTTCGAGTATTTTTCCACAAAATCAAGTTGTATCCCATAGTACGTAAAATATTGACTTTTCATGCTTGAAGAGAGTTCGTCTTATGGCTAAAGACCAATGATTTCAAATAAGCCAACCAAATATTTTCTAATGGTGTAAGTCCAAAATTTTTTAAGACCATTCAATGTTACAATTTTTTGAAACAATCGAATCTACAAACTTTCCTCGTAATAATTCGGTTGTTGCATGTGCTATGTGGAACGTAGCTTCGTTTTAATAAAACCAGATGTTGTCAAGACCAACTTCTGCTAATTGCAGCCATCCGAAGTTGGTCGTCATCGATTTATACCGCTCTCCATTGACAGTAACGGCTTCACCAGCTTCATTTCGAAAAAATTACGGACTGTTCATTCCACCACAAAAAACAGCCACACCAAACTGTCTATTTAGGTGGATGTAATGGTTTTTCATAAATATTATGTGAATTGTCTTCACACCAGAATCGACAGTTTTGTTTATTTACCGTAACACTCAAATGAAAGTAAGTCGCGTCGTGGAAGAAAACCCAAGACAAAATCAGCAAATTCGACACGTTTACAGAAATCCAATGGCTTCAGTTCTTGAGTGAGAACAATTTTACACGAATGCAAGCTAAATCCTTTCACAAATCCGCCGTTGTGGTTGAGACAGTCTCAATTAATGAGAACTTCTTAGAATCGACAAATTGCGGTATTCAACAACACTTGCCTTAACGACAGCACTTTGAATTGGATTTGGTCTTATTGGCGCTTGAACATTCTCTTTTATTGACGTAGACATCACCACGAGGGTGACAATAGTATAGCTGAAAGGTCAAAATAGCCCCTTATACGAGTATATTAAGTTGCACAAAAAAGATTATTTTGATAATAAAATTAAATGATTTCTAAACGATATTCATGCGCTTATCTTTTCATGATGAAATTGAAAACATTACTGAATACAATAAAAAAAATTAGAAGTCATGACATACTAAAAATGGACAAAACGACATCAAATCATATTTCCTTTTGAAATTCCCGGTAATGTAACAGCATAGCATTTTATTTTCAGTTTTTTTTTAACTTTTTGATTCTACTCTAAATAAAAATAAAAATATTTTTTATAAAGTGTTGCCTACCTTTTGGCTGCGTATGCAATTTTTATATTTATGCCGGATATCTTATTCCAAACATTATTTGCCTTTAATAACAGAAAAGTCAATTTATTTTTTGCGCTTAAATTCGGTTAGACTCATTTTAATTGAAGTTTTGAGGTTAAGTATGTTCTTATTAGAACCATGATGATCAAATTCATTAGCTGTTGCGCTATCAATCTACTTATATCAGCTTCATTTGTTCCACTTGGAATTCTACAATTATTGTTTGAAGTAATTTTGCTTTAAGAATATTGTACTTAAAAAAAATTGAATTCTCAGGCTTAAATTACACCCATACGACATTGCACTGCCAGCCATTTTGGTTTATAGCAACATTTTGCAACTTTCTTGCCGTCATTCGGTGGCAACTAATCACCCCTGGCAACATGCACTTATTGCTCGTATCGTATTTAACAACCTCTTAATTTTTTCACTATCTCTTTTGCACCTTTTAATTGTAGTTTTTGCTCATTAATTTCCCGTATTTTTGCGGAGCTGCTGCATATACTCTTCTGTCTGGGTGTGTGTGTGTGTGTATTTCAATTTGTGACTTTTGCGCGGTTTTTGTCTGTGGCATTTTTACATGCCGCGTCTTTATTACTGCACTATTTTTTATTGCATGCTGCATTTTTAGCTTTCCGATGCGGTTTATCATTTAACGAATGCTGACAAGAAGTAAAACCGCAAAAAAGAAGAAATATTGTAAAAAGCAACTGAGTGCAACGCCATAAAAATTGTGCTCTTAAAATTTTTTACACGAATTTAAATATACAGATGCATTTATTTGTCGAGCGAGAGGGAGGATGAGCGATGAAATGAAGAAAAATTAAAAAAGAAAAAAGGAACTTAAATTTCTTATTTTTTTCCTTAAGGAAATGGGACACGAAGTAAAAAAAATTTATATGATGAAATTAAAATTGAAGTTAAAACTGAAATTAAAATTAAATTTCAAATTAAAATTTAAATTAAAGATAAAATCAAAATTTAAATTAATTAAAATTAAAATTGAAACCAAAATTAAAATAAAAATGAAAATGAAAATTAAGAATAAAATTAAAATTAAACTAAATTTTAATTTAATTAAAAATTAAAAAATTATTTAAAAATTAAAATTAAGTTAAAATAAAAATTTTAATAAAATTAAAATTAAAAGTAAAATCTAAATTTAAATTTAAATTAATTAAAATTAAAATTGAAACTCAAATTAAGTTTAAAATTAAACTGAAAATTAAAATTAAGATTAAAATTAAACTAAATTTTAATTTTTAATTAAATTTTTAATTAAATTAAAATTAAGTTAAAATAAAAATTTTAATAAAATAAAAATTAAAAGTAAAATTAAAATTAAAATCAAAATTTAAATTAATTAAAATTGAAACGCAAATTAAGTATAAAATTAAAATTAAAATTAAGATTAAAATTAAATTAAATTTTAATTTAATTAAAAATTAAAATTAAGGTGAAGTAAAAATTTTAATATTAAAATTAAAGTGAAAGTAAAAATTAAATATAAGAAAAATGAAGATTAAAACTTAAATTAAAAATAAAATTAAAATTAAATTTAAATTAAATTAAATTTAACTTTCAAATTTATATCAAAATTATGATTAAAATTAAGATCAAAACTAAAATTAAAATTTATAACAAAATTAAAATTATAAAAAAATTAAAAATTAAATATAAAAATAAAAACAAATTAATACTGAAAATAAAACTAAATACCAATTAAATCAAATTGAAATGAAATTTTGTTAAAAGTAAAATTACAATACACATTAAAGTTACGACTACAATTTAAATTAATATAAAATTAAAATGAAATTAAAGTTTAAAATAAATTTTAGGTTTAAAATAATATGAATAAAATTAACAAGTTAGTAAAGTTAGGATTAAATATAAAAGAATACTGAAAAAACCAAAATAATATTAAAATTAATGTAAAATTAATGTAAAATTAAACCAAAATTAAAATTAAAACTAATGTCAATTAAAAAAAAAATTAGACTTCCAACATCAACATCAAAATTAAAATTGAAATTAAAATTAAGTTAATTTGAAACAAATGGGAAAAAACAACAATAAAATAAAAATAAAATGTTATCGAAAATTTAATTAACGCTAAAATAAAAATAAAAAAAAATATTAATTAAAATTGAAGTAAGTAAATATTTTTCGCTCTACTGTAAATTATTTTAAGATGAAAACTCTATAACAGCCCAACCACATAATAGTTATAGCAAAACTGTAAATGTACCCTCGTTATTCGTAGTGTTCCTTCTAGTGAGTATAGCTCCTTAAAACTGCCTCTTACGCTTCTCACTGCCACTCACATCCATTTGATGCCAGCACGTAAAAACTTTTGCGGTTACTTTAACATACACCATTACAGTACATACCATAACTTCGGCAAGACCATGTTGAGTATTATTGCCTTTTTGCCCGCTGGCACAAACACAACCGCATACTGTTTTTCGCAGCTACTTTTCTTCACTTTACTGTACTTTTTTATTTGTTTGCACGCAGCACCTGGTTTGGCGAGCACCGGCAATACAACAGTTGGCAATGCGAATGGCGAAAAAGCATAAAGCTTGCAACAAACCATTATTTACCGCTATAAAGCTAACAACACCAAACGAATGACGCACACACAAAAATATATCATCCTAAAAAGGCACACATGCACACGCATAAACGCAAAGTAATTACTCCTTCGGAAGAGACTATCGCGTCTTCGTGTCACAAAGTAGACGCTCGTAGCTCTTCCATTTCGACGCCCACCATTTTTGCTTACCTTAACGTCTTTGACGTCTCTACGCGCAGCGTTAATGAATACGCACACATAAACACCTAAACACACACATGCACGTATTCTTATAGCCAACTTAGCGTTTGGTGTAATTAATTTTAGTAAAACTTAAACTTGTGAAGTAACCGTAAAAAGCAAAAGTCTACAACAACAACGTTGAAAGACGCCGCCCACAACTGTTAGTGCAACAAATTTGTACGTTTGTGTGTGTTTGTGTTCGGGTTGAGCTTGAAAGGCTGTCATTTGAATATGCATCTTGGAGGCATATTGTTTTTGCTAATGAACTATTGCCACACCAACACTCACTCACGCACACACATATATGTATATGCACAAGCCCAGTTATGGCTAACTTGCACACTTGTGTAGCGAAATCACGCCTCCAGCACTTTTCTTTAGCTTCTGACAGCGAGCGACCCCGGAAATACTTAGCCAACACACGGGTTTTTGTGGGCACTCAACTGACTCCCGATTCTTGGTACGTGTTTTTGTGTGTCTCCTTTTTGCCTTCGAATTCCTAGTGTTTTTTGTTTGTTGTTGTTTGAGGATTACTTGCACACCTTTTATACAAATTTGCTCTCAAGATGGTTTACGCCCGAAATTAATGCTCTTGTAAAACGAGTTGCTGTTTTGCAAACATCAAAGAAAGTCTTTTTGGTATTTACGTTGCTTGTTGTCTTCGCTCATACGTATGCTGGTGTGAGAGACCAATGTAGTTGACCCAAAACTAAGCATTAGATACGAGTACTCGCTGTAGCGAGCAAATGCACTAGCTCGAGAGCCTAGAAGTAGCTTGTCATCAGAAGAAACTTCAGAACCCTTACTACCTCCTGCTATTTAGTTTCCGTAAATATGATTTAAGATGCAATCTCAAAAAAATAGAACCGCTACAATAATATTTTTGGGAAATAAAAATCTCTGTTATCCTCGGTGATGTATACTATACTGTGAATTTCCGAGTTTCGATAAGTTTTTGCATGCATATCATACGAACATTTCTTTAAGAACATACTCCGATCTTTAAGTTATTCGGCAAATAGTTTCGAAGATTATTAAGGTTAGCCTGAAGGTTAGCCAGTTTTGTTCCTTGGCGACCACAGACGCAAAGAAAAGAAGTACTCTTTAGGATACTATTGCTTGGCGCCAATTTCAACAAGTCTGCAGTCTCACTAACTCTTCCAGTGACCCATTCCTTTGGACTGAAAGCATTATCTTTCACACGTTTTTTCTCTCTACACATTTTCTGCAGTCTTCTCCATCTGTCAGCAACATTCTGCTGGCGCCGACAACACACTGTGACCAATAGGCATTCCACTCGTATTCCTACAGTCGCCTCTATCGAGTGACAGTAAGAAATTCGCATATTTCTAATCTATTTGTACATAGCTTTTGTAGTTTTACACCTTTGATAGATCGTTTCATCACTAGATGTCTGTCTAGATCGCCGTTTAGGCAATGCATGGATTCGCCAATGTGAGACACGTTATTGTATAACAGTCGTACACCTCTTTGGCAATATCGCTCACTATCTCATTGCCATCACTGCCTTTGTGACCTGGTAATGAGTAGAAGTTAAGCCGTTTCTTCTTGGTGACACCTGCTGCCTTGATTTCTAAGCCTCTTTTAGCCGATATGCGAAACGAAGTGATTAGCTCGATTGGCTGTCCGCGTATATATTAAATCTAGAGTTGGCTATTGAGGCATTAGGGGCTAGCTCAGTGGCATTTCCTATTGAAAAAGCCTCTGCTTGAAATATTCTGCAGTGGTCCAGCAGTTTAAAGGCTGCCTAATACCTAACACAAGACACTATATCCCTAATATACTTGTATATATATCCTGCGATTTTTAAAGTACATTAACTTCCGTATATATACCTACAGGATTTTCTAAGGACCTTGTCGTAAAGTATAGAAGTTTTGAAAGCAAAAGTACATTATCTGTTCGGAATCGCAAATTGCGAAGCCATCACCTATTTTCATCCATAGACTGAAGATGGACCATAAATATTTATATACTACTGTTTATTTTGAAAGTTCTTTATTTATTCTTCCAAATCAATTTCATCCCCTTTCAAAGTAATCCATCCCCCGATGCAATGCACTTATGCCAACGGATTTTCCAATCTTCGAAACACTGGTTGTAGTCACTATCCGGGATGACCTTCAGTTCCGTCTTCGCTGCGGCTTAAATCTCTTCTATCGTATAAAAACGGTGTCCCCGGAGCGGTCTTTTGAGTTTGGTGAACTGCCAGAAGTCGCACGGCGCCAGATCAGGTGAATGCGGTGGTTGCGGAACGATATGGGTTGAGTTTTTGGCGAAATGATCACGAATTACGAGGGCAGCATGGGATGGTGCATCATCGTGGTGTAAAAATCAAGAATTGTCTTTCCACAATTCCGGCCTTTTTAGGCGGATAGCATTACGCAAACGACGCATAACGTTCAAATAATATTCCTTGTTGACTGTTTGACCGGTTGAAAGGACTCATAATGCACAACACCACGATAATCGAAGAAAACAGTCAACATGACCTTGATTTTTGAGCGACTTTGGCGCGATTTTTTTGGTCTCGGCTCTCTTTTGGCACGATATTCGCTCGATTGATCGATTGTTTCGGGGTCGTAAGCATAGATCCAAGTCTCATCGCCAGCATTTCATGACACCCTGATAGTCGCAAAGCAACGATTCACACACTTCAACGCGACGACTTTTTTCCAAAAAATTCAATGTTTTCGGTACCAGTCGAGATTTGACGCGCTTGAGGCCCAAAACATCCTTCAAAATGGTATTGGCTGAGCCTTTCGATGTGCCAACTTCATCAGCAAAGTCTCTAATTGTTAATCAATGGTTTTTCAACACCAAATCTTTGATTTGTTGAACGTGTGCTTTGTCGGTTAAGGTTGATGTTCGCTCTGGACGCTCTTCGCCTTCGACACGTTCACGGCCGGCTTGGAACTCACTATACCACTTGTAAACAATTTTTTTAGACATTGCCTCATCACCAAAGGCTTTCTGCACCATCCTCAACGTATCCGCAGCAGAAAATTGATTCCGTAAACAAAATTTAATGCAAATTCTTTGCTCAACAAATTTCGACATCGCAAAAAACGAAAAACTCACTTTTAGCAGCTCACAAAACGACACGTATCTCAAACACTAATGAATATTTTGACATGAAATTTGATATAAATATGACTGACAGTGCTACCAACCTAAAAAACTAATAATTCTCCAAATCCTTCGACGCGCGCAGTTTAAACCTTATTTTTTGGGCACAGTAGTATACCTTTTTCTCCAATAAAAAATCCTTTAAAATTAAATTGCTGTTATAGAAGGTGTATTTAATTAACAAAGTAACTTAGTAGTCCTGCTGAAAAATTCTCACAGTTCTTCTTGCTTTCGATATTTATTTTATTTCGATCTCAATTTATTTTTCATCATACCTTTGTCATATCATACATATCATTATTAAACTGTTACGCTTTATTGCTTTTTTCATGTTCATTATCTTTTATAAATTTAATTTCATTTTAAAGCTCATTACGCCCGGAATAAATTACACCTTCGACAACTCGCCATTACAACAACCATGCCAACTAACCGCCAATTCTTTTCACACCTTCACCTTTTAACACACACATGCACACGCATACACACAAGGGGCAATTGAAGAGAACTAACTGCAACTACTCGCTCACTGCCATTCGCTACCTCTACGAGTATCTCTTTAAGCGTATATTAATTTTCGTAATGAAATGGTGGTCTCGGTTTTAAAATCCATCAACTTGATAAATTGTTTCATCTTTCATCCTGAGCTTGGACTCAATACGCTACCGTCGTTCAAACTTTTTGCTCACCTCCCATACATACACATACACACATCACACATACATACAAACTAGCAGAGAAGTATAGTTATTGGCGGTGCGGCGCACGGTTAGTTGTGAGTTGCGGTGTACTTAACCGAAGCATTTGGAAGTGTCTGAATGAAATGTGGCACAAGTGGCAGAAGTGGACAAACTGTAAAATACTTAGTTTTGCATTTGTAGTTGTACGCAAGCTTGAAGCATTAGTAAGTGAGTGGTAAATTTAGGTTTGGCTTAACTTCTTCACCTTCATTTCATTACAGCATCTTCAACTTATTTTCACGTCGTTTTGGTCGGTACTTACATTAGTTGAGTTGCGGTTTCTCAAATCGATGAATAATCCTGTACAAATATTGCATTATAGTATTTTAAAATTCTTACTAACAAACGTAAACTCTCGCAAACATTTTATGATCTTAAAGGCAAGTTTGATGCAATGTTTTTAGTGGTAGCTATCTGTAGGTTCGGAATATTTATTCTTCAAGACTCATGCACGGCATCCGGTAATTTGGTTGATTAATGATTTAATTTGTATACCTCTATAAGACATATTCAAGAGTTTACTGCTGAGAAATTGCAGTGAAGTCTTATAAAAATGGATTTCTGCTCACTTCGACGCCTCCTGCGATAAAAAAAAATTCGATACTGTTAAGAAGCTAGACAGACGAAAACTTATCTTAGAAGACCTAACAGACAAGATATCTATATTATGGTTAATTATGGTACTTTGCCAGCCGCGCTATTCAAAATCGGCGGCGGAGAACGCATAAAATATGATCGGACGAAAGCATGCCCAACGATTGGAATTTAAGGGTGCTCTGCCCAATCCATAAAAAGGGAGACCCCACAATCTGCGCCAACTACCGTGGGATAAGCCTCCTCAATAAACTGATTGTGAATTTACGTTGATCAATACCAGAAGCTCCGTCAATATAGGGAAGGACCTCTCCAAGCCGTTTGTTACCAAACGTGGTTTCAGACAAGGCGACTCCTTTTCGCACGAATTCTTCAACCTGCTGCTGGAGAAAATAAATCGAGCTGCAGAACTTAATCGAGCAGGAACAATCTTATGAAAGAGTATGTAGCTATTGGCGAATGCCGATCATATTGATATCATTGGCCACAACATCCGCGACATTAGTTTTCCTTTTTCTAGACTGGCTAAGGAAGCGGAGCAAATGGGTCAGTGCTAAACCAGTGCAAGACAAAATATCTCCTATCACCGAACAAACAATCGTCGCACTCGCGACTAGGCTCCCAAGTCACAGTTGACAGTGCTCTTCAATACAATGGCATTGTTTGACAAACGAATTCTTATACCACTTTTAAAATTGTGCCGAAGACAGCTAAACTCTTTTTCTGCATCGGAGGGGCTTCTTAATGCTGTATTTTGACTTTTTCTGAAAATTTTGGAGAACAAAATGGGGTCGAAATCATATCGAAGCCTTAGACAAAGCGATCTTCAATCCCACAAGGAATATATAGCGAAGACATCAACTATAAATTTAGTCGGGTCGCACACTTTGTTTCTCGTCAGTAGTTTGTTTATCGTCAGTAATTTTTAAGCAACACTAGACGGCAAGTATTAGTGAATATTTTTATACCCTGAACAGGGTATATTAAGTTTGTCACAAAGTTTGTAACACCCAGAAGGAAGCGTCGGAGGCCCTATAAAGTATATGTGACCTGGTCTAAGGGGCTTAGGTGTCAAAAATCAATTTTCACTTTTTAGTTGATTCGGATGGAAGATGAGATGCTTTTTCACGTGATAGAATCCAAAAAGTCATAACTTGTTTGAAACGCTAGCTCCCTTTTCGTAGACCAGGTCACATATATATAAATGATCAGTATGTTAAGCTGAGTCGATTTAGCCATGTTCGTCTGTCTGTCCGTCTGTGTGTTTATATACGAACTAGTCCCTCAGTTTTTAAGATATCGTTTTGAAATTTTACCAACGTCATTTTCTCTTCCAAAAGCTGCTCATTTTTCGAAACTGCCGATATCGGACTACTATAACATATAGCTGCCATACAAACTGAACGATCGGAATCAAGTTTTTGTATGGATAACTTTTGCATTTGACTAGATATATTCACAAAATTTGGTACAGATTATTTTCTAAGGCAACAGTGTAGTCTCCGAAATTGTTCAGATCGGATTACTATAGCAAACAGCTTCCATATAAACTGAACACATAGTTACTAACCCTGTAAAGGGTATATTGGCTTTGGTGCAGCCGAAGTTAACGTTTTTTCTTGTTTCTAAGTATATTTACAGCGTTCTGAAACAAATTTTGTTCAGTTAAAATAACAACTCAGAAACTATTTGCTGAATCAACATTAAATTGAAAGAATATTCACAAGTATCTCGCATTCATGCGAAACAAAAAATCGATTTTTTAAATTCACAAGTGTATACATATAATCTCTAAAAGTGTAAAGAGCTTTTCGATATATAAATTTTGCGCAGTAGCGCAGATAATCTTCTGATCTGTAAAATTTGTTATAAAAGGTGATCCCTTCTGAGGTTCCCTACTTTTTGAATAAAAAACACAGAGCAAGCTTACTGGCGCAGGTTTATTATCATTCGAAAGATCATTCTTTAGCCTTTAGTTTTTGAAGGTTATCTCTTTCAATTATCGGCCGCGGCTACATCTAAGATGGTTCATGCTTTCAGTTCAATTTTCGATGACTCGTTCGAGCGTTTCGACTGGTAATTGGCGAATGAAGAAAGAGGGATTGCCCGCTTAGGCATAAGACTTCACGTATCCCCACAGAAAAAGTCTAACAGTGTGATATCACACGATCTTGGTGGCCACTCGACCGACCCAAAGGTGAAATTTTCTCCTAACCGAAGTGTTCTTTCAATAAATCCATTTATTGATGCGATGTATGTTAAGTGGCGCCGCCTTGTTGAAACAAATGTTGCTGAGATCATGAGCTTCAATTTTAGGCGTCAAGTAATCAGTTATCTTGTCGCGATAACGGTCGCCATTGACGGTTGCGTTCTCACCGACATCAGTTTTGAATAAAAATGGACCGATGATTTCACCGGCCCACAAACCACACCAAACCGTTATTATTTTCTGGAAGAGATGACTTTTCGTTTCAAATAAGAGAACATTTTTTATTTACACACCTATTGAGCCAGAACTAGGTCTCATCACTGAACAAAATTTGGCTCGAAAATAACGGATCTTTTTGAAATTTTTCATGTTCCCATAGAACGAAGCAATGTCGCTTGGGAGGGTCGAGCGGCTTCAGTTCTTGCACAAGATGTATTTTGTAAGCTTAAATTAAATCTCGAAGTAAAATGGGCCAAGTTGTTCCATACGTCAGTCCGAGTTGCTGTGAACGACGCCGAATCGACTCTCCACTGCCTTCGTGCACACTACCAACTTCGGCTGCTATATTTTCTTTACTGCGCGCTGGACGTGGTCTATTCGGTCGAACATTATCCGACAATGAATGCTGTGTCTCCAGATGGGTGATGATGTTGCAAGTAGAACGCTTATTAGGCCGATTATGTTCACCATAAGTTGACCGAAGCACGCGAAACACATTCTAGAAAGAGAATTTTCGTAATAAAGTTGAACGATTTGTAAACGTTGTTCAAGCGTAAATCTTTCTATGATAAAATGCCAAAAAATACTGAACCAGAATAACATGACACGACTCTCGCGTGATCTGTAAACAAAAGTTGATTGAACAGGTATTTTATTCTTGAATCATTATTCCAAAACACATAAAAATTTAAAGCCTCTGTAAAAAACACGTAGAAAAATGCATTTTCAATCTCCTCTGCATTTCTGAGTGCACACAGATATACTCAAATGACTTTTCTGCTAAATATAACTACACTTAAAAATGTAAATATTTGCTTTTTGTTAATTTGTTTTATTTATTACACTTTTTTTGTGCTTTATTTGCAAATACTTTGCAGTTTTTTTTTTTTTGCTTTTTTGATTGTGCAAGCGCAGTTCTTCGCATGAGCACACGTTTATAACTTTTATTTGCTTTGGCAGTGTTTGTGCAAATATTTTATTTGTAACACTAGACGGACATCCAAAAAACAGCACAAAACAGTAACAAAATAGCAAACTATTTTCATTTATATTTATATAAATAAATTTTTTTGTTTGATATTTTTATTTTATTTTTTTTTTGTGCATGTTGATACAGTTTAACTTTTTTACACTAACTGAAACAAATATGAAATTGTATATTGAAATATTTCATATGAAAATATGCGCTCACAAATGCTTGAGGAATAAAAACAAATTTGCACAAGCGACTCTTCAAAACAGACAATAAACTTCACTAAAACAATTAAAAATAAAAGAATTACAAATGTGGCGCTCATATTTGGAATATTTATGGACTAAAACGCACAAAGTAAATACGAAGCAAATAAATGCACTGGCAACAGTATTTTTGTGAATTTAATTGGACCCTTTTATACCCTGAACACAGCAGAATGTATTGAGTTTGCTGCGACGTTAGTAATGCCCAGAAAGAAAGTCGATGATTCTAAAAAATAACGGGGTTTCCAATAAGAGCGCTACAAAAGAAAAAATAATAAAACAAAAACTGGTTGAGATATCAATTAAATGCTTTATTCCGGTGAAAGTACATTTGATGGCATTAAGTATGCAACTCGATTTCTTTTGCATATCCACCACAGGCACGCTTGCAGAAGTCCAGACGATGAAACCAATTTTCGACGATTTTCAAGCATAAATCGACCGACTCTGCTGCCATTCCACATTCGATATTTGTACGAAGTTCACCAATCGTTGCTAGGTTGTTGCTGTAGACCATAGACTTGACGTAGCTCCATAGGAAATAATCTAACGGCGTCAAATCGCACGGCCGCTCCGGCCGAACTGCGCCATTTCGTGAGATGACGCCTTCACTAAACTTGGTATTCAGTGAATCGATTGTGATCACATATTGTCCAAGTCCATATCATCCAATTCGGGCCAAATATATTCGGTTATCATTGAGCGGCAGCGATTCACATTCACAGTAACGTGCCGGTCTTGATCACGAAAGAAGTACGGCCCAATGACGCCGCCAGCCCATAAACCGCACCAAATCATAATATTTTCGGGATGCAATGGTGACTTATGGAGTACGGGTGCACTCTTGCCTGATCAATAACGTTTTTTCGCGATGCAATGGTGACTTATGGAGTACGGATGCACTGTTGCCTGATCAATAACGTATATTTGGCTTATTGACGAAGCCAATCATCCAGAAATGAGCTCCATCGCTGAAAATTATTTCTCGGTGAAAATTCGATTCATTTTCAAGTTGTTCACGAACATACGACAATTCTGGTGGTAAAGTGGCTTTAGTTCTTGTGTTAATTTGATCTTGTAGGAATGTATGCTAAGATTTTTTTGCAATATTCGCCACAACGACTTCACAGAGATGTCCAGCGCTTGAGAACGACGTGTGGGAGACTGATGTGGGTCTTCCTCAAATGATGCGCGGGCGGCAGCAATATTCTCGCCACTACGGGCACTTTTCTGTCTCACTGGCCTGTGGCCATTATTTCATATAGCTGTCATAGAAACTGAAGGCTCAAAACCGCATTCTTGTAATGAAACCACTTTATTTGTAAAGGGTATGTTAGCTTAAATGCAACCGAAGTTAACGTGTCTTCTCTTTTTTACACTACTTCCTTCACTTATTCCACTCTCGTTTGTGCTGCGGCAGATTTATTACATTTAATTTGTTTTCAAGCGCTTGAAAAGTCTTCCGTTTTCACCAGCTTTGGCTAGTCGCATTTAGCTGTGTTTAATTAAAAGCGACCGCCACTGCTTCTCTCTAAATAATTTTTCTCAATAAATTAAAAAAACTTTTTTCATAAATTAAATTTTGCGCACTTAAAATGAAACTCTGGCAACGCTTTGCTTTGCTGTTGCTTTATTGAATCTATACAACTACACTTGCCTAACCACAGCGCCAAGCGTTCATGTGTATGGTGTTTTCAGCCAACAGGCGTTTCAAATTTTAAGTGCCACGTAACGGTGTGTGTATCTCAAAATCACTTTTGTGAAAATTTTCAACTTTCCTGCAAGTCAGTGGACAACCTACACTTTTTACTTCCCACACCTCACAATCTACCAACCACTATCTGCAAGCAAAAACACTAAGCACTAAACACTTGCTTGCCACACTCACGCTCACACACATGCAGCTGCACTACATATCTATACAACTCTATCTCTATCTCGATGCCTCTTCTCATCTTATCGCCTTCCACCTCAATATCTTTCTACCGCATTCTCCTTTGCCTCTCCCCTGCTATAAAATCGCAAATTAAATGTCTGTGCATCATGTTTATGCTCATCGTCCGGCGTTTTCATTAAGTTCTACATATTTTCTATGGCCATCTAGGGCTTTGTCGTGCACATGCAACATGTCCCTCCGGTACCACAAGCACCGAAACCAAGTAAACAAGCAAAATACAAAGAAAAATCACACACACACACACATCTACATGATCTCAAAAGCTCAATGAGCAGCATAAATTGTGATAGTGCTGCATGAAAATGCCTAAACACCTACAAACACACGTATATACACTTGCCACAGTCCACACACATGCATACATATTTGCATGATATCATATTTGCCGTAGCATGCTTCCAGGCGCAAACACACATTTTTCAACTCTTTCAGCTTTGGTGCTTCTTCAAATTTTAGTAGATTTTTTTATTTTTGGTTGAGTTTTTCAATTTCCATCACAAATTAAAACAAATCACTTGTCATAGTCAGCTTTTCCCTCCTTTTAATGGTTGGCAGTTCTTATTTCTTGCCGGCCGCTTATTGCTCCGTTCAATTAGTTTTCAATATAAAAACAGTGAAAAGCTTTCAGAAATCAATGCTCTCTGGCACTCACACATACACACATTAATGTGCTTTACTCTATACATACACTCACGCACTTGTGTATATTTATATTTGCTAGTAATTATGGCTGGCTGTGTGAGCATCTGTTTTAGGCAATTTCCTGGACATATGAGTCATGTAAATTTCACAGTAAATTAAATGCATTCAGCAGTTTGAAGTTAATTAAAAGAAAAATCATTTTATATTAATTACAAAATGTTCGTCCCAAAAACTTGTTTTCACCACAAATTCAACTTGGTGCTAAGTATCTAAGTATGAAGCTAGTGTGGTGCATGTGTAAGGGCTTACCTTGCATGCTAGTTTTATTTGTTTTTTGTTGGATTGTGTGCTTAATACTATTTCCGGCAATTTCTATGCATTTTACTTCACATTTTATATTCAAATATTTTTTTTTTTATTTTGTTTTGAGTTATTATCACAAAATATGTTTTAATTTTTAATTATGCCAAACAAACTTCATAGTTTTTCAACATTGTCAAAATGTGAAAATACGTTTTTTACAAAATTTTACATTCAGCCTAATTATAATTCATGTAATTTACTGATGATTCGAAGATGTTCACTCACTTCGCATTTAATGAAAGAGAAATTCAATAACTAAATGAAATTGTAGTGCATATAATAATTGAGAGAAATGCTTCGTTATGTAAACGAAATTCAGTTTTTAAAAGACACGCATTTTTGTTTTTTCGGTTTTTTTTTTTGTTTCTTTAAATGAAGATGAAGCATCGAGCACCATTGAACCCCACGTCAGTGCGGAACTTTAATCCAAACTAATCAAATTCCTATCGTCACATACCGATCTCCTCGACACCAACGTCAAGTATTAAGTTCGGAAAATATTAAAGCACCACTCGTACATTTTTTTTTTGTTTTTTTCATATATTTTTCTATAGTATGAGCTTTTATGGGCTCCGTTTACATCGAACAATGCGGACTGACACAGACTCTATTTTCCATTATTCTTGATAAGGCATTGTAAATCTTATTTGCTTTATTTGCTTTTGCTGTGTACGCCAAGTGCTCGTTGAATTTCAGAGTCTAATATTACCAATAAATTCTTCAACTATGGCAATAAAATAATAATCGCACACTCTCTAATACATAGAGAGAATTATTTTTTACTCAATTTTCCTGGTGCTTATGAGCAATACTTCTGTTTTATGCTCAACCACTTCCAAACTCAAGGAGGTCATCAAGTTGTTTAGCTACTGCTACCACAATAGGATCGTCCGTATGCCTTACTTTTTTGGTTGTTATACTCGTATTCTTAACACCCCATCATACACAAGATTTCATAAAAGAGGGCTTAAGGAAAAACCTTGTGGTAGTCCACTTGAAATAGGGTAACTCTTGGTGCTTTCGCTGGTGTCGTAGATGAACCTACTATTTTCAAAACAACTCTTAACAATATTTATGAGGTACTGGGGCGCGCGTATTTCATATATGGCTTTGAATGTGTTTATCCATTGCACCACTTTTCCATCTTTTGCCACTTACAGCACATAGTGCAGTGGCGACAACTTCTTTTAGTACATCGATAGTGGAGCTCTGTTTTCTGCTGTTACATTTGTAATGATCTGAATGCATTCAGTGACTAACTGCATTTTCTTGACTCCAGTATTTGTCGCCAAATCCTTTCCTTGTGCTGTAAGCAGTTTTTTGCTCTTCTTTGGTCCATTAAATTTTAGAATATAGAGTTTTGGAGTCTTTAACGCTGCAGTGCTCGTGCTTTTTGGACTCAATGTTGGGGTTTAGTCGGTCCAGCGTCGATTTCAGAAGATTATTCATCGCCTTGCCAACTCTTCACCATCTCTGCTCCAGCACTTTCTTTTACGGTGCTGAGTGATATGTCTGTTACAGACTCCTTCATCTCTTTGGCTGAGAGATCGAATGAACGTTAGAAGGCGATTGCAACAGCAGTAGCTTCCGATATTGTACTATCGGTGTGCATCTACATAATCGTCTTCTCCGTTAATCAAAATCAATATAATATATAAATAACTTAAAAGCTGCGGATGCGGTAAGAGCTTACCCCGAGAACTAACTTAATGAATATGTATTATGAGAATGTTAGTCAAGTAAATATCGCCAACTGGCATTAGAGAAAGTTTTTGACGCATACAATATTATTTTGTAATAACATCCGTCAGCAGAAACCTATGAGGGTTCACAGCGGTTGTTGAACTTTTATATAAAAATACGTTTAATAGCAGTTTAAAGCCGCTAGTACAAATGGACTTCGACTTCTCTTGGACAAAATGATTTTCTCAATAAATCACAGACCCATTTTTCATTTTCTCCTTTACGTCGACAAACACCACTAAAGATAGAGTAGCACTAAACCAGGATATGTACCGAATTTGTAGATCCAGAAATATGTACATCAAGTGCGGTGCCAGCCTATTGGCCTATTTTGACCGCTTCTTATAAAATCCTCTCTTACTTTTATTTATTTATACTTTATTTCACGTTTAGTAGTTCATAACAAAGCCGTTCTATCGGGAGTAAATGAGTTTACTTCCTGATTTCTGCAATTTTCTCACACGAAGGGGATACCAAAGACATTTGAGCCGATAAAATTTAGATGATTTGATTTAAGTAACTTGGCAGATATAAGGGGTGCATTCCAAAGTAAACAGGACTTTAAAAAACAAACAGAACAAATAGTTTTTTCGGCAATGTCTATTTATTATATTCAAAATAGTCTCCTTTTGCTTCAGTACAGCTTTTTGCGCGGTCCAAAAGCATGTCGAACGAGTGTTTTAGCTCGTTGGCCGGTACAAGCCTTTTAAATGGCCTCATAACGCTTTCCTTTCATGGGCAAATTCATTTCTTTGAAAAGAAAGATGTCGCACGGTGCCTTATCAAGTGACAACGGGGAGTAGTTAATGATTAAAATGTGATTTTTGGTCAAATAATCGGTCACAAGGTGTCCTCCGAATGTTGGATTCTGAACAATTTTTGGTCGTCAGTCAATTTGTTTGAAACAAACCGTGCACACAGCTGTCGTAAGCCCAAATGTTCGGTCAAAATGCGATAAATCGATATTTTGGAGATGTTCAATTTCATTTCCATGAATCGCAATGATGATTTCGGCTGATTTTTGATGAATTCACGCATAGTTTGGATGGAATTTCCGATAATCACGAATTTTGATTGGCGCACATGTTGATCGTCATTTATGTCCTCACCACCACTTTGAAAACATTTAAACCACGTGCACTCTGCTGCGGGATAGGCAATCATTGCCATTAACTTGTTTCATCAATTGAAACTTTTCGGTAAAAGTTTTAGCAATTTGAAAACAAAATTAAATGTTGGCTCTTTGTTTGAAGCTCATTTTCGCACCGATAATGCAAACATGCTGACACATAAAACGCAATAACTTCACTACCAATCGATGAAATGTCATGAAATTCTCACCGGACAATCGATAAAGATAGCAGATTCTAACGCACCGACACGTCGATATATAGATGGCGCCACCTGGGGCGCTAGATTCAAAAAGTCCTGTTTACTCCTTATAAATACTTCTTATAGCTCACTAACAACCGCAGTAGTTCTTATATTATTATACAGCGGAAATTTTACATCGTCCTCAAAGTCGGCTCCGACAGATTGTCCGGTGAGAGCAAAAAATTCAACCTTAATGAAAACTTACTTTCGCTAGCCTTCACAAATGAAATTGTAGTCTGTAAATTAACAAGGTTTTAAAATTTTTTGGTTTTGTAGCCAATGAGGCAGAAGTTTTGCGCAAAGAAAAATTTATCCAGAATATTTCGTCCAAAAGCCTGTCATTTTGAATAAAATTGCCTCCACTAGATTGTTTGAATAGTGACGAAAATTTTCTATAGATGCATATTAGCATTATTTCATTAGTGGCTTATTAGAGCAACATTATTTAAAATACTGAATTTGGAAAGCCACTGATATTCAAACAAAATTTGAGTTTTGGTTATAAAATGGTTATATTTTGGTTATACATTTCAGCGGAAGCCGAAAATTTCATGCAACCCCATATGTATGAACTTCCAAAAAAATGACGATTTTACTTAAAAACCGATTATTTTATATAATTGATCGTGTTAAATTTTTTTCGTGTGTTTTTTCCATAAGTTCATTCAAAAACAAAATTTTTTTTAAAAAAAAAGGTTCCCAAAAGTCAATTTTTACAAAAGTTATGGCTATTTGAAAATAAAAAAGCCATTTTTTTGAAAAATTCATAACTTTTTTGAAGTGGGAAAAAAATTCTGAAAAAATTCTCAAAAATGTTTTTTAAAGGGTAGAAAAGGATGGATAAGTTTCAGAAAATCTAAAGGGGACGGGTTCAAAAGTGTTCGCTTTGGTATGGAATACCCCATATATATCTACTGTGATGTAGTGAATTGTAAGCAACAAAAAACTCAATTCGACTTTTTTGAGGATACGCTGCTTTGCATTTTGGTTAACGATATATAAATTAATAAATGTAAAGAAATATATATATAAAATTTATTAATGTCACATGAGGCCGCAACTTTCTTTAACGCTTTTTCCGAATGAAGGCATTATTACATAGTCATTGTTACAAAATTACCCAAAATAAGACTTTTTCGATAATTAAATTTTGTCTTCGAAAAATTTTCTGATATTCACTGTCGAGCGTTTCTACGAACTGCATGCGTTATATGTATTGCTGACGCTGAATGATTATGTGAGACCTCTATTTTTACAATGCTAACTGTCAATACCAACTTGAGGTTTATGTGTGTGTATCAACGATTGTCCGCACAGAATTGATGTGACGACAACTGTCAGCCGTGACAGCGAACAAACCGCCGAACAAACACGAACACGATATATATAATGGCCACATGAGAGGCTGACGGAATAAAGCAAAGAAATCTGATCTTAAGCAGTAGCTGGTCTAGGCAACAAAAACGAAGCTATCGCATATAGTCACTAACACACACACATATCAACACATATGCTTCTATTCATATTTTCTGCCCCTCAAAAACTCTACTTTTTTCCCTGAGTCACAGCAATTCACTTACACCATATGTCTGCTTATTAGATTTCACTTTGCGCGCCATCATGAATCGGCCCCACCATTATTTGTCGTCGCTGTCTTTCTGTCGGCCTTGCGCTGTGTCACTGTCATTGTCATTGCGTTGTCAATTTCACAAGCAAGTTTATTTTTTCTCTCTTCTCGTGGTTCTTCTTTGCGCTGCAGTGTTTTAATTTCATCAGCGTCAATACATTTGCATGCTCACGTATATAGACGCATGTGTGTGTGTATGTGTGTGTGCTTATGAATGAGAATGACGTTGGAAATGTGTACGTCATTACTATTTGCCAATGCCTGTCTGTTATCTGTTAACTGGCTGAATGAATACGCTGGTCGCTGAGTTGTCGATGAGTTGACTGATTGTCGAATGCTGGTGGAAGAGTGTAATCGGTTGATTGATTGACGATTTCTGCTGCGGCCACAGCGTAATGAACAGCGATTAGGAGAATTGTACTGCAAATAATATTCTGTACTTACAACCGAGAACAAGAGCTGGAGGGGCAACACTGAAAATATTATGCAATAATTTAAGAGGCGCCTGCACTTTTAGTCAGTGCTAAAATTCGAAATTTTTATAAGAAATAAAATGCACTGCTAGCCTACAAAATATGTTGAGTTCTGATCCCTTTCCCTGAAGCATATCAGGAAGCCTAAGCAACTGGGGCTTAATACCGATCCGAGTGACAAAATCATTTTACCAATCCTGCCGTAGGCTAATTTTATGTCGCAACTTCTTTTTAAGACATACTGACCACATTTGAAATCGAAAAATTAACAACTCACCGAATTATTCTCTAAAGTAGCCTAAAATCCAAGGCTGTTGTTGTTTTTTCATTGGAGTGTTTTTTTACGTGGCGGGTCCCAAACCCAGCGCGCAACCCTATGCAGGGAGTTGTTTCGCCTTCTCACTTTAGCTCGCATTCAAACAGATGTTCTTAGGCTACCCGGAGGACACTTGGTCAAAGACCGGAAGTCGTGACCTGAATGAGTCATATGTAAAAGAATCATTTCTGGCCACTCCCAAGTGAATGGCGATCAGAGAACTTTCCTCACTTGCGTGAACTTCTACACATGACTCCTTCCTCCACAGTTCAGCGAATTAAAAGACGGCGGCTACGCTGGCTAGGTCATGTTGTCCGAATGGACGAAAACACTTCGGCTCTGAAAGTATTCGACGCGGTACCCGCCAGGAGAAGCAGAGGAAGAGAAAGATCTCCACTCCGTTGGAAGGACCAAGTGGAGAACGACCTGGCTTCGCTTGGAATATCCAATTGCGCCACGTAGCGAAAAGAAGAAACGACTGGCGCGCCGTTGTTAACTCGGCTATAATCGCGTAAGCGGTGTCTACACCAATTAAGAAGAAGAAGAAGTCTAAAATCCGTCCCAACGTATGCTTCAAAAGAGTCAAAGACTTATAACCATGATATATGTGGTTCAGAAACACCAAACCAGTACTATTTAATTTGACGTAAGCAAAGCCCAAACCCCTATTATCAATAGCGGTATCGGAGACAATAGCAGAACTATAACTAATATCGAAATATACATTCCTTGTACCAAATTTCTTTTCATTTAAGATCAGACAAATCATTGACAAATAGTGTGTTGTTGTTATAAAGATATGTTAGCTACTTTTATTGCAGTCATGACTGTAGCACAATTGGCCAAGAATCGATCAAGTACAAGCTACACAGAGCTTTAGTCATTAGGCGGAAAAGTGAACTAAAAAATTGTCTCTAGTTTGATTTTAGAACACAGTCGAGACTATATAACAGAGCTCTATAAATTAGTATCTGCCAAGAACTGCCATCCAGCAGCGCTTTGCGCGGCTATAATAACAATAGCTTGAAGCTTAAGGGGTTACGTAGATTTTTTAGGGTAAAAAACGGGCTTTTTTCAGAATTTTTTTTTTTTTTCATATAAAAAATTAAATATTTTATAACATTTTTTCATTGTTAATTATTGTCAAGAGGTGTTGTAAAATTTTATAAGACAATAAAAAACTTCGATCCCGTAAACTCATGAAATCTCTCAATAATATTTACATCTCAGCCATAAGGCTAGTTAGTTAGGGCGTATCAGGTTACAAGCTTAACCATTACAAATCTGCGCATAATTGATTTCGATTACAACCAATTTACCTAGGGGCATACAATTATAGGATCCGCGTCGCTTCAACTTTAGTCGCGCCAAAGAGCAAGGAACAAGAAAGAAGTAGCGACATAATAAAACTTTTTCATCTGTCAACAACGCACAACTCGAGAAAAGTGAACTCTATTGGAGGCGATGAGCCCGGAGCAGCTATCGGGCATTTGATGTGAGAAAAACTACAGTTCAAGTATTGTTGGCAGAGTTGAAAGCTAAAGCTCGTAAGGCATTAAGACAAAATGTAATCCGATTTTCCTATTCTTCGGGGAAGAAATTTCTTTTAGAAACTCAACCGTTGATCGAAAAAGCGCTCAAGCTCATTGGATCGCTAAGACAACACTTAACTTGTAGCAAAGACATGAACCAAATGCATTTAAAAGCTTAATAAAAGCTCTACCTCACTACCATTTAAGTAATTTGTATGGTACCTTTGACTTCAAAATGCAAAAATATAAACATTGTCGAGAGATTATAGGAAAAGCAGCACTAGCTTTTGGCCATTACGCATGTACCGTTACACACAGGTAACGATTAGCATACACATTAGCCGCTGCCCTTTTGTACCTATTGTCTGCATAGAGCTCTTAGGTCGTCTTAGAATATTTCACTTACTTTGCTGTGCTTTCTTTTAAATCCCAGGCTTATTTCCTTTCAGAAGCATGTCATTATAGCCTGTATTATATTTAGTATTGTGTGCCTGTGTTTGTGTGTGTGAGGGTGTAAAACATAAGCATAACCTCACTTCATCAAAACTCTGCATAAATGTTTGCCCAGTTTATGCAAAGCCTGCTAAAAGTTACAATGTGCAACAGATTTGCGTCGAGCATTAAAATTATAATACCGAAATGCATATGTAATTTATATATACTATACTATATATCTAGGTGTACATATATTTATATGTAAGCGCATAGTTGGTAGGCATTTGCATGTCGTTAACTAAATGGCCTCGGCTGGCTTGCACAAGCCACTAAGACTTTGCGAAACCTCCAGTAAATGCATTCGCCTGGAAGACAATGCCTTTCAGCTCAGCTCTGCTTGTAACCTCACCTTTGTATGGCTTTGCGGTGACTTGGACCGGTTTGCATAACACACACAAGCATATAGTTACAACACAGACACAGGGGAAGTGGAACTTATACTTGCAAGCAAAGAAATTTCGCAAGGAATTTTCAAACATATTATATTGCATATGCCATATATATATATATATATATATATATGTATGTATGTATATATATTTGCATATATGCCCGAGCATAGTATCACAGCCTTGTGAGTTACACGCTACGAGTGTCCTTTGAGCTTATGCCACTTCTTCGGCGGAAGTGTTTGCATGCAGATTTCTTTGCACAAAAGTGCAAATCTTATTTAGCAATATTCTCTATATCCTTTCTATCCGCCGCATGTCCGTCGTGTGTGTCAGCATTTCATGTAAAACGATGTTCAGTCGTTGGTGCATGCTGTACAAATGCAAATATTTGAATTGGCGTGTAGGAGAGTGCTAAGAGGAGCACGGGAAGGCGTGTATAATAGTTAAACATGCTTGAAGAATTGTCAAAGCGCAGCTCAATGGTGTTGTAAAGAGATATTTTTCTGTGTGGTCATTCAAATGAAATGACCGGTGAGCACAATCTTTGCGCGCATACTCTCCAAATGTATGTATGTATTTGTTAGTGCAGTGCGAAAATTGCGAAAAAGGACTCAGTGCAAAAGCAAACATTTCGCATACATTTATTCAATTGCGGATTTGCATTAGCAGCTCGGTTTCTGCTTAGCTAAGGGAACGAGCGTGTTTGGCGTTGCAGAAAATTGCATAAAATCAGCATAACGGTATTTTGTAAAATCGCACAAAAGCAACGCAAATTTGCGACGCATATGAAACATTTTCTGTGACCTGGTTGCACTTTGGTCCATCAGATTTATGCGCTAAGTTTCTTATGCTATGCACGAGTAAAGCTTTTAGGAACTAGCAATTAAACAGGGTCCTAAGGGGTATTCTGGTCTAGAAGCATGAATTTCAGGTAATTTTTAAAGTGTCGTAAACAAAAGGCAATTAATATTTTTACCATAAATTTTGTTATTTGTTAATTTTAGGAAAGTTCAGACAAAAAATTAAAAACTAAAAAAAGTAAAAAATTTCAAAAATTATGAGCTGACGAAGTGGGTGGTTTCTAAAAATGTCCACGTAAGCATATCCATGATTTCAAGCCTCCTAGTTATCTGAAACCAAAAAACAAAGAACAAAAAAAAAATAATTATTAATCTTGAATAATGTCGCAATGCCCGGAACTACGAAAAAGTGGAAAAATTTTTTTTCTCAAAATGGCGACTGCCTGCAAAAAAAGTTTTTTTGGATCACTTTTTCTGACTATTTCGAATTTTTCAAAAATAATAAAAATAAAAATTTTGGGATGGAGCTAGTTCCAACCATAGGCAAGTCTATAAAGAAGACTCTATAAAAATTTCAAGCAAATCGGTCTAGTTGAACCTGAGAAATCGTAATTTCGTTCCGAAAAAGTCAGTTTTGAGAAAAACACGTTTAAAGTTTCGCGTTTCGGCCGAACCAGTTTGGATGGCGGGTTAGAAAAATGCCTATATCTCCGAAAATAATTTGAATTTTGAAGAATCCTCTCGTACACATATTATTGAATAGTTAAACTTTGAAAATATAAAAAAATTTATTTTTTTTTTTTAATTCTAGACCACAACCTCTCAGCATAACTTTATTCTTTAGTGAGTTAACACTGCAATGTTGGCCCAAAGCATAGCTAAACAATTATAACGTTATTTTTTATTCGCTCACAGGTCGTGTCGGGTCCATTATACACATAGTTAGTACTTATCCCTAACATTTACTAACATTTAAGCGAACTGAGTTTTAAGCAAGGAGCGCTTTTTCTTTGCTTGGGCCGCTTTGTAGAGTCCTGAGACAAGCTTGACTAAATTTTGAAAAACCTCTTCTGAAAGTGGCTTCATTACTAACACATTAGAGTGAAAATAGCATAAATGCGGGGTTTGAGTTTGTTTAGAGATTTGCAGATTTCCTCCGGATTTTTGTAAGAGAAACCGTTCTAAAGCCTCTTCTAGAATTCAAACTTATATTTAGTGCACCGCTTTATGGAATTTCATAAGCAACTACCTTCATGACTTTATACCTAAAATCTAATTCGGTTTACACTATCCTACAGCAAGTTCCAATCCTTACTTTCACTTTTCCCAGTCTCTATGCTTGGCTGATAGCATTGCCGGATGTGTTATAAGACGATCCTTAGTGCAGATACTTTTACTCAAAACTGCACTTCATGGAGTCTTCAAATAACACTTATGAAGCAAATCCTTCAGTGAGCAATATTGGAACAGCAAATGAACGGGTCCATCATTCAAACTCAGACAGAAGTCTCACCAAGTATTCACCGGCAGATTCTAAATCTATTAAATACTTCACAGTGTATCGCAATGAAACTTCTGCTTTAATTCACAAACATTTTCATAGTATTATGTTACCAAAAATTAACCCCAATGTCCCAGGTCGTCTAAAATTTCTTCATTCTAAAACCAGAACAAGAAGGAAACGTTAACTTCGGCTGCACCGAGGCTTTAATATCCTTCACGAATGGGCAGCTGCTTGGCGAGATCACGCGTACGAGTATAGGTTACAAATATACTTTATAGAGTCTCCAATGCTTCCTTCAGGGTGTTACAAACTTCATGCCTAAATTAATATACCAAGTTTAGAATTAAGTTAGGTTAGGTTAAGTGATCGTTTCAGACGCGGATCTCACTTGGACAGCCTATAACGCCGGTCCGTTGTGTTACCTAAAATACTTCTATCCAAGACGCTTCCGAATCGACAAAGTGCTTTGAACTTCCCACAAATTTGTTGAGGTGGAAAATAACAGTTTCAGCTTTGGTTCACCGAAGATAGTACTGCCAAGTTGTTTGATGGTTAGTCTTGCAAAGGCTGGTTAATTTAGTACAAAGTGCCTGCATATTTCCAGTTCACCCTTCTCCATACAATTTTGACAACTAGCGTTCGTCAAATTTTTACCCTTAGCACATGAACGCCCATTGAGCAATAACGAATATTGCTAATTTTCTTCCAACGAGTTCATAAATAATTATCTTATAGATAGTTTTAAATATAGATTACGATTGTCCGATTATGAAAATTTGTTCTTAAAATTCTCTTTTTTAGCGAGAGATAAACAGTCTGCTCTCGTACCCGACTACAGAAAGCTATTCATATATGTACTCGTATATGTTAATAGTCCAAATTTTAGTAACCACGATGGAGATCATAAACATATAATATTTTGCTAAAATTTCAACAATTCTTCCAAGATCACGAGGAGGTGTAATTTATTCCAAAAAACCTAAATCCCCAACTTTTATGACGCTATATTTTTTCTAATCACTCATTTGCATTCACTTTACCAGCACTTTCCAGCACAATTTCGCATTTCATTCGCCTACCCTATTTGCGTAAATTTCACACCCACCTGGCAAATATTATCTGCTTAAATAAAGCACTTAATTTATTTAAATACGCACCGCATTCAAACGCTAATCCCATTAGCTATGGAGGCAACCCTCATTTATGCCGTATGCCCTCAATCTGCCCCAAATGTTTCGAGCAGTCACCTGAATATCCTCTTCACCACTTCATCAATGATGTTGTTGCGAAAGTGCTGCGGAGGCAACCAAGCGTTAAGCCCACAAACCTACTGCTAACTAACTTTCCGCTGCCGACTCGGTCGACCAGCAACTCAATGACAAAATAAGGTAAACACGGCAAAGACAAAAACAACAAGCGCTAGGTAGACCAAATGAAAAGAAGCGAAAAAGAAAGCGCATTGAAAACTTTCCGAAAACTTTTGATGCCTTCAAAATGGCGAATTTGCGCACGCTCACCCCGAACTGCGCATTCCCAGGTCGGCCATGTCGCTCGGCGCGCGGTTTCGAGCAATACTTGGCGCTTGTTATGCATTTAAATCCTCCGTCAACTCTCGCTTGGCCGCCATTTCATTCGCTTGTTGCGTAAATCCTACATGAAAAGGGTTCATTTCTCATTTCTCACCGCATAAAACGAATTAACGTCTCAGTGGTTTTTTCACTTCGCTTTTATTTGCATGGTTTCGGCACGCGGCAACCGCTCCGTCCCTGCCATTCGCAATTAGCATATTTAGCGCACTTTAATCCTTTGCCAGGCGCCATGTGGGGTCGCCTCAAAAATAGTGCCAATTATGTCGACCATTATACTTTATTCAATTACTTGCTTTATTAGCAAATGCAAAATGTCAAGCACCTGCTGCAGGATATCTGCGGGATACTCGCACATTAAGGTGGAGCATAAGCAAATTTGCAACGCTTTTGTGTATCTCATTTAACTGTGCATTGTGTTGTACATTTTGCGCTTCATTGTTGTTGTTTCTTGTGACGAAATATGCAAATTGGTCGGTTATGTAATATATGGTAGGCCCGTCGAGCGCACAGTGGAAGATTACTGCAATTAGTTTTCTCAAAAATAATTTTAATGTATAGTAGAATGAGAAAATGAAATTTTGAGAGAGAAATGCCTTGAGTTTTCTTTATTCTGGAAAAACCAAGTTTAAAAAAACACCAAATCTCTCATGCCGTGTTATTATACTCCACATTGCTGTAGTTATCGGCGTAAATTGGCAAAGCGACCTAGGAAAGGTGATCTATGGAGAATTAAACGCAGCTAAAGCATTTTTATTATTTACTTTATGATATATTGTACGGGGGCATGGACAACGACATCATCTGATGAGTCGGTCTTAAGAATACTTTACGGAAGATTTATAGCCCTTTGCGCATTGGCAACTTCGAATACCGCGGTCGATGGAACGATGAGCTGAACGAGTTATACGGCGACATTGATGTCGTTCAGCGAATCAAAAAACAGCTGCTGCGCTAGCTAGGCCATTTTGTCCGCATGAAAGAGGACACAGCAGCTTTGAAAGTTTCCTATTCAGTACCCGCCTGTGGAAGCAATTTGGTATCTCGAATTGTGGCCAAATAGCGAAAAGAAGAAACCAATGGAGCGGTATATATGCCAGTAAAGAAGAAGAAAGAAGATTGTTTCTGTGATGATGGATCAAAGCGTGAAATAAGAACAGGAACGGACTTCTCCTGTAGTAATTCAAACGCAGAAAGTAGCTTCAAACTTAATAACTGGAATTTTCTCTTTCTGCTCTAACCAGATGGTTTACCTTCTAGAAGATAACCAATCGACAATTAAAAATCAGAAGTACTATAAAAACAATCATAAAACCCTATAAGTACCCTGTCATATAGGAATAGAAAGAAACGAAAACACAAACGAGTTGGCCCGCTCAGCGGAGCCAGAAACACAGTACTCCAAGGCAGCCCTAGACCATTCAGCTTCTCAAAGGATTGCTTAGAGCAATGGATCTTGGAGAAATACTTTAGGTCGAAGGTGGGTTACGGTAGCGTTAATGATTAATATGCTGAAAAGCTGCTATTTTTAGGCAAGAGGTATTATATATAAGTAACTAGGGATATTGTAGTGCTCATCATAGCGCACCAACCCCTGAGATCTCATCTAAAAAAATGGGTAAAGTATACTTGGTGGAATGCAAAGCATGCGCGTTGAATGATAATACATAACAATACTTTAGCGAATGCCTAGCCCTCAACCGGTTAAAGCGGAATATCTTTCGCGGCTCCCATTTTTCAAATTAAGAGTCAGGTTAATCTATTTTACCAAATCCACTGAGTTGCTCAATAAGGCTTAATTATTTAAGACTCAGTAGCACAATGGACCTAATGATGGCCTATGTGCGGACGACTGCGGTCTGGCGCCTCCCTTTAATCAACGAATTAACTATGTCTTTTTTTAGGGTTTTTTGGAATTTTTCACTCTGCCAAATATAACGACATGAGCCAAGGTTTGATTTTAGGCTCTCTGCCTTCTAGAATCGCATAGTTTACAACATATGAATATATAATATTATACAATATTTATGATCAAAATAGGTGTCGACCTCTTCCAATGCATTTCTCTTCTGCGGTATTATTTAAGAATGAAAAAAATTGTTGCTCCAAGCGCTGCTTATTAAAGATGGAATTGGCAATATCAACCTAAGAAGCGACATCAGAACTTATTCTGACTAATTATCGGCCTCTAGTGTTTGTCAAATGATCCATGTTTCGCTGGCAGGTACAACGTTCCGGTTGATATTTTGATACTATCACATGCCACGTTTAAGTTAGTCGTATCTGAGGTGACTTTAGGTACCACTTTGCAGACACTTCTTAGTCGACCACCAAACTCCAATTCAATGAATTATAAAAACGAATTTCTTTAAAGTGATAGGTATCCTTTCTATCTAAAAAAAATGTAATACAATTAAAGGTCGAAACACAGGTCGGAAGTAATTTGGTAGAAGCCTCGCTGAAGAAGATTTCTTTTAATTTTTTCTCTATAAAGACAAAGTTTTTAGCTGTGTACGTGTAGGTGAAAGAAAAAATATTAAGCCATTTGCCAATTTTTCGCAAAAAATTTATAAACTAGAACACTGCAAAAGCGATTGCAATAAAGGGAAGCGGAAACACAAAACAAACGAAGCGCAATAAATGCTTGGAAAATGATTGCGCAAATTTCGAGAAAATTGCATTAACTTAATTTAAAAATGGGCATTGTTTACTTAGGTAATTTTAACATTTCAATGAAGACATAACTTCAAAGCATAGACGGAGCGTACAAAAATAGACACAATAAAGAAAACACAAAGTCTATTATAAGATTCAACGAATAATAAACAGTTGACAAAGCAAAATTGCGAACCACAACAAAAACGTTTGGTTAATGCATGCTAACTAAGGAACCCTAGCAGCTGCCACAAGCAATATATTAACATTCCTGTATATTATATATATATATGTATATATATATAATACTTACTTGGTCCTCGTGGTCACTCGCTGAACACTCAAACTTTAGAAATTTAATGCAAAATGTTGAAAGTGGCGGCGGGGAATTCAAATTAATTGCGGCAAAAGTTTCAAATCCGCCATTTTTTACTTAAGACTCCAACTCTTTCGTTTAGTTCATCCTTTACCCAGTGAACCATGTATTGGCTTAGCAGAGACGTGCGGTGTAAAAATCAATATGCAACAGCTGCATACACTCCCAGCGCATTAGGCGCACAGGCTTCTTTATGTGCTTGCAAATTAGCATTAGTCGGCCATGATGGGCAGGTGTTTGTCACCCGGAAGTGATTTAAGTTTTTAAGACCACTTAAGAAGGTTAATAACTGGCTCCACTAGCCGGAGTTGCAGAGCTCACACAGTTATAAAAGTTTAATGACTGCTTCGGAGAGTTAATTGCGTTGAAATTAATAAATGTTGGTTGAAATTAATTAAGTTGAGTTGAGTTGAAAATTAAAGTGAATTAAATTTAGTTGATTTAAATTGTGTTGAGTTGAGTTGAGTTGATTTGAATTGAGTTGAGTTGAGATTGAGTTGAGTTGAGTTGAGTTGAGTTGAGTTGAGTTGAGTTGAGTTGAGTTGAGTTGAGTTGAGAGTTGAGTTGAGTTGAGTTGAGTTGAGTTGAGTTGAGTTGAGTTGAGTTGAGTTGAGTTGAGTTGAGTTGAGTTGAGTTGAGTTGAGTTGAGTTGAGTTGAGTTGAGTTGAGTTGAGTTGAGTTGAGTTCAGTTGAGCTATAAAGCACTAGCTATTCAAGTAAGCTCAATTAAAGCATTGACCAAGAACCGCCAGAGAGCTCAAAACTAGAGATAATTCACCGCTTAAAATCCAGCTTTTTGGTAACCCCAACTCACTTTACAAAGTAATCTAATAGAATTGAAAAAATTTAGGTTGAGTTGAGTTATGAGTTGAGTTAGTTGAGTTGATAGTTGAGTTGAGTTGAGTTGAGTTGAGTTGAGTTGAGTTGAGTTGAGTTGAGTTGAGTTGATTGAGTTGAGTTGGTTGAGTTGAGTAGCTATAAAGCACTAACTATTCAAGTAAGCCTTCAATTATGTCAATTGT